>JAFNEN010000897.1:0-255165 GCA_019343175.1 Oedothorax gibbosus | reverse complement strand
ATATTATATTAATGAAATTACAATACATTTCAAAGTCTTTTACAAAAATGACAGCACCCCTACCGAGCAATTTCTGAACCATTTTAATATGCTGAATATATCTTTGACTTTACAAATCAATAAATTCACACTTTCAATATACTTTTATGTTATAACATGTTAAATTTAGGATTTAAGTTTTTTTAAATACATTTGTAGCCTACTTTTCTTTTTTTAATTCGAAAGAATTAAAACAAGAAGTTCTGTAAGAACTAAAATAGCCTACTTTCCTATTGCTATAATAATCAAATAAATTGTTATAGTTCTTAATGATTTCCTTTCACTGTGTTAGAAGAATTATATGTAATCACTGAATTATATGTCAGCAATCAAAGAAACACAAGTTATATTATAATCATAAGGTATTTATAGAGTTTTTTAAAATTTATATTGTAGTTATAAAATATTAATATGGCGGACAGGCGGACAGACAGACGGACAGACGGAAAGACAGACCGACATACGAACAGACAGACAGATGGACATCAACCGCATTTCAATACCTACAGTGATTTAAATGACTCAAAATTGAATATCAATGCTAATTCAATGGGAAATTCGCCGACAGATAGTAGATTTATGTCCGTCCGGACGTACAGACAGACGGACAAAAAGTATGAAAGTTGGGTATCTGAGGTCATAGCTTTCTAACAAAAAAAGAATTCTTAAGATCCGATGATTAGAACCGATTTTGGAAGGGGGGTACAGACAGACAGACAAACGGACAGACAGACGGACAGATATACGAACAGACAGACATACGAACAGACAGACAGATGGACAGACAGACAGTTGGACATCGACCGCATTTCAATACCTACAGTGATTTAAATGACTCAAAATTGAATTTCAATGCTAATTCAATGGGAAATTCGCCGACAGATAGTAGATTTATGTCCGTCCGGACGTACAGACAGACAGACAAAAAGTATGAAAGTTGGGTATCTGAGGTTATAGCTTTCTAACAAAAAAAGAATTTTTAAGATCCGATGATTAGAACCGATTTTGGAAGGGGGGTACGGACGGACAGACGGACAGACAGACAGTTGGACATCAACCGCATTTCAATACCTACAGTGATTTAAATGACTCAAAATTGAATTTCAATGCTCATTCAATGGGAAATTCGCCGACAGATATTAGATTTATGTCCGTCCGGACGTACAGACAGACGGACAAAAAGTATGAAAGTTGGGTATCTGAGGTCATAGCTTTCTAACAAAAAAAGAATTTTTAAGATCCGATGATTAGAACCGATTTTGGAAGGGGGGTACAGACAGACAGACAAACGGACAGACAGGCGGACAGACAGACGGACAGATATACGAACAGACAGACATACGAACAGACAGACAGATGGACAGACAGACAGTTGGACATCGACCGCATTTCAATACCTACAGTGATTTAAATGACTCAAAATTGAATTTCAATGCTAATTCAATGGGAAATTCGCCGACAGATAGTAGATTTATGTCCGTCCGGACGTACAGACAGACGGACAAAAAGTATGAAAGTTGGGTATCTGAGGTTATAGCTTTCTAACAAAAAAAGAATTTTTAAGATCCGATGATTAGAACCGATTTTGGAAGGGGGGTACGGACGGACAGACGGACATCGACCGCATGTCAATACCTACTTTTTCATTTTTTTAATTCTTTCGAATTAAAAAAAGAAAAGTAGGCTAAAAATGAAAAAGTAGGTATTGACATGCGGTCGATGTCCGTCTGTCCGTCCGTACCCCCCTTCCAAAATCGGTTCTATCCATCGGATCTTAAAAATTCTTTTTTTGTTAGAAAGCTATGACCTCAGATACCCAACTTTCATACTTTTTGTCCGTCTGTCTGTACGTCCGGACGGACATAAATCTACTATCTGTCGGCGAATTTCCCATTGAATTAGCATTGAAATTCAATTTTGAGTCATTTAAATCACTGTAGGTACTGAAATGCGATTGATGTCCATCTGTCTGTCTGTTCGTATGTCTGTCTGTCTGTCCGTCCGTACCCCCTTCCAAAATCGGTTCTATCCCTTTAGATCTTAAAAATTATTTTTTTTGTTATAAAGCTATGACCTCAGATACCCAACTTTCATACTTTTTGTCCGTCTGTCTGTACGTCCGGACGGACATAAATCTACTATCTTTCGGCGAATTTCCCATTGAAATTCAATTTTGAGTCATTTAAATCACTGTTGCCAAATCAACAATGGCATGAGAAACTTTATTTATTTAAACATATTTGAAGCAAAATAATATTTTCATGAATCAGTTTGGAATGACGTCATAAAATGTAGCACAATTTGATTCTTTGATTATTCATTAATTATCTACCAAGAAAGCGGCAAGGCATACTTTTGCATGCAATTATGCTTAGTTTTAATTTACATTTCTTATTTTTTAATGCAGTTCGGAGTAGTTTCATTACTTTTGTTATTAATAAATATTTAATTATTCTTCGAACTACAAATAAATCACGAGCAGATGATAAATAATATTTAATTAATTTGCGAAAGAATATTAAGGAAAATAGTTGATTTTGGCTTTTAGAAGTTTAAATTATAGCTGGGTGCTGTGTTTCGATTTTTTTTCTAATGTGTATAAATCTAGTGTAGAAACGGCTGTTGATGATATTTACTTTAGGAACCTAGTTTTTTTTCCCCGATTAGAACTTCAGTAAGTATTTAAGTAACAGGAAAGTAGGCTATTTTAGTTCTTTATGAACTTCTTGTTTAACTTGTTAATAATTTTTACAAGCAAGGAGGACAAATTAAAATTGCAAAGAAAAATAACTTTCTACTTGATCTTACGAATTGCAACGAATTTTTTAAAAGCTTACACTAAGGAATTCTCAATGCTCTGTTAAATATAAAAATAATTTCATGATATCCATAATATAAGTAAACTTAAAGAACAGGTTGACGACGCCCGTCGCCAATAGCCCTCGTGTAGCTCTAGTATGACGATAATTCAAACTAAAACTAAAAAATTAAAATAAGATTTTACCTATTTTTTTAAAAATCCGTTTTATATAAATTTCTAAAATCTTTTATTTTAACTAACTATAGTAATAGTGGAGTTCCATATCCTCCAAAGAATATAATATTGATGTAACACAATTACATTTTTTTTTAACTTTCATTTACCTAATATAAAATGTTAAAATATAAGGCAATGAAAGTATTTCGATGGGTTCGAAAATCCGAAATGGAGATTTTGTGTTTTCTACACGTTTTGGAGGTTGCTGATTCTAAACAAGTAGGTTTGTTACAGAATCCGTCATTTAAACCGCTTCCACACAATATTTGTGCTCAACAAAAAATAATCACTCTTTATACACCTCAGAAAGAAATTCTCCAAACAGGGCCTTTAGCTAATAATTTATTTCTAATTCAAACTTTTAAACACCAAAATTAACTATTTTCATTAATCTTTTTTCGCAAATTAATAATTACTCATTATCGTTTGCAAAATTTGTTTCAAATTCGAAAAATACCGAAGCAATTTTTTTAATAAATATCTTTTAATCGCCGTAATGTCCCATGTTCATTAATTTTCTTTCGAAAAAGAGAAGAATAAATAATTGGTAAAATTGGTGCTTTAAAAATAAAAGCAAATTTTTGCAATTTTTTTTATTCTAAGTTAGAGTTCGCTATGCATCTTTCCTCATACATATATAATGAACCATCAAAAGAACTCTATTGTGATATGACATCAATCCAAACTGAATCATATCACATAAATAAATATTTTTTTCAAGAGTTTTATTTTTATTTTAAATAAAGTTTCTCGTACGTTTGACGAAATGGCAACAGTGAAAATATTGAATGAAAATGGAATTTGTATGTTATTTCAATGTAGATTAAGTTTTTAGTTATTTAAATTTTAAATATACTTCTAATTAAATTTTTTTAATAAATTTGGGATGTAATCTAGCTTGATTTTTTGCTTCAAAATGACGTATTCTACTTGTTTGTGCGACTTGCGGTTCGTCCTGAGAAAGTGGGTGACAGACGGACGGACAGAACGATTATAATACCTGCCACTTTTTACGTTATAAACGTAGTGTGGAAGCAAAAATTTGAAAATTGAAAAGATAGAATTCATATAATTTAGATATATAATTTATGAAAACTAGATAATTAAAAGTATAGGAGCGCACATATTTTGTTGAGTTTCATTAAATAGGATCTTTAAATAATATTATATCAAACAAAACTTCTTAATTTTAATAAAAATAAAATTTATTTTTGAGAATTTTGAAATATTTTGAGAATGACTAAAACCCTATTCTAGAGATTTTAAATTTTTTACGACTTTGAAATTCATCAGTAATGCATCTTGTAGATAGTTGATGGTATAACTGGTAAACTGCAAATTTTATCTTGGTTTATTAAAAGATAAATCATTACGATTACAGAGCTGGAAAAAAAGAGACAAATTCTCACAAAATAAGATTACTTTTCCCTAAGAAGAAGTGAAACAAAATCGATGGAAGTTTCTGATATATTAAACATCATTACATTTTTAGTTTAGATCCATCATAAGCCTAAGGGGAGTCTGATGGGTGTTTGGGTCAAAAATGTCGATTTTCCGTTATTTTATTATTTTTGATCTGCATATCTATAGCTTTAATTTAAGACCAAGATTATCGATTTCTGTTTAGTGGTTTTCTTTTTATAAGCATTTTTCATAAACTCTATATACTGTATATCAGTTCCTACCTATTCCGTACTTTTCTTTTGCGTTTGCTAAAATATAGGGTTTTTCTACCGTTAGGAACATTTTCTCATTAACTATAAAAGATATCAACCTGTTTTGTTTTATTGTTTCTTCCCCATTAATAGCTTTTTGATTTAAACTGAGGAATTTTTAATATCTTTGATAAAAAAAATTATAAAACTTTAAATCTGATTTTTTTGGGTAAAATTATTTATTGAAAATATTCGAATTCCTTTCAAAAAGTGGAATTACAGAGCCCTGTAAATAAGCCATAGTTATCAGATAAAAAAAATCAGTTTGTGGAAATATCTAATACAGCCGGAGAAATTTAGCTTGGAAAACTATTTTTTCCCATTAGATTAACACAGAGAGAAGACTTAGGTTTGCTATCGCTCCCATTCTGACTTAATATTTTTGGCAAATATTTGTTCTAGTTTGTGCATGAAAGTAGAAGAAATAATTATTTTTTTTTACTTTAAAATGAATTTTTGAAAAAATCCATGAGTGAAATTTTAAAAAAAGGATGAAAATCATTCCTCTCTTCTCCTCTTTACTAAAAAAAGAATGTATAATTAGAATATTCAAAACATTTTTTAGCTTGCTTCAGAAAAAAAAAATCAAAAATTCTATTCTGTCAGCACTTCAGAAATAAAATTTGTCATTTCCCAATTGCAAACGAAAAAAATATTCTTAAAATAAAATATTCGAAAGTCCTACGAAAGTATTTTTTTACGGATTTTTCATCTGTAGACAGACAAGCATAAAATAGTCGTAAATACCAGCAAAACATATCGCAAAATGTTCAATCGGAAAATAAAATGTATTGAATTTGCAAATGGGTCTGCTTAAGACATTCTAAAAATTATTTACCTTGTACATAAGAAGATATACTTACTGAGAAACATTGAATGGTTCTTACTTGAATAATTTATTTAATATTCATTTCTTGTTGCGAACGCATGTACGTTCAAATAAGACTACTATTTTCTGTAAGTAAAGAGTTCTGCATTCAATACAGTAGTATAAGTTTCTATTTCTGTAAGTCTTTTTAAGTAAAAAGGCGGATACAAGAAAACAATAAGACCCATTAAAACTAAGATCGACATTCGCCAAAACTATTACAATTCAAATTTTTATATTATCTATTATTCAAAGTTAAATGAAGTTTTTTTTTATATTAGAGATGTGTTTGAGCTACTTTCACATAAACAATTCTCCTCTATATCAATTTTTCTCCTCTATATCATAAACAATCTCCTCTATACAAATTTTTATCATAAATCTCAACAAAATCTAACCATTCCTTAAAATTTAGTGATCCAAATAATATTTTTATGAATAGGAAATATTAAAAATATCCACCCACAATACAACTACTTATAAATTACATTAAAAAAAACCCTAAAGCCAAAAACAGTTTTTAACACTTCTTTGTATTTGTTCAATCTATCACGTGAAAGCCCCACGTGAAAGTCCACCTTACTGTCATCACGTGGAAGTTCCCTTGAGCTGCAATTGTAACTGTTATTTGCGTATATAAGAAGTTGATGACTTGTTAACTTTGTTTTGTTTCTCATTTTGTTCAAGTTTCATTATTCAACTTTGGATTCATGTTCCTCTGCCTGTGATAAATCTAGTCATCCTTCCGAGTTATCTGTTTTCAATAAACGTTGTTATACCGTGAAGATTCTTGCCACAGTTTCTTGTTTTGTCTTTATGCGGTTCATACCTTCTAATCCTAACCGGCCAATCTCTCTAGTTTAGTATTAAAATAAATTTATGTACAAGAAAATACCCTTTAAAAATAGAGAAACTTTCTGCATTCAATACAGTAAATTTAAGTTAAAAAACAGTAAATTTAAGTTAAAAAACAGTAAATTTAAGTTAAAAAACAGTAAATTTAAGTTAAAAAACAGTAAATTTAAGTTAAAATACGGAAAATTTAAGTTAAAATACAGAAAATTTAACTTAAAAAATACAGTTTTTGTCAAATAAAATTTTCATACTTTTTAAAATAAAGAAATTCTTTTTGTAAGGTGTTACTTGAACATGCAACTTTTTAGTTACAAGTGAAGCGTCATACCTACCAGGAAAGTTACTTTTTCTATTTTTTTTAACAAAAAATATTCTTCGGTTTTTAGACCCGGCTGCAGCTCACATTCCCTTTTTGATATGGTGGAAGATGAGGTAACCTATTAATATGACCATTTGAACTAAATTGATATTTAAAAATTATTTAAAAAAATACTTAATTAATAATTCATATATTTTCTTTTACCTCTTTTCCTTCATTTATAGTGGTGTAACTCTTTCTTCAAGGACTATTTCAATAGTACATAAAATACTATATTTTTATTTCAGATATGGCGACAGACGACACGACCGTCTCTATTCTCTTAGACGGAGAAGAAGCAGACCTAGACTGTACAGAAACCAGAAACTTAACGGTGAGTTTAGTTCATGTTACCAATTTACCTAACGGTTAGGGAGCTAGCCTTTGGAGCCTATGAGTTCGGGTTCGAATCCTGGTAATACATGGATGTTTGTGTTTGTCGAGTATATGCGGAGTACGGTGTTCTTTGGTGAACTCCAGCACCACGTACAGGCCTGAAACTATTTCCTCTTCAACGCAAAATTTACATATAGCACCTGTATGTGTGTAGAATGCGTGTCAGGCTCTGTAGAAACCACCAACACAGAAGCCGAAATTATGTCTAAACAGTTACATACGTTGTAGAATGCGCGTCAAGGCGCTAGAACCACATCGCTGCCGTTAGATCCATAAATGTTAACGTATAGATGCAGATCACGGACCCCATGCTAACGACGGGACGCGCATGATACCAGAAAAAGAGGGCAATTTGGCCAGTGTTGCCACCAGTTTTAGGAGAAAAACACTATGAAAAAATACCATTTAATTCTAAAATTACAAAAAATACCATAAAAATTGTAGCTGCATTTTGGAATCTTTTTAGTGACTTTAAAAAAACGTGAAACGCTTTGCTAGTATTTTTATGGTATGTTTTTGTAATTTTAGAATTAAATTTTTACTTTTTCGTAGTGTTTTTCTCCTAAAACTAGTGGCAACACTGGCCGATGTGCCCTCTTATTCTGGTCTCCATCAGAGACATATAACAGAATGGACTGCGCATTGGCAAACCTAAAGCGATCCCCTCATGGGTCACGTGCTGGGGTAAGATTTACCCCAGCACGTGATCACGACCAGTTGGCGAGTTTTTTCACAACGACTTGAACATATGAGGCCGACAATCTAGTGGTATGAAAAATAAGTTGGGAAAGGAACAAAGATGAATTGCTATTTCGGTGAAAAAGATTGCCATTTTTGGCAACTTATAGCAGCTGTTTTAATAAAAAAAGCTAAACATTATTTTTTATAGTTATATTATCGTGGATCTGATCAATGCATGTGGCGCAGACGGCTAATTCGAATTTTTACAGAATATTTTTATCAAGAAAATAATCCCTGACCTTAAAAAGAGCTTACAGAATAATTTACTTTAATCAAAGTATAGGCTTTTAGGAATAAATTACTATAAATATACCTATCTAAACAATCTTACCTGAAAAGCATCACATATCTTTTTTAATTTATGTTTACATTTTATAAACTGCACAAAAATTAGGCATCTAACAGAGATAAAACGAATGGAAGCAAATATTTCTAATTGAACACAACAGCAAAACCACGTGACTTGGACATTGATGTGAGTCACCATTGCGGTTTGCCAGGCAAGATTTACCTGATTTTCAGGTCTGGCGACAATTGGCATAGTTCTAACGAAACGGTAGCGATAAGTTGCCATATGTTGCAACCTTTCTCCTCTTGGCGATTTTCATGATTGGTACGCTTTTAGAAGATGCTTGACAAAGCAATGAGCAGTCCATTCTATTTATGTCTATGGTCTCCACATGCGCGTCCCGTAGTTAGCATTGGGGGTCACGTGATCTGCCAATCTAATACTTTAACTATGATATCTATGGTTAGATCTCAGAGTTTTATCTTCGACTGTGTGGTTTGTTAGAATTCGCGTCTAGCGCATGCGCCGTGAGTGAAAGACACTATTATCTCCTCCGAGTAGGTAGATACGTCGAGCATTTCGTACGTTTTTGGATGCTCTTGTCCAGCGTTTCTCAACTGGTGGGTCGCGACTCACTAGTCTAGCTCCTAGCTCTAGTGCGTAGCGGATTCGTTACAGGTGTCACTGATCGGACTTTTAGAAGTGGACAAAACGCGTCCAATGGAAAACGCTTTAAATTTGGAACTATATAGGGGTGGAGGGAGGGAAGGAGAGGGGAATCGGAGAATGGACTGCAAAATCAGGTTTAGGTTTAGTTTGAATTATCGTCGCACTAGAGCTGCACGAGGGCTATTGGCGACGGGCGTCGTAATTCAAAACCACGGTCAAGTAACAAGCCATCAGAGTAGGTAACCAACGCAACCGTTAAGGGAGACCGTACGCAGCATTAGGACTTTGAAGGATATTTAACGTGCGATCCCTCCACACGGGGTATTATTTGTCGGACATTTTTGGCTGCACGGGCCGTTTATAGGTCGGCAGTTATTTTGGCGATGCCCGGACCCAAACCTGGGACCTTCCGCATGCTAGGCGAATGCCTAACCGACTGGGCTCCCCAGCCCCACTGCTAAATCAGAAGACACGGCTACGCGATGACCAGGAAGTCAAATAATGTTTAAAATGAGAGTACGTGTATTGATATTCTATGCATGATGCGTGTGTAATATCAGTTTTCTAGTGTCTAAGAAAATCTCCATTGTAAATACGAATACACGGGTGGACAATGAGAGAGACAACACACATAAGAATCTCATGTTGATACTGCAATAGAGATCGGTTAGGCAGAGATGAATAGAGAGATATCACTCCAAGAAATCTCATTGTAAATACGAATACACGGGTGGACAATGAGAGTACCGGGACTGAGACAACTCGATCCCGAGACGAACCGGTGACATAGGACGGGTGAAATGAGAGAGAATATCAGTTTCTTGTCTAAGAAAATCTCCATTGTAAATACGAATACACGGGTGGACAATGAGAGAGACATATCAGTTTTCTAGTGTCTATAAGAAAATCTCCATTGTAAATACGAATACACGGGTGGACAATGATGAGAGAGACATATCAGTTTTCTAGTGTCTATAAATTCCATTGTAAATCATACAGGGACAATGAGAGAGACATATCTTCTGGTAAATTCCATGTATACGGGACAGGAGGCGCTCTTTTTTAGAAGAAAAAAAACATCGCCAGCTGCCAAAAGTGGAGAAACACACTGCTCTAATAAAACCACGACTGATTCAAGTTTTACGAACGCCGAGATTAACGTTATTCATGACCGTACCTGACCCGTGACAATTAGGGTTAACTTTCTTATGAAAGTGGGCAATTCGGACGCACACCTCAGCGGCCGATTTTGCGTTCTTGCAAACCCGGGCTTTACAGGAATTTTGTCATTAACCTTATGCTCATTTAACAAGCAACTCGCCAAAATAACTGCCGACCTATAAACGGCCCGTGCAGCCAAAATGTCCGACGAATAATACCCCGTGTGGAGGCCCGAGGGAGTGCACGTTAAATATCCTTCAAAGTCCTAACGCTGCGTACGATGTCGCCCTTAACGGTTGCGTTTGGGTGCCTACTCAGGTGACGGCTCGTCACTTGACTGTGGTTCTAAAATACGACGCCCGTCACCAATAGCCCTCGTGTAGCTCTAGTGCGACAATAATTCAAACTAAACTAAACTTTAACAAGCAACTATTCCAGTAATGATTGCTTATACTTGCTGTGAAGGATGATCCTTGTGACAATGTTAAGTCACATGGATCTTTCACATATGACAGAAGTGAAAACTGAACTTATTGTTTAACCTGCGATTGCGAATTTTAATCAAGTAGACTATCGAATCTGTCTTTCCACTGATTTAAGGGCGAATGAGCCCGCTGGAATGCGGGTCTCTAAACCAAAGTTCCTCAGTGTTAATCCAAAGGGGAAAAAATAGTTTCTAAGCCACATTTCTCCGGCTGTATTGAATATTTTTTACAAACATTTTTTTAAAAAAATGATTAATGACTTACAGGTCTCTATAATCCCAGTTTTTCAAATTGCTTCGAATATTTTGTAAAATTATTTATTTAAAATTAAAAAAAATATTCGAACTCATTTCAAAAAGTGAGATTGTCGGGACCTATAAGCTATATTTATCACATAAAAAACAATTTGTAAATATATTCAATACAGCCGGAGAAATGTGGCTTAGAAAATCTTTTCTTACAATTGGATTAACACTGAGGCACTTTGGTTTGGAGACCCGCGGTTCAGTTGGCTCATTCTCTTTTAAGATAAAAACTACCTAAAATCCACCAATTAAAACGTCCATAAGATAAAAACACTGTCAAATAAAATACAAACTCTAAGAAATAATTATAAAAGTAAAACCACTTAAGTAAATGCGAATGAGGTAAATTATTAAAAAAAAAGAATCCCTAAAGTATTTATATAATCTTCTTGGCTTTTTTTAAAAACAGCTTTCGCAGAATAAATATAAAAATAAAGTTTTTTAATGCTCTTAAGTTAATTATATTTTTCGAAGAAACTAAAACAATTACTCATTTAATTAATAATACCATAATATCGGGAAAAAATCTATTCCTCAAAATTACCTACGTATTTAATCACGAATGTGTGTGTGTTCTTGTAACATCAAATTTCCAAGAACCAATTACATTATATGTTCGCCTTTTCGATATAAAAATATGAAAGAAAAATGATAAATTAGCAAAAGAGCTTACTTTATTCAAACCATAAAACAAATGTTCGTACATAATATATCAATTTGTCTGTCTCTAGGGATTATAAAAATGCTAAGAAAACAATTTTTTGTGCGATCTTTAATAAAAAGAATTTTTTTTAAACCAAAAACTATTTTATCTAATGGAAATAGTTGGTATTATTTTTATTGATTTACTAGCTTTATAAACCCGGCGTTGCACGGGTGTACCCTTAAAAACGGAGAGTGTTTCTTTTTATGTAAACATTTATTTCATAAAAATTGATCCCTTCTCCACTGGTCAGCACTCCATCGGTATATTATAATTTCCTTCCATTCTAATATCAGCATTAGATTAAAAAAAGAAATCCGATTGTATCCAGGCCTCTCTAGAAGTTATAGGGCTTTCTCATAGGCCCTGTTTAAATTGCCAGAATAGCTGTGATATAATGACCAGTTTCTATTTGCTCTTATACACCCGGAAATGCCCAAAATGTGGTAAACATTCCACTCCATATTCGACCACTCGACAGTTCTGGGGAGCCCGGTCGGTAAAGGCGTTCGCCTCGCATGCGATAGGTCCCGTATTCGGGTCCGGGCATCGTTAAAATAACTGCCGACCTATAAACAGCAAATGCAGCCAAAAATGTCCGACGAATAATACCCCATGTGGTGGGCGTGCACGTTAAATATTTTTCAAAAGTCCCGACGATGCGTACGAAGTCGCCCTTAAAAGCTGCATTGGGTGCCTACTCAGATGTCGACTCGTCACTTGACTGTGGTTCTAAATTAAGACGCTCGTGGGTAATAGCCTTCGCGTATAGCTCTAGTGCGACGATAATTCAAACTTTCCCTAACCCATACAACTGGATGGGAAAAGCTACCCTACGTTAAATTTTTTACTTCGCCAAAAGCCGTCAATGCCATAATTCAATCGGCCATTATATCATAACTGTACCAAATTGACAGTTTCATAAACATAAAGTTTGTACGCTATACTATAAGTACAGGAAGTTAACATTTCTTTGAAGTTTTCATCAGATCTAGAATATTTATCAACCCTTAAAGTCATGAGACATTGTAACAAATATCTTCACTTCTTACCATTTGTAAACATCAATTAAATTAAATTCGAAAACCAAAAAATCAAAAGATTTAAATTCTATAAATAAAATAAAATAATGATATCCAAATAACAATCCTACAAATTAAACTCACGTGCTCTGACGTGTTTATACTTAATTTTCGCCCACGCTGAACACTCTGAATTTTTTTTCAAATTAGAAAACGAAATTTATAAATTAAAAGTTCATAACAATGCTATTCCTATGGAGAAATCGGCTCACGTTTTGTCTTCCTACAAATTTCGAAAAATCGCTCCTTAAATGACGCCTACGATATAAAAAGAATAGTTTCCTAAAATTTGGTAGCAAAAATTTGGAGCAGCTCATAGTGACGTCACACTTTCCGGCCTGTTCGGGGTTTCGGCTGTTCCGAAGAAGAAGAACCCTGCTCTCGAAACCCAGAAATTATTACAGTCAGTTGTGCGTGAGCAGGCTTTTTCTTCTTCCTCGCCGGCACTCCGAACAGCCGGCACCTCGAACATGATGGGAAGTATGGACTATGGCGTCACTAGTTGCTGCTCAGGCCTTGTAAGTTGAGTAGACCCTGTCCCGATACAATGCATGGGAATCATAGGTTTGAAGATGATTATTAACACTGCTATCCCTTAAACAGATTGTGCAATACGAAAAGTGGTACGAAGGGCGTTGTGTGTGTTAAATACACATAATAAAATGTTCTTCCCCCGCTTTCGATGTCAGAACATTGTACCACGACGGATTTTAATCAACACCTTTGTTTAGTTAAATAGTGTTAAATGTTTAAGTTATAAATAAAACAAGTTTTTTTGTATAGATATTTACATACCGTTAGTGCTGCTATCTGTAGTTTGTGAATAATTACAATTTTTTTTAATTATAACTAATTAATATCTTTAATATTGTTCTGATTGATTATTTTAATGACAAAATAACTTTCTTCTGTATTTTTGGTAAGTTTTCGTGAGTACATGTTGTATACTTCATTTAAAAAACAGGATCAAAAGTTTCCTCATTGGAATTGTGTGTGTTTAGAGATCTGTTACCATACAAGACCCTTAATAAACCCACTTCTCTCTTCCCAGCTCACCAAAGACGAGTACTCCAGGGCGGACATCATCCTGATGACGTACTCCGTGACGCACGCGGGCAGCTTCCGGCGAGCGGTGCGAGCCCTGACCGCCCTGCGGGACCTGGCCAACACACTTCCGGTGACCTGCCTGCCGCTGGGACCCGGTCTCAGGTCGAAGGCGGTCATACTGGTGGGCAACAAGGCGGACCTAGCCAGGATAAGGACCGTCACCACAGAGGGTGAGTAACAACAACAATTCAATCGACACAGCAGTGGCTCGGGTGGCCTAGTGAAAAGTTTGCAGGCCATTACGTTAACAGTCTGAGCACTGTACCGGGTGCGGGTACGATTCCCGCCTTCGCCCAGGGTGTTACTTCTCTCTCTGTGTCAGTAAAAATTCTGTCTGTGTCTGTCTTACGTGACGGAGGTTTATAAGCGGGTCTCTGATCAAGCACAAAAGCTGGAAATTTGCATGTACCAACCAACCAAACAAGGTTAAGTTAAGTAAGGTTGAATTATCGTCGCACTAGGCCTACACGAGGGCTATTTGTGACGGGCGTCTCAACTTACACTCTTAAAACAAAAGAGTGAAATTCACTCCTATAGGAGAAGTGCATTTTCGGCACCGGAAAGGCGTGGAAATTAACTCAGACTGAGTTAAAACCGCTCGTTTTAAGAGTGTAGAACGCAGATTGTTTTCTTTTATTTCTTTTACCCACTCCGAAAAAGAGTGAAATTCACTCCTATAGGAGAAGTGCATTTTCGGCACGGAAAGGAGTGGAAATTAACTCAGACTGAGTTAAAACCGCTCGTTTGTTTTAAGAGTGTAGAACCACAGTCAAGTGAAGAGCCATCAGCTGAGTAGGCACCCAACGCAACTTTTTTCAAGGACAATCGTTCGTGGTGTCGGGATTTTGAAGCATATTTAACCTGCACTCCCTCTACACTGGCTGTTTTCGGTCTGACTTTTTGACTGCTCATGCTCAGACCGTTCGGCAGTACTTTAGGATCCGAACCTTGGACCTTTCCATTCACGACAAGCGCTTTTCCGATTGGACTCCCCAGCCCTCCTTAAAACAAGGCTTGAAACTCTCAAAAAGGAATACTTTGATGTTCTCATTTAAATATGAAAACACTATTCTCAAAAACAAAAACTTCAAGTTCTCAAATTCGAGATCATACTTGTTTTTAAAACTCAATATGCCTTTTATCAGTTTATCCCACGTCAGAAGGTTACACCCTGTACTCTACGAGTGCCACACCATGTACTCTAAGTACCTCTACCATCCCTGTACCCTACACCCTGTACTCTAAGAGTGGATCCTCACATCGTAAGATCGGTACCGCGTCGAGCCTGCTACCATCGAATATTTTTTTCCATAAAAACACAGGGCAGTATTCATGTTATGTGTAGAAAGCATAACTGTCTAAATACTCTAATTCAAGCAAATCAAATCCACGAAACACGAAAAAATTACGTTATACTTTTCGCAGGCTCTAGAAACTGACACAGAAACATAAAATATTCCATTAAGCCCTTAAATGGTATTTGCGTTGCAGCAATTTAAAGTTCGGACTTCATTTTGAGCTCATTTTTAATTCTGAAGTATTTATATGTAGTTTATACCTGAGTAAATTCGTGTTTATATTAAATCATTTCTCCTTTTGATGTCTCAAAGGAATTTTAAATGAGCTTCGTGTCGTTTCCACTCATTGAATATTTTTCTAAGTACATACAGGGTGAGGCAAATAAAACCGGCCCCGGTCCAGAGATAGGAATACGTTGAAATGCTTGGCGAGAAAAACTCTTGAAGCCGCCTGAAAGCTTTCAAGTGGAAATAAAAGATTATTCAAGCGTGCAATGGTTTCACTTGGCAAACCTGTTTTTGCATTGGTTGGATTGGATTAGCATCACATTAGAGCTACTCATGGACTATTGGCCAGTTCAGATCGTAGTGCGTCAGTGTGAGTTGCGACTGTGTGAGTGTAAGGATATCAATTCGCAGGTGAAGATGAAACTCACAGTACAGCAGAGAGTGTTCATTGTAGAAAATTATATTAAAACGAATTCATGGAAAAAATGTGACAAGTTGTTTGTTCAAGAATTTAAATGTGTAAAAGTGCCAAAAAAGAGTACTAGGCAACGATCAGTTACGAAATGGCGTCAGCCAGGATCTGCTGTCAACAAGTTAAAAAAACATTCTGAAACGGGTCTGAACACCAGATTCTGGGTTTTGCAATCAATTTAGAATGTTTTGCATTAACAAAAACAAAAAGGTCCGATTCTTTACGATAAATAACAACCGAAATAATCACTAGTGGGAACTTTTTTGATCAGCTCTACAAACCTTGTTTATATTTCCTTTCAACTAGCTTTTCCAACCATAGCGTAGTTGCCGGCAAATAAGTCGCCAAGCGTTTGTTTGGGCTTAATATTGAAGCGATCAATCGCTTCATGTTAGCAAACCTGTTTTTGTATTGGTTTTTGACTTGGAAACATTTCTGTCGTATTCTTATCTCCACGTTGGGGCCGGTTTTATTTGCTTCACCCTGTATATTCAACCATGCAGATATAAACTTTTATAAATTAGACAACCATATGTCCAACTTCACGAACTCGAAATTGCATAAAAGTTGAAGATCGAGTTGCGTTGACGGTTGGGAGTTGAATGAATGAGCCTCCATGTGATTACGCCATTAAGCAGTCTGAGTTCTCTCCTTTGCTTGTAAAATTTAACAATATCCATTTGCTTGAAACTTGCCCAAAAGTTGCAGGCGGCACTTATTTAACAATCTGGTGTGTTATTTTCTGTATTGAGATATATTTTGTGCTACAAAGTAAATTTTACAACATTCCAAAGCTACCGAGTAGGCCCATAGTTCAGTTTTATTATTTGTTAAGGAGGAGTGGAAGCGGGTTTCTAACCAAAGGCCCATTATTCTGCCTGTATTGAATATTTTTACAGGCGTTTTTTTTTAATATTATCTGACTTAAAAGGCTCTATACGAGTATTCCCAATTTTTGAAGTAGTTTAGAATATTTGCTGTAAAATTAATTATTGAAAATTTAAATAAAAACAATTCTAACCCATTTCATAAAGTGTTATTATAAGGACTTGTAAGTCAGCTTTTATCATATAAAAAAAACAGTTTGTAAAAATATTCAAAACAACCGCAGAAATGTGGCAGAGAAAATATTTCTCCCATTGGATAAACACGAGGGCCGGATTTAAAAATTGCCGCTTGTAGGCTACGATTGATTTGCCGCCCCTGTCACAATATTCTCCACCTACGGGGAAATGTAGCTGGTTAACCGCAAAATAGGGTGGTATGTGCTGTTTAAAATAGATACACATACTAGAATCATCTATGTACCTTTACACGCTAAATCGAAAGCAAAATGGGCGATTTTTTTAAAAAACTGTTCGACTATTTTTCTTTCAACTTCGAAATCCGCGAGGAGGGGTGCAATTTCCCTCGCACCTACCATGTTTGCTACGAAATATTAGTATTATATATACATTTACGGTTTACACATTAATGTAAATTATTTGTTTTCTTTCTTAAAAATATTCGTATCTTTATAATGATATTTTTATGCCGAATGCTTCTTTAATTGGTCGTAAAATTTGACGCTCTAGGCTACAGCGTACTTAGCCTATTTAGAAATCCGGCCCTGATAAACACAGAGGCACTTTGGTTTGGAGACCCGCGGTCGATCGGACTCATTCGCTCTTAATACTTTACGTTTCTTTTTTCCAGTGGGCCGCAGTGCTGCCAACAAGTTCGACGTGAAGTTCATCGAGACCTCGGTCACCATCCACCACAACGTAGACGAGCTTCTGGTGGGTGCACTCAGCCAACTGCGCCTTAAGACTCGCCAAGCGGCGGCGGTCTCGTGCAGGAGGCACGCCAAGCTCACCACTCGCGCCAAGGACTTGTGGAACAGGTTCGTGCAGAAGTGCGACTTCAGATTCAAGTCGTGCGACAATCTGCACCACTTGTGAAGTCTTTTAATCATATCCATATTGTAGTCGTGCTAAAACTTAGACATTTTGCGGAAAAATGGTATGTTATATACTGAGAGGCCACTTTATTATGGCCCACCTGATAGTTTTATGTATCCACAATACTCAGTTTTATGCAATCCATGACACTTTAAGCTGGTAGAGGCCATATTAATGGTTTGAGAGATGTTTTCTTGGGCATTGTATGGGTCCTTTGATTGCTGTTAAACAATGCATGAATGTCCGAGGGTATTTAAGTATTATTGCCTATCAATCACATCCAGATACACTTCCGAGGATGGATACTTTCAGTTGTACAATTTACAAAGCTCCTTGACATAAAGCTCTCAATGCCCTCAGATGTTTCAAAGAGAATGTAAATGCTTCGTAGGCCTGCACAGTTTCCAAATTTCACCCCAACTGACAATTGAAGAGCTTAGTGGAAGAACGTGCTAAGTGACATTTTTGAAAAAAATTGAGATTTTCGTGTTAATGAACAGATTGTTCCATCCTTCAAAGGGAACAAGCTTCTCCCTCTTTCATAAACTTTATAATTTAAGTATACTTTTTACCTTCTGTAAGTGCCATTTTTAACGTATCTAAAGGCAAGCGAAAAACTTTAAAGCTCATTTTCTCAGTTTCACCTTTTTGTCACTTAGCACGTTCTTCCACTAAGCTCTTCAATTGTAGGAAGAGATCGAAAGGGGTCATCAGGCAGCTGAATAAAGTACCATCAAATAGTAAGGAATTGGAAAATGAAGTTCATATAATATGTTCACAGATTCCTAATACAACCTATTAAAATCTCATAGAATCTATGCCAAGAAGAATTTATGCAGTGCTAAGGGCAAAAGATGGTCCAATATTATATTGAGGGGTGGTGATAAAAATTTGACCACTCAGTGCAAGTTCGTATAAAAGTGTGTATCTTACATGCGAGTGACAGTTGTAAGAAAAAAATATCTAAACATGCTTGTACAGAAAACTAATCTGGTTGAAGAATTTTTTTTAAGTAAAATTTTTGGTGCTATACAAATACCTAGTTTGAAAGTAAATGACAAATTGACTAAAATTGTAAAGTTTCTGATTATTGTAGTTATTGATCGAAATATATTAAATTTTTTGGAGAGTGGTAAGGGATTAATTTTAAATCTTATACTATTTTTCTTAATTGGGTGCTAACATAAATACTGAATGAAAGTAAATGATTTCTCGAGCCTTGATTGGTGAAACAGTATCACTTGAGAACAGAATACGGAGTACCGATCAAAGGAGGGAAGGAGGCTTTTATGAATTATTTTCAGTTTTTTTTAGTAAAACATGTACAGCGCAAATCTGACATGTTAATATTTTTTTTATGTCTATTAAAAATTAAACTATTTTTTTCTAACTATGATTCCTTATCGATTAATATTATTGCATAAAGTCTCTACACACAATTATTTAATAACCGTAATAAAGCTTTCCAGTGGCGTTTGCTCTAAGCTAGTGTAGCACAACTAAAGTTGAACCTCGTTAACACGAACTCGCCTAACACGAAATTTCGATTTAGATGAACTAAAAGCATTTCCCCGGCCTATGAAGCTTTGAGCTAATGCTAAAAAATCTTTGAACGCGAAATGTCTTTAGGCGAAATCCCGCTTAACCCGAACAAAAATTCAGAATTTGACTCTTTTTTTTTTCTTAGTTATTCAAAGTTTCGAAGAACAAATGAAACAAAACTTTTTTAAAAAAAGCGGCAAACAAACATTATAAAAATAGTCTTCGTCTTTCGAGAAAATCACGCGATCTCCCATTAATCTTCAGTTTTAATTCAATTGCTGTTCTTAATTGCTTTTCATTAAAAAAAAATTCCTAATTTTTCTGTAGTGTATGTACTACTCCAATTGAACTTTATAAATGGAATTACTAATTGCATACATGTATTATTAGTTTATTACATTATATAATAAAAAAAATTTTTAGAAGTTATTTTTTTAAAAACTATTCACTGGTTCAATGTAAAAAAAAATCTTGACTGTTAACATGAAATGGGGTTGTTTCACGGAGGATCTGGCAATAGCTCTGCGGTCTTGTTTTCCTGTCTCTCGAATTACTTTTGTTTTGGTTGGTTGGTAGAGATAATCAGGTTTGTGTATGCTGACCAAGCACACTAACCTGAATATAGGTCTATCAACCAACCAATTTAACCAAAACAAAAGTAATTCGAGAGACAGGAAAACAAGACCGCGGAGCTATTGCCAGATCCTCCGTGAAACAACCCCATTCGTTTAATACGAAATAGTTTAGTGCTCCCTTTGAGTTCGCGTTAGCGGGGTTCGACTGAACCACATTCAAATGCCCATTTTCCCAACATATCTTGTTGACATGAGTCCTTTTGAAATGTTATGCTACACGTAACTCGCTAATTAGTTCATTTGAAACTTTGTCTTAGAATAAACAAGCCGTTTCAAATCAGAAGGTATGCTTCATAACCGTTCACATTTAGACAACGGGTAAATTGAATCTAAATACATAATTTAATTCAGCATAATTAAAGCATGTTGCTAATTTCCTGAATTAGTAATATTTGATAAATCCACATCTTAGTAATGAACTTGGCATTAATTATTTTATGTAACATTTAAGATTATGATAGATGTTTGCGTTGCATTTGTGTGTATTACTTTGTATATATTCAGAGAATATTCAGAAGTTTGCGCTTGTTACATGAAAGAGACAATGTGGATTCTTAGCGCAGGGAATTTTTACAGGGAAATTTTGCGCAGCTGAGATGCTCAATTTTTACCAGTTATGTTTCTAGAATATATCAGTTATTTTCCCCAAAAATTTAGAAACAATTCCACATGAAGTCAATAATTTTCCTGGAAATGTCAAAAAATGTCTATTTGGATGCAAAAAACGGGAAGACTTTTCGTTGTATCTTTTTTTTCAACTGCGAGCTGCTTGGATTGGCATGTGCCCAGTTTCAATCCACCAAATTTTGGTTTTAACCACTTTATAACTGCGCACCATGCATCGCAGCCATGGTTGCTTTTTGACAAAGATGTTTTATATTGAATTATCCAAAAGGATGCATGTTAAATAATTTTACTTATGTTTCTGAGGAAAACCCAAAAAGCAATGTAATCTTGAAAAAGCCAGGAACGTTTGCTACAGATAAGAGTAACGTTACGATTTTTTTTACAGTGTACCTCTCTCGACTGTTTTTGTTTTCTGTAAGCTAAATATACTATTGGCGAAGTATGTATGAACGTTTTCTGATGAAGCAGGACAACGGTCCTTTGAAACATGTCAATTTTTACGCAATAAAACTATATTTATGCCAAGAATCAACCCACACACACATGGTCCTCTCTTTCATATGTCATCATATTATTCAATGTCACAGAAAAGTTGAAGGGAGGTATATTCTTCAAACCTCAGTTGTGAGGGTAAGGTTTTGGTAGGTTTTTTTAGACATATATTTTCAGGCTTGTGTGCTTGGTCACAAAGACCCGCTTATAAACCATCGTCAAGAAGGACGGACACGACATACACACACATATATGACAGATGCTGCCATCTATCGCCACCTCCACAATTTAGACATGTCCCTGAAGGGGAGGGAAATAGTCTCCAGGGACCTGTACCCGTGGGAAACTGCGCAATGACCGCCCACAGGACTTTCGGACCCAACAGATTTAACGAGCACGTACTCCGCATATACTCGACAAACACAAACATCCATGCCTTACCGGGATTCGAACCCGAACCCAGAGGCTCCAAAGGCTAGCTCTCTAACCGTTGCGCCACCGGGTCGGCCTGTGAGGGTAAGTTTTAAATACTTATTGGATAATGAAACACGGTTATAGTGAATAGAAATGAGAATTTATAAAAAAAAGTTTAAAAGTTTAAATGTTTTAACTCAAGGGTGTGTGCAGAACTAGGAAATTTTTGATCTACGGTGACAACCGATGTGTTATTAAGTTAGAAATAAATAAGAATGCGCATAGACGGGCGTAGATTCGGTTTGACTGCGCGAAATAGCTTTGACCACACACAGTAGCCATGCTCTGCACTAAGTAAAACGTAGTTTTGTATTTTTAATTCATTATTGTTAATTATATTGTTTTATTAGTTATTTAATTAATTGTATTATACATTAGTTGGACATTTTATGGTGCTCAAAGAGTTATATTTAATGTAAATATGTAAATACATCATTAATATGAAACACTACTTAACTTCCAGGGTGGATATTTACCATTTGTTATATACTAGAAAACTACAAGTGTCAAACACGGTGTTAGATTTTTAAAAAAATATTTTGAGATGTCGTGAGCTCTTATTATTACATGTTTCCTCCCCTACTAAGTAAAGTTTTAAAAGTAATTTTCGTGATTTTTTTTAAAATGCGTTATAATTTATATGTTTATATTACTTCTACAGTCTGGACATCTACATGTATATAATGAATATTCTTCGAAATTAAAAGTTTCGTAGATAATACCTGAAAAGCTAGGAGTTAAAATTATGGATTTAAGTTTATACCTCAAAATGTATATATTATATTAAGAGGGATGGTCAACCCCCCCTATACACTGTAAAATAAATATGTCAATTTAAGTTTGTGTAAAAGTTTATAATCCATGGTTTTACTGTGGTCAGTATCCAAGCCTCTCATTGGGGTGACCGGAGGGAGGTAAAATTTCTTTTTCTTTACAATTTGTCTGTAAAAGGGGGCCCGGGATGACCAAGTGGTTTCGGTCGCAGACCATTACGCTATCAGTCTGCGCACTGTAACGGGTCGCCCTGAGTGTACCTTCTCTCCCTGTGTCATTAAAAATTCTGTATGTGTCCGTCTTACTTGACGAAGGTTTATAAGCGGGTCTCTGATCAAGGACACAAAACGGAATATATATGTACCAAACAACCTTGTCTGTTAAAAACAGCTTTTGCGTTAAAATTACAAATTGTTTGTATGCAATAAACAGATTATCTGTGTAAATTATTCGGTATGTTTCTGGCACACCAGCCGAAAGTTTTTTTTTCTGTTAAACCAACACTTTTTTTACAGTGCATAGCTAATGTGCTAGTTTTGAAATCCCAACTTCTGCAAAAGTACGGCTTTGATATGTAAATTTTTCTCATCTGGTATGAGAATCGTCATAACATCAAAATAAAGCAAATTTTAAAGGAAAATATACTCTGGTTATTTGGTTATTAATTTATACAGTTTAAAAATCGTTTCTCCATCTACCTAGTATTTTGTGGTATTTCAGGTTTCAAAAATTAAAAATTTAATAACCTGATGATATTTTTTTTCAAATTTATTTAATTTTGTTATTTTAAGGGGACACAAGTTTTAAAAGTCTAGCTATATTTAAAAAAAAAAGTTATTCCACTTTTTATGAGGAAAGGTAGGATAAAAATGCAAACGAATGAAAACTTGAAATGTGTTTTTCTCGGTGTTCATTTTTCCTTGATGACAAGTTTTTCAAAACGCTAAGGCTTTTTTAATTATTGATAAAAGTCTAAGGAATTTTGTATGCAGTCTGTCAAATATGTAAACATTAAGAATTGGTATTAAAATTGTTTTCAAAAGTAATATTTTTTTATAAAAAAAATACTAAAGTCGAAATTTTTCAAATATGTTAAAATAATTTGGGATTTTCTGGATAAATCTTTTTTATAAAACAGCTTTTCTGAAGATAAATCAAATTTGGATACCAATTCTTATGTAAAACAGTTTAAAATACATGAGAAAAAAATTGTGTGTGTGGGTTAAAATATTTGTATTTAAAAAAGCTTTAGCATTTTAAAAAAGTTAATTTTTTTTAAATAACTTAAAAATTTAATTATGTTTAAATTTTTCTTGTCACATATTGTTTTTAAATACAGATTGAAGTAATAAAACTTTCACAGAAGTTGGGATTTCAAAATTAAAGTATTATGTCTAAGGGACTGACTATCTCTTCTAATCTGAAACTTCAAGTGTTGTTAGTGTAGTCTAGATTCCATATATATGGTGCTTTATATATACCACTACGACAAGTAAATTACTATACAATGTATTATAGTATATGGAGAGGTGCTTATATTTTCTAAAACTCAGAGCGAGCTTGAATTGTTACTTTAAAAAATATAAATGATTCGACGTTTTAGAAAGAGCAGTGAAAATTGTCACATTGTTAAAAATGAAACTTTCAAAAATAAGTACTAGTACACTCTTAAAAAAAAGAGTGAAATCCACTCCTATAGGGGAAGTGCATTTTCGGCACCGGAAAGGAGTGGAAATTAACTCAGACTGAGTAAAAACCGCTCGTTTTAAGAGTGTAGGACGTAGATTGTTTTCTTTTATTTCTTTTACCCACTCCGCCAAAAGAGTGAAATCCACTCCTATAGGGGAAGTGCATTTTCGGCACCGGAAATGAGTGGAAATTAACTCAGACTGAGTTAAAACCGCTCGTTTGTTTTAAGAGTGTATGTTCTGATTTTTTTTGTTCTGAGAAATATATTCTCAAATTTGAGAACAATGTATTCGGTGCTATTAGGAACCAATGCTGCTCTCAAAATTAAGAACTCAATTTTAACTGTGCAGAACTACCGCCAATTGGGGAAACTTTTATCCTCAAGGGTAACTTGTTCTGTAATAACTTAGTTATAAAATTCAGTTAAATTTGTTCTCTATGTGGAACTGCCGCCTAAGCATACTAAAAAAAACTTGTCCGGTTATATATAAGAATAAAAAAAATTTTGTAAGGGATAAATTTTTCTGGGACCCAATTTAGAGTCTCTTTTTCGAAAACTGTTGGAATTGTAAATATTATCCATATTTTATTACAAAAAATGTTGAAACATATGCGGCAAATTGATAAAACTTAAAATATTCTTACAATGTATTTAAAAAAAAACGAATCGACCAAAGTTTTCCCAATCTAGGGTAATATTCGTTTTTCGAAATTTGTTGGAATTGTAAATATTATTTATATTTGATCGAAAAAATATGGAAACATATGCAGACACTTGATTGACCTTAAATTCCTTACCTTGCATACAAAGTATCTTTAAAAAGAGCGCATGGGCCAAAGTTTTCCCAATCTAGGGTAATATTCTTTTTTTGGAAAGCTGTTGAAATTGTAAATATTATTTCTATTTTATTAAAAAAAATATGGAAACATGTGCAGGAAATCGGTTGTACTCAAATTTTTCTTGCAAAGTATTTTTAAAAATACTTAATGATCTTTCGCATGTGGTGCATTTGTTAATTTAGAGATGTACTTATCTAGTAGTTAGAAAATTTTATCTATATCATAATAAAAACGTTTTCTATTATGACTTATCTTTTCTTGTACATTAAAACACTTTATCCATTTATGTTTCACACAATTTTTTTCTGTCCGTATAAGTTTTCTTAAGGTATAAATTGGACACGGAAAAAATAATTTGCAATCACACTTACAAATTTTTCATATTTGCATTAGTAATTGGAGCAACTAAAGAAAAAGAAAATAAAACATTTTTATTATCTAATTGTATTAGTCCAGTGAAAATAGACGAAAAAAAGGCCAAACGTCGGAAAAATTCCCAGAAAGCTGAAAATTGGTGGACACCTTAAGAACATCATTTTAAATGACCTGTCAAAAATCCTTATGATTCTGAGTGGAGCTAATTTTTTTTATTCAAGGTCAAAATATGCTAATTTGCTGGTACATGAAAAAATGAATAAAATAGGCATGTAAGATATCATTTTATCTGTTTTAGATGTCGTTAAACATTGTTATAACTTTTAAAAACTTTAAAATTAATATATCAGTGTTCCATTTTTAATTGCGGACGCTATTTTGAATTTCATTAGCTGAAAAGTAATAATTTCTATAAACGAACACCATGGGCATTGTAATGTAGTAGCGTGATCAGGAGATTACCAATAACCAAACACAACAAAACCAAACACACACTCGATTAACGAGTCGATGTACCAAGCATTAACGTTTCATTTTTATTAGAAAACAATTTAGATTTAAAACCATTTAAACAGGTTCCTTCTTAATCAACATCACGTCCATTTCGGACAAGCTCTCTATTCGTCCACACCACCAGTTCCAAAAATAGTTCTGTTGTCTTTCCGTTTCGGCGGGGAACTTCTGGAGTGGCCGCTAGAGGGCCAAGGATCAGGTACGTTACAGCATGTAAGGTGTCTGTTTACATGTTTTTGATAACTCTAAACACGTTTTAGACATTTAAAATACATATAGGGACTTAGAAATTAAAATACTATAGATTTATTTTAATAATGGTGCTTTATTATTTGCGCTGTTCACAGAATTTTTTTTAAATATGAATAAAATAGCCATGTAAGATATCATTTTATGTGTTTTAGATGGCTTGAAACATATTGTTTAAGGACAGATGACGGTACATTGAGAACAAAACGTTAATAAGAACGAACAAATTAATCTTTAAATAACCAGGTTTTCCTGATGGATTCCATGTGACCCATGAGGTTGAAGAAATAAATACATAACTCAAGTTTTAAATTAAAAAATAAAATGACATTTATTTGCATACAAATTTAGAAATACAGTATTGTGGCGGTTCACCACATACGCAACCTCAATATTCCATCAACAACTAGGTGGCGCTGATTTACCATCTCGTCCGTACCACTATTCCTGAATACAACTTTTATATAGTATATAAGCCGAGGTAACTCATCTCCACCTTGAGGATCCTTTTGGTAGACTGTGGGTTACTGAGGCAGCTACAAGTATTTAACATGTTAAACTGTTTTAAATTAATGAAAATATTCATGCTGACAACAAGTAAGAAATGTTAGGCCCATGCCTTTGCGAACAAAAGAATAGAATCCCATCAGATGTATAACTCAATTATATTAATGTGCACAAGTATTCTTGGCTAAGAGAAAATATTTGACAGTCCAAACAAATACCTTAATTAATAAATTTACCATTTTAGAACATTAACGTGGAGGCCAAGAGGCTTAGCTTTTTAATTACTTTCGTACACATGATACATATAGAAACTAGGCCTATGCCCTCATGCAGATATTATTAGTAATATAATGCAATATTTAAGTTATTTTAGTAACAAAT
Organism: Oedothorax gibbosus; assembly: GCA_019343175.1. Classification (NCBI taxonomy): domain Eukaryota; kingdom Metazoa; phylum Arthropoda; class Arachnida; order Araneae; family Linyphiidae; genus Oedothorax; species Oedothorax gibbosus. The sequence continues at coordinate 228,319 of JAFNEN010000897.1, read as the reverse complement.
TTTGATGACATAAGTCTTGAGTACAAAATATTTAACATTAATTTCTCCATACTAAGACAGTAGCAAACGTGGAATGGTAAGCCTTAGGCTCATGTGATGATTTATAACATGCAACTCTCGATAAATAAAATACACAGAATCTCAATTACTAATTACATATCAATTTATAGAAACAACATTTTTTTTATCACATTAGAACTTAGTTATTAGATTTAGTACAAGAATTCAGAATGATTACCAGATTTAAGTTGAGCTGCAATGTGGAACACCAAAAAAAAAAAAAAAAAACGGATCAATAAATAAAAAAAAAGGAAAACTAATACGATTCGGGAGTTTACGATTTGAGAAATTATTGCATACAAAAATTTAAATTTAAACTACGCCTTTCGCTTAGGGCGAACTTACAATTAGCAAACGGCATGGCAGGAAGCCACGTGCAAGGCGTCAAATTAATTACGTTAAAAATATAAAACTGAGATCTCACGGTAAAATAAAAGGTAAGGAGTAGGAATTAGAAAGGAAAAAGGGCTTATCTGTGTCCAGTGGCATGGCTCACATAGGTAGGGAATTGTCTCAATTCACCTAAAAATGTCGTCCAAAACATTTCTTGTAGAAGACACCAACATTTCTCTTTTCTAACGAGAGGAGTAATCGACGTCTCTGCTCACCGTGCACCTCGCGGATCTCTCGAAACTTCGCTCTTCCAGTCCAGAATTCAGAATGTTCTCTCTCCTGACCCAAAAAACCATTCCTCATCATCACATGATCACGACGACGAGACGATCAAGATGATCGACTATTCACCTCCACGCCTCTTTCGACATTACTGCACTCGAAACTCGATTACATTCGGTAGCGACAAAGCGCTCTATGCTACAGACCGGCGAGATTAAAAAGCTAGACGATTTAGTCCTCAATATTTACGATGCAATGGACTTATCCAGCGCCCGCAACTCGATACTTACGCTTAAGAAGCTCCCCCCAACAACCCAGGTAGCACAACAATGTTGGCCGACATTCTACCGACATCGGCCAACATTGCGAAAGTCGAGGAATGTTGAACGTTGTAATCGCGACATCTGTCGACATTCACAGGCATTGGGAATTTTTTTAAATTAGTATGACTTTAAATTCATTTTATTTTGATGTTCGAAGAATGAAACAATAATGTTAATAATAATGCAGATAAGTTTTAGTCATTATTTAAAAAAATAATAATTTTTGAAAATATTCGAATATTGTGGGGACATCTGGCGACATTGTGGATACAACGTCGATGAAACAACCTTGGCCAACATTGATCGATGTTTACTAGGTACTCGATTCACGTGAGTGTTAAGCCTACTAAGCAAAAGGCGGAAATAGGACTTCTTCGAGTGCTTTAGGGATGTGAGGTTTTTTAAAAACAGGTTTTAGGTTTATCGGTGGCGCTGAGATCAACATAAAAACGTTAGCTTTATGGTTTGTTTACATCAGGGAGGAGAGTATGATCAAGGCTGTAAGTTTTCGATTATTTTAGTCGTTTAAATCTATAGTAATACGCCAGCTTTAATGAAAAATATCAAAAACTATTTGTATAATGAGTTGTAATAGAAAGTCGAAAAACAAACAGTATCATTGTTTTGTTCCTAGCTACAGATCGAACAGTAAGAAACTTTCGTTGTTTTCTGTGCCAAAAAATGCAGAAGTTCTTGAAACTTGGATGAAGGCAATCTTGTGAAGTGCACTTTGAAGAGGATTTTATTGAGAGCCATTATAAATGCATAATTAACAATGAAGTTTTAATGCCTAGAGGTAAGACTGTTATAAACAGAGTCAATTCCAACCAAATTCCCTGACTTTCCCCATTATTTATAAAAGAAAGTTCCTGTAAAACGTAAAACAAAAAATTCGGTAGAAGGAGGAGAAAAATCTTGAAGATTAGTGAACCAGAAATTGATTTTAACGCTTAGAACATCACAGAAGAAAATAATATCGAGGACATTTACAACATAGCTTTGCCTTCAAAATGTGGATCGAAGTTACGAGAAAAATCCAAATGTCATAAGTTTCTGTTCATGGAGAGAGGCAAATCTGTGTGCTTTGCCCTGCAAACAAATTGATGTTGAGAAGCTTCGGGATACATATACCTGCACTGGATACGTGAAGAACATTTCTATTTTTACAAAACCGGTAGAAGCCAAGACATTAGAAGGCCTTATCAAAAAACTCGACAAGTGTATGTGAAGGAGTTGGAACTGTAATTGAATTTAGATCCGATATTCAGATGGAAACATTAAAATTGATGGAGAGGTCCTTCGCTTAAATAAGTGCAAAGGGACAGTAGAAAGTGAAGGGAAGTTTTGCTACTTCTGTAGACTTTTATTTCGTATTTGTATGACTGGGAAATCCATGCTCTTAATGAAGGTGGTTTTATTATCAACAGTTTTATCACTTGTCTAGTATTTGACCAAAAGTCTAAATTTCAAATACCTTTTGACTTCGTGTATAAGCCAAGATAAAATTGAAAGTTTATTTGCAGTGATTCGTCAATGTAAAGACTGCAACGATTATCTTGCATCTTTTGAGTTTTTGACAATTGTAGAATGTCTAAGTTTTTACAATTTAGCACGGCCACCTAAAGTATGCAATGTAGAAACCGATATCATTAATTCTTTATTAACAGAACAGGATAATCAAACTGTAAGTAGCAACACTTTCGGCACTGTCTGTGACGTAAGCACGTAAAGTGTCATTTTCGCAACGATTTATGAATGAATATGATATAAAAAAGTGAACTTTTTTGCACGTTGTTATAAAAAGATTGTTAAGATAATGCTGGATTTAAAATAAATTTCTTTTTTTTTAAAATATGTATATTTCATAATTGTGTAAGATGTTTTAGTGAATTATCGGTCATAAAATTAATGATGGACTATTTGATCAATTTTATTCTTGGTAAAGTGTAAATATCAAATCCCCCATATTGTATTCAGTGCTACAGTAAATAGAGACATGAATATGTACTTGAATAAATATAGAACAGTCTAATTAGTTATTAATTTTATGATTTGTTTTTGTGAAACATTTAATACAGAAGCTTTAGCAATATTTCTAAAGCTTCTGTACGAATTAATAATTGTTTTTTTTAATATATTAAAGTAGAAAATAACTATCTAAAACATGAAATTTAATCAAATTACATGTAAAAAATAGTTTAATTGAAGTTTGTGCATAAGATTTACAGATTTTGTCAAGAATTTAACAGTTTTTCTACACTTTAATTATATGAAATAAAACCTATACCCAATGGAGGTAGGTAAACATATTTTTATTCAATTCTACCTACAGTAATTTTTCGTCTTTTAATGGTATCGACCATCCCTATATTAATACATCCAGAGATGTTGTGTAGTTAACTTTAAACAATCTGGGGAAAATATGTGCTATGTATCAGATATTTAATATATGAATAATAATACGTAAAATTTGTTTTAATTTGACTCTGAAGCAGTACAGAAAAAAAAGAGCTATGTCGTAATGTAGGGTTTTATATAGCTGTCTGAATAACTAGTTTTTAAAATTACAATAGTACTAATACAATATTTCTTGATTAATTTTGATTTATTTAACCTATTGTTAATTGTTTTACAACATCGCATATTGACATTGGCTGACATAAAAATGACACCCTTGCGAATATTGTACAACATCAGTTTACGACATTGATCAACATTAGTCGTACCACATTCATGGGCGTTCTTTTACAGTACTTCTCAATTATACATTTGTACTTCGCATAACTTTTTAACTCATCTGTTTGTTGAGTAGAAAAAAATTATTTACAAAAGTAATTTTCTTTATATATTTCTAATTAACAAAATTTTTGTTAATTAGAAATATATAAAGAAAATTACCTTTGTAAATATTTTTTTTATATTTTTCTAATTAACAAAATTTTTGTTAATTAGAAAAATATAAAGAAAATTACCTTTGTAAATAATTTTTTTCTACTCAACAAACATATTAGTTAAAAAGTTATGCGAAGGAAATGGAAAAATGTATAATTGAGAAGGTACTGTAAAAGAACGACCATGAATGTGGTACGACTAATGTTGATCAATGTCGTAAACCGATGTTGTGCAATATTCGCAAGGGTGTCATTTTTATGTCGGCCAAATGTCAATATGCGATGTTGATCAATGTCGTAAACCGATGTAGTACAATATCCGCAAGGGTGTAATTTTTACGTCGGCCAATGTCGATATGCGATATTGTACGGCGTTGATAAATGTTGGTCAATGTCGTAAACCGACGTCGTACAATATTTGCTAGGGGGTCCATTTTTATGTCGGCCAATGTCAATATGCGATGTTGATCAATGTCGTAAACCGATGTAGTACAATATCCGCAAGGGTGTCATTTTTATGTCGGCCAATGTCGATATGCGATATTGTACGACGTTGATAAATGTTGGCCAATGTCGTAAAACGACGTCGTACAATATTTGCTAGGGGGTCCATTTCGACGTCGGCCAATATTGACACCAATGTCGGCCAATATTTTTTTTTAATATTGGCCGACGTTGGTGTGCTACCTGGGAAGCCCAAAGAGTTCTTTCTCGAAATAGCTGATGAAACTCAATCAGCTGATGGGAAGTTGCTCAGGGCCGAGATGAAAATGCCCTTTTTGACGAGCAACAAGTAGTGGCCAATATCCCAGTCTCCAACCACTTCCAAGCATTGGCCGAGTCAATTGAGCTGACCCCGGTTGCCCAATTCCCGGCGACCAAAAAAATTAAACCTAACCGGATGCCCCATCCCCGGATGTTACTCCTAAGAACCCGGATGTCCAATTCCCGGCGGCACCCAAACCCGATCCAATTCTCTTCCTCGGAGGGGAATTGGAAGACCTTATCTGCAAACGCATTGCGGAGACGGTGGCGGACGACATTGGCACTAAACCCTTTCACAAGTTTGTGAAGGTTTTCCCGCGGACCCAGGAGGAAGAAGGAAAGATCCTCGCCATCCTGACCGACGAAAAGGCCGGCCACTTTCGCAACTCGAGACGCAAGCGCTCCCACTTCAAAACAGTCGTCAAAGGCCTGCCTTGCGACACCGATCCCCTGACTATCGTCTCTGCCCTAGCCGCGGAGGGAAACATAGTTGAGAAGGTGGCCCAACTGACCTGGGCCCGTACCAAAGCCCCGCTGCCAATCTTCCAAGTCCTCATTATCCGGACTGGTAGATTCAAAGACATCTTAAACCAGTGCAGTCTTCTTGGCAAGAAGGTCCTCTTCGACCCGTACAAGAAGATTGCCAGAATACCCCAATGCCCCATGCTGCCAGAACTTCGGCCATGTCAGTACCCAATGTCACATGGGCCTCAGGTTCAGGTTTTGTGGCCTAGGTAACGACTCCCGCGCTTGCCCCTCCCGAGAAGACCCCAAGACCCACCGCTGTGCCGCAGCGGCAACCACCCCAGTTCCTCAGCGACCTGCCCGGAGCGTCCCAAACTCCCTAATAGGAAGCTTCCTCAGAATGCCGCCAGGCGGCAGCGCCCCAAGCCCCGCTTCCAGACAGATGACATCGCTTCAATCGCAGATGCACTCTCCTTCGTAAAAGACGCCATTGCAGACGTCTTCGGGGATGTGCAATCTTTCAAGCGAAAAGCAGCAGTTCTCGCTGCCTGCACCACCAAAGCTGACAAGTTCGTCGCTCTACTTGAATTGCTCTCCTCATAAAGCATATTCACCCACAGCATCAGTTGTTTTTGAGACCAAGAGACCCCCCGTCCCTACTGGGGTTATCTCCGATGAATACTTCGAGGCCTTCGGGTCAAAGTAGATTTAGTACAGTACTTCTCAATTATACATTTGTACTTCGCATAACTTTTTAACTCATCTGTTTGTTGAGTAGAAAAAAATTATTTACAAAAGTAATTTTCTTTATATATTTCTAATTAACAAAATTTTTGTTAATTAGAAATATATAAAGAAAATTACCTTTGTAAATATTTTTTTTATATTTTTCTAATTAACAAAATTTTTGTTAATTAGAAAAATATAAAGAAAATTACCTTTGTAAATAATTTTTTTCTACTCAACAAACATATTAGTTAAAAAGTTATGCGAAGGAAATGGAAAAATGTATAATTGAGAAGGTACTGTAAAAGAACGACCATGAATGTGGTACGACTAATGTTGATCAATGTCGTAAACCGATGTTGTGCAATATTCGCAAGGGTGTCATTTTTATGTCGGCCAAATGTCAATATGCGATGTTGATCAATGTCGTAAACCGATGTAGTACAATATCCGCAAGGGTGTAATTTTTACGTCGGCCAATGTCGATATGCGATATTGTACGGCGTTGATAAATGTTGGTCAATGTCGTAAACCGACGTCGTACAATATTTGCTAGGGGGTCCATTTTTATGTCGGCCAATGTCAATATGCGATGTTGATCAATGTCGTAAACCGATGTAGTACAATATCCGCAAGGGTGTCATTTTTATGTCGGCCAATGTCGATATGCGATATTGTACGACGTTGATAAATGTTGGCCAATGTCGTAAAACGACGTCGTACAATATTTGCTAGGGGGTCCATTTCGACGTCGGCCAATATTGACACCAATGTCGGCCAATATTTTTTTTTAATATTGGCCGACGTTGGTGTGCTACCTGGGAAGCCCAAAGAGTTCTTTCTCGAAATAGCTGATGAAACTCAATCAGCTGATGGGAAGTTGCTCAGGGCCGAGATTGAAAATGCCCTTTTTGACGAGCAACAAGTAGTGGTCAATATACCAGTCTCCAACCATTTCCAAGCATTGGCCGAGTCAATGGAGCTGACCCCGGTTGCCCAATTTCCGGCGGCCAAAAAAATTAAACCTAACCCGGATGCCCCATCCCCGGATGTTACTCCTAAGAACCCGGATGCCCAATTCCCGGCGGCACCCAAACCCGATCCAATTCTCTTCCTCGGAGGGGAATTGGAAGACCTTATCTGCAAACGCATTGCGGAGACGGTGGCGGACGACATTGGCACTAAACCCTTTCACAAGTTTGTGAAGGTTTTCCCGCGGACCCAGGAGGAAGAAGGAAAGATCCTCGCCATCCTGACCGACGAAAAGGCCGGCCACTTTCGCAACTCGAGACGCAAGCGCTCCCACTTCAAAACAGTCGTCAAAGGCCTGCCTTGCGACACCGATCCCCTGACTATCGTCTCTGCCCTAGCCGCGGAGGGAAACATAGTTGAGAAGGTGGCCCAACTGACCTGGGCCCGTACCAAAGCCCCGCTGCCAATCTTCCAAGTCCTCATTATCCGGACTGGTAGATTCAAAGACATCTTAAACCAGTGCAGTCTTCTTGGCAAGAAGGTCCTCTTCGACCCGTACAAGAAGATTGCCAGAATACCCCAATGCCCCATGCTGCCAGAACTTCGGCCATGTCAGTACCCAATGTCACATGGGCCTCAGGTTCAGGTTTTGTGGCCTAGGTAACGACTCCCGCGCTTGCCCCTCCCGAGAAGACCCCAAGACCCACCGCTGTGCCGCAGCGGCAACCACCCCAGTTCCGCAGCGACCTGCCCGGAGCGTCCCAAACTCCCTAATAGGGAGCTTCCTCAGAATGCCGCCAGGCGGCAGCGCCCCAAGCCCCGCTTCCAGACAGATGACATCGCTTCAATCGCAGATGCACTCTCCTTCGTAAAAGACGCCATTGCAGACGTCTTCGGGGATGTGCAATCTTTCAAGCGAAAAGCAGCAGCTCTCGCTGCTTGCACCACCAAAGCTGACAAGTTGGTCGCTCTACTTGAATTGCTCTCCCCATAAAGCATATTCACCCACAGCATCAGTTGTTTTTGAGACCAAGAGACCCCCCGTCCCCACTGGGGTTTAACTCCGATGAATACTTCGAGGCCTTCGGGTCAAAGTAGATATTCCGATCCGATACAAGACCCAAAAAACCATTCATACCCAACAGAGCCCGATGTCATTGGCTCCTGTTGGTCACATGACTTGATGATGTCACTTCTGAATGGGATGGTCATTGGCTGGAAGGAAATGCGAGCCAAACAACGAAAATCTTGTTGTTTGAGTCAAGATGGATGCCGTGAAGATGACGAAGAAAATGTCCGATCGTAGCTTGATTGCAGTTGTGTAGTGACACAACGGAGTTAATTTAAAATCTGTTGTATCAAAGGAACATATCTGTCATATTAAAGGAACATTTTTGAGCATTCCAAGAAATGTTTATAAAGAAGTTCTACTGTTTTCCAGTCCATATCCTGTTCATAGGACAACTGTAGGTAGGTGGGATTCGAACCTTTCCACTCCACGTGTTGTGATTTGGACAATTTTTTAAATGAACAGTAGCGTTACATCAGCTGGAACAACCTCATTAAATCTAACTACAATTTTATGCAAAAAAATAATGCCTTGCAGCTCTCTAAGTAAACAAATAATGATCAAAGAATCCCAATGTGCTTCATTATGACGTCATTCCAAACTAATTTATGACAAAAATAAATTTTGCCTCAAATATTAGTTTTAAATCAATACTCTCATGCCATTGTTGATGTGGCAACGGCGATTTAAAAGACTTGAAATAATATTGCAATGCTATTTAATGGGGAATTCCCCGACATACAGTAGACAAATGTTCATTCGGATGTATAAACAAACGAACAGCAAGTAGGTCTGTACCAGAATCTGTCACTTAACCCGCTTCCACACAAAAGTTGTGTTAAACAGGTAAAAAGGCGCCAAACACAGCATTAATTCTATATTAAACATTTACATGTTAAATTCGGCTAGTTTTATTTATTTTATTTGGAAAATTCAATAATCATTACTTATCGTTTGCAAAAATTAATTTATATTTCAAAGAATAAATATGTAATATTCCTCGCTTTTAAATAGAATGAAATTATTTCATATCAACACACAAAGAATCAGTACGGAAATATATTTGACGTCATTTGAAAGTGATCGATTTCGCAAAAGTAAATTTATTTTAATTTATTGTCTAAAAGAATTAAGTTTCTCGGGCGATTGTTGCGAATGGCAATGGTGATTTAATTCTAATAACAAACAGGGCCTTTAGCTATTTGTAATTCAAACTTTTAAACGCCAAAATTGACTATTTTCATTAATCCTCTATCTCAGATTTAATAATTAGACTTTATCGTTTGCTAAATTTGTTTGAAGTTCGAAGAATAATGATGTAATCTTTTTTAATTAATTTTTTTTGTGTCGCCACAATTTCCCATTTACATTTCTTTCGAAAATTAACTTTTTATAGTTTGATAAATTAATTTGCAGTTCAAAAAATATATAATTAGTACAATTGATGCTTTAAAAATAAAAGCGAAACTTTGCATATTTTTTTTATGCCAAATTAGAATTCTCTATGCATCTTTCTTCATACATATATCGCACCGTACGCGGAAAAGAGACCTATCGGCCAAAATTGACTTTTTGAGATAACACTACTATAGGATGCAAAATTTTGATATCTTTCTATTGGTGCAAACGACATAGCGATCCGAGCCCTAGTTCGGCTGCAATTAATAGATAGGTCTTTCTTTCGCGAACGTTTTTGGATGAAAATAAACAGGAAAGAAATACCTATCGCAAACTGGCGTTTTTTCGTTATGCGTTTTGCAGCTGCGGCGGCGATGAAGTTAAGTTTGAAGTGCTTAAATGGAAAGGTTGAAGTCGGTTATTTTTTTTCTTTGTTTCTTTATTTGAAATACTCATTCAAAAGCTCTGTTTTGTGGTATTTAGTACAATAAATATATATAAAAAAAATTCATGTAATATGTGTAGATTGCAAAATGATATGTCAATATGTATAGATATATATTTTTCAAATTAATATTTTAGCAAACGATAAATTGTTTAAAATCGTTTTCAACGTCGGTATTTTACTATAATTCTAAACTCAATTGCTACCACTTGACAGTTTGCTATATAAAGTCAGTGAATTCGATTGTATACTTAAGGTATGAAGTATCCTTACAACTTACTTTAAAAATGTAAAACTTTTTTTATATTTTCATGAGTTTTAAAATGATTTCAAAATTTTAATAATGCTTCACAATTTATTTTTGTTTTAATTTTAAACATGATACATTGTAAAAATTTAGATTGAAAGGTTTTTGTAGAAAAATGTGGATATCATTTCTTATATCTTGTAAGTCCTGATTTTGTAAAAGTGATTCGTTTCATAACACCTATTTTTTTATATAAACAAACTATTATGATTTCAATCATTGAATATATTAAATCATAAAAATAAACATGACTTTAAAATAATATCGTAATTACATGATAAGAGATAAACCTTATTACATAAACTTCATTAAATTGGTTAAACAAGCTTTTTGTTAAATTTAATTAAAAAAATATATTCTTATTGTTGATCAATATATTATTAGATTATAAAAATGCATTAAGTAAATGAGTATTCTTCATAAGTATGTTTCCTTAATATTTAGAATGAATTTAGCAGCAAACTTTTTAGGACCGGTCTTCATAAGAGCCGTTTAAAGTTTTGGTAAAAATTCGAATTATCACAAAATCGTTCCAAATGAACCTAGATCAAAAATATTTGGCATGGATATCCGTTTTATGAGTATCAAAAGGTATGCATAGTCATTTTTTACTTTAAATTTGCCTTTGCTGAGATATTTTCAGATAGGTCTTTCTTTCGCGAACAAAATCGTTCAAATTTGTACGCGAAAGAAAGACCTATCTGAAAATATCTCAGCAAAGGCAAATTTAAAGTAAAAAATGACTATGCATACCTTTTGATACTCATAAAACGGATATCCATGCCAAATATTTTTGATCTAGGTTCATTTGGAACGATTTTGTGATAATTTGAAATTTTACTAAAACTTTAAACGGCTCTCCTGAAGAATGGTCTTTTTCGCGATAGGTCTCTTTTCCGCGTACGGTGCGATATAATGAACCATCAAAAGAACTTTATTGTGATATTACAACAATCCAAACTGAATTATATCACATAAATAAATATTCTTTCAAATTTTTTTTTATTTTAAATAAAGTTTCTCGTCCGTTTAACGACATGGCAACAGTGAAATAATTGAATAAAAATGGAATTTGCATGTTATTTCAATGTAGAATAAATTTTTAGTTATTTAAATTTTAAATAAACTTCTAATTTAAATATTTAATGAAATTTGGAATGTAGCCTAATCTGATTTTTTGCTTCAAAATGACGTATCCCACTTGTCTGTGGGACTTGTGGATGGCAAAAGTGAAATATTGAATAAAAATGGAATTTGCATGTTATTTCAATTTAGATTTAATTTTTAGTTATTTAAAATTTAAATAAACTTCTAATTAAAATTTTTTAATGAAATTTGGAATGTAGCCTAATCTGATTTTTTGCTACAAAATGACGTATCCCACTTGTCTGTGGGACTTGTGGTTATGTCTGTGAAAGTGGGTGACGGACAGACAGACAGACAGACGGACTGAACGATTATAAAACCTTCCACTTTTTACGTTATAAACGTAGTGTGGAAGCTAAAAAGTATGAAAGTTCGAACTCTGAAGTCACACCATACCAACAAAAAAAAAATTTATGAGATCCGACGGATGGAATCAATTTTGGAAGGGGAGTACAGACATACAGACTGACACCGTCAGCATTTCATTACCTGTTACCGTTTCATTTTGTTTAATTCTTTAGAATTAAAAAAATATGAAAAATTTGCTAAAAAAAGGAATTTTCTTGTTATTTCAATTTAGATTAAATTTTTTTTATTTAAATTTTATATATATACTTCCAATTTAAATTTTTAAAAATATTTGGGATATAGCCTTCCCGATTATTTACTTCAATATGATGTATCCCACTTTTCTGTGAGACTTGTAGTTCGTTCTGTGAAAGTGGGTAACGGGCAGACAGACGAACTGAACGATTATAATACCTTTCACTTTTTACGTTATAAACGTAGTGTGTGGAAGCTAAAAATATACTAAACCATGCACCATCAAACAAATCACTATTTTCCAGATTATCTCTTTAGTAGTATGTAATTTGTTGCACAACTTTTTACTCGAATCATTTTAGAAAACCTGTTATCCTACTGAAAATAATCAAAACTAAAAGATAGAAATCCAATTCCATGAAGGATAGATATTGGAGGAATACGATTATCATATTTATCAGAAATAAACTTTGAACTGGGAGAGATAACAAATATGTAGTTTGTAGTCATAGTTGATATTTATTTGATCAGTTTGATTTCCTAAGTTTTCGTGTTCAGTTTAGTTACTAATTTTCCCCTCGTAATATGGATCAAGTTAGTGAGGACTACGGTTTTACATTCGTTTGGAAAATTCATAATTATAGTTACTGTATTCAGAAAGCTGACGAATATCTCGAAAGTCCCGACTTTTTTTTGAATAACTGCAAATGGAAAGTGAATTTATATCCAAGGGGAACGAAGGAAACACCTGCAGATACCGGAATTAGTTTATGGAAAGATGAGTCGCAGATTCCCATCAAAATACATCTTGTGTATTCAATATCTACAGGCGCAGGTCCTTTTAAAGAAACTGGTATTTTAGTGTGTCCATTTTCAGTTACCTCCAATCGGACGATAGAGACGTTTTTAAACATGCCTGTTATTAATAAAAGAGAAAATACGTATTGCAATAAAGACACGTTAACCGTTAAATGCAAAATAGTAAAAGTTAATGAGGTACCTTTGAATTATAAAAAAATCTGTAACACTTATACGGTTATTGATGTTCAAAAGACCACATATAACTGGAACGTGAACACTTTTAGCGGTGAAAAAGAAAAAAAAGTTGACACAAAAGAGTTGAATTTATTTGATAATGCCTGTTTCTCGATAAATGTCTCCTCATTTAAAGGGTATTCTAATGAAGACACTTTTGAAATAGTAATTAAGCATGCTAGGGCAAATGAGCCTCATTTTTCTAGTTGTACTTTGACCATCTTGGACACAGAAAAAGTTCTTCAATCAATAAGAAATGAACATTGGTTTGAAGAGTCAGAAGTAGAACAAGTATGGCTGTGTCATTTACTCCAACAAGAAAGCCGATGTCATTTACACAACAGGACAAATTTCTTCGCTTTGAGTTTGCGGTTTCTAAAGGTGTAGAATTTAGTAGAATAGAAAATATTGAGTCTGGTCGAATTATAGAACCTAAGACATTCTCTATTGGTCCTGTTATGTGTTCAAAACCACCTACTGAAAGCTCCAAATCATGGAAAGATAATTTACAGCGTTTTTATTCCGATGGAACGTTAAGCGATATAACTATTCGAACACCAACAAAAGAATATCCCGCTCATAAAGCCCTGCTCTGCGCACAATCAGAAGTATTCACAGCCATGTTCGAACGCGATATGAAAGAAAATCAAACTGGAATCATAGACATAGACGATTTGAAAGATGAAACTATTTCTAAGATGCTCGTCTACATTTACGGCGGTTATGTTGATAATTTAGATTGGAGTTTGGCATTAGACTTGTATTTCGCGGCTGACAAATACAGAATTGAAGCACTCGGTGAAAAGTGTTCGGATTTCCTAAAAGAAAACCTCAGCTCGGGAAATGTCTGCGAATGCTTGATGCTTGCAGACTTGCATCAGGACCTTCAGTTGAAATCTGTTGCTCAAGAATTTGTTTTGGAGTATTCAACTGATGTCATAAACTCTGAGGAGTGGAAAGAATTGATGAAGGAAAACGTAAGCTTAGCAGCTGAAATTATGCACTTGTGCTTCAAGCATTTAAAACCCACTTAAGATTCGTTTTCCATACTTTAACAAGCTGATTTAAATAACAGTAAGTATAACTGTTTGAATTTGTTTGTGAAATGATATTATTTGTTTCAATATTTTCTTAATTTTTACAAAAAAAGAATAATTTTTCATATATTTTTGTCTTTTTTGAAGAAACAGTGTGTAAATTACGAACACCGATAAATTATAGCTTTAAGTATTAAAAAGTTTAGAAAAATATATTTGAAGTCGAAAAGTTCCTAAATTTCAAGAAAAAAATTTACATTTCAATAATGTTATTGTACACTAAAATCTATTGGGGACTAATGCTAACCCTACCTTAAATACTAATCACTATACAATATATTTTTTGTGGAAAAATTTAACGTTTTTAAAATATTTTACTAGCACTAGCATCTGCATTTGGAACAATTTGAGAGATTATACCCCTTCCATTCACTTTTCATTTGAGCTGGCTTATGTTGGCTGCTACACCTTACATATTTGTAAGATGCGCTAATCTTGTACAGGGTGGCCCAGCGGGCAGTGTTTGAAACAAATGAAAAAAATAAAAACAAATAAGAGACATGAGAAGAATTTAATGACGTTTATTGAATGGACATATTGGGCAATTTATGATAAAGAGGTTCAAAGTGCCCGCCATATTTAACAAGGACAGCAGTTAGGCGGTTCTCGAATCCAACCACACTCCATACTCCTTACCCATACCTTCCTCCATTTGTCCTCCTTTTGTTTGGCCAATTCATTTTGTGGAAGTTCTCACAAAAGCTAAAAAAAGCTTCCCACAAAAAGAATTGGTCAAACAAAAGGAGTATGGAGGAATGAGGAATGTATTTGTAAGGAGTATGGAGTATGGTTGTATTCGGGAACCGCCTAACTGCTGTCCTTGTTAAAGATGGTGGGCACTTCAAACCTCTTTATCATAAATTGCCCAATATGTCCATTCAATAAACGTCATTAAATTCTTCTTATGTCTCTTATTTGTTTTTATTTTTCAAACACTACCCGCTGGGCCACCCGGTATGTTTTATTGATAATTCATACACATGGGCATCTTCAAAAACGTTTTCAAATTGTGAAACTCTATTTCATTTGTTTTCGTGAGAATTAAATGCAATCTAATGTGTGCTTGAAAAAAAATATTGAAAAGGTTCAGCGACGTTAAGGGGACGCATTACCCAAAATTTAGGGCTACTCGGAAAATAATTAAACATGCTCGAATGCTGTGATGTAAGGATATTGAAAAAAAAGAAGGAATACTTAATGACGGTGAAGGTTTATTGAAAATGATATAGTGGTTTGGTAAAATAGTTTTTGAAAATTTTTATGTTGATTTTTTCAATTTTTAATTTTTTCGGCTTGTGAATGGTTAAAACCCTAAGGCTTAAAATTTTTAAATACAAGTCTAAACCCTAAGGCTAAAATTTTTTCCTGCGTTGAGACATGTACGATCAACAAAAGTTGGTATGGGATAAGATCTAGTTTGAATAATTTTTTTTTTAAATGATGAAGTTGAAAATTCATTAAAAAATCTTATTTTTTGCATGTTATAATGAAGCTACATAATGTTCTTGTTTAACTGATAGATCACTATGCCATACCAACTTTTATTAATAGATGTTGTGGAAACATTTTGCAAAAAATCCATCAAAGATTCTAAAATTGTAGAAGATGCATTGCAAAAACTTATTTTTTTTTAAAAAAAAACGTATGTTCAATTTTTATTATTTTTCGTATATGTTTATTAAATTGTATCTTTGTAAATGTTAATTTGCTGAAAATACAGGATTAATTTTTGGGCTAGCGTACCTATAAGTGAAATGATTTTAAATACTTCGCTAGTTGTTTATAATTGGTGAAAAAAAAGTAGTTTTCAATGTAATATACTCAAGTTTTGAAAGTTGAGTCTATGTTACCATCATAGTGCTACTTTTATGCACTAAGATTGTTTTTTGTAGAATGTGATGTTGTTAAATATGCTAGTTTAGTAAAAAAACAAACAAATAGCTTTTATTGAAACTACTAAAAGTTTAGAATTTCACTGCGATTAGGGCACAGTGCTAGATGAAATGTGTTTTTGTAGCTTACTAAAGCAGACTGCTACTACATAAGAAAGCAGTGCAAACAATGCTAATATAGAAAACAAAAAATTCAATAATTTGCTAGATGACTACAGATAATCTTTGACTTGAGAAAAGTTAAATAACAGATAAGATAGGACACATTGGTTGAGATCGTTCATTTCACTAGATCGTTCATTTCACTAGCACCACAACAGAATACTTTTCATGCTCTGTAAAGCAACGTTACAAAAATCTAACTCAAGCACCTTATTATAAAAATTGATAAACTTTATAAAAAAAACTCCGTAAAATTAACAAGTTCGATTATTCTGAATGAAAGTAGATTAAATTTATGACTATTCGTAAATGTCATCAGATTTTTAAAGTGCACCTTTACAGCCCTTAAGGCCATATCACACGAGCAACTTTTCCCCAACCCAACCCCCAACGCAACCTCTGTTCCAACCATGATTGGCGGAAATTGCCACGTGCTATGACGTAGGCGTTGGAGAAATTTTCTCCAACTCTGTCGATTCTTCGCGACGGAGTTGGCCAACTTGGCCCCAACAACCAATCAGGTGAATCGGTGACTGTCGCTACACTGACGTCACGGTTCTGTTTTGGTTGAAGCCAAATCTTCAGGTCATATTGCGCCAAATTGCCAAGCTGTTGTTTATATATTTTACAAGCACGATATTTTGATTTTCAATCTGAAGTATATTAAGCTATTTGACACAAAGAGGAAATATAACTCCTTGATTTGACATTTCTTCTTATTTTTTCGATAAAAAAAATGTTGAAAAGTTGGGGTTTTTTTTAACGAAAATTTTACTTAGAGCCAATTCCACACAAGATTTATGTATATATCTCAGAAAAAAATCATTTAGCACAGCTTTTAGTTCAACTTTAAGTGTAAGAAATAAGCTATTTTTATGGATTTTCTTTCGTTAATTCAATAATTTTATATATCATTTGCTATAATATGTAAAGTAGATGAGTAAAACTGCCCATTTTGTTCTAAATGTGAAAGCTAAACTGTATATCAGCCTTAATTTCAAATTTGTAAAAAAAATATTTGCAATTTTAAGCAAAATTCCCAACAATTTATAGCAATCAAAATATCTCTCAACGCAAGTGTGTTAATTTAACAATCTAGTTGGGAAAATTAAAATTTTCAACTTATATCTCTCAGTGTTTATTTGTTTTATTACAGAATAAGGATTTTAATAGTATGTAATCATCAATGAATTCAGATATATATTAATGACAATTTAGTTTGACTTGTAAAATTCTTTTTAAAAGTGACAATCTTTATCAAATTGTAACATTGTTTTTTACATACTCTTCACAACTTTTTTTTTTAATGTCACCACTTAAGGATTATATGTAAAAGAAAAGAACTAGCCTCCATAACCAAATCCCAAGACTAAAAATATTTTTTTATAACATATACATCAAGTGATCATTTCCATCACTAAACAAAAGTGTGAAAGAAAAAAATAATAATTTTAAAAGAAATCCTACGCATGCGATAAATTAAAACTCAAATCAATCCAAAGGTCCGATTTTTAATAAATTGGCGCCTACTGTAGAGATACCGTTTTAGTTATGACAGTCGGAAAAGAGAAATCTTCCCCTCCTCTGGCAACCCTTAAACAACTTTTGAGGGGGCCAGAAATTGGAGGTGGAAAAATCGCTCGTGTGATACGGCCTTTAGTTGTTGCAGTTTTCCCCCTTATAAAATTGCTAATCTGTTTTGTGAATCAAATGGAATTTTGAGTTAAATTATTTCCTAAATCTTTAAATTATTGTGCACATTGACACTTGTTTAGCCTAAATCATTTTTTAAAAATAGAAGTATTTATCGACAATAACCGAAACTAAAAGATAAAAGATACATTGTTCCAAGCCCGAGAAGGATATATTTCGATAAGATAGTGATATCAGACATTTTTGTTTCAACTGGGAGGAACCAACAACAATAGGTGTGATATTAGTATACAGTCCATTTTCTTAAATCTTGTTTCGTTTAGTTCGTTTACTCATTTTTTACATATCAATAAAACATGGAACCCATTTTCGCTGACAACAATTTTACATTCGTTTGGGAAATCCACAATTTCAGTTACTGTACTCAGAAAACTGGAGAATATTTCAGAAGTCCCCCCTTTTTGATGAGTAATTGTGAGTGGAATGTGGATTTGTTTCCAAGGGGAAGCAAAGCTGCACCTGATGACACTGGAATTCGTTTATGGAAAGAAGAGTCTGAGTTTTCTATCAAAGTGTTGTTTTCATTTTCAATATCTACAAATACGGTGCTATTTCAAGAAACAGACCCCTCAACATATACATTTGAAGCCGGCTCTAATTTCTCGCCTATGGAGTTCTTAAAAGTCAAGGCTACTCACAAGAGTGGGCTTAGGTTTTGTAATACAGATACTTTAATTGTGAAATGCAAAATTGGTGAAATGAACGGTGTGCGTAGAAGTTATCAAGAAATAGAAATATGTAACTCCTACTCAGTA
Organism: Oedothorax gibbosus; assembly: GCA_019343175.1. Taxonomy (NCBI): domain Eukaryota; kingdom Metazoa; phylum Arthropoda; class Arachnida; order Araneae; family Linyphiidae; genus Oedothorax; species Oedothorax gibbosus. Next base: position 209,940 of record JAFNEN010000897.1, on the reverse strand, counting down.
ATCGATGTTAGAAAGACTCTTTATAATTGGAAAGTGAATATTCTTAGGAGTTTGAAGGAAAGCAAATTTGTTGCCAGAGAAATTAGTTTATTTGATAACAATGTGTATTTTATGGTAGATTTCTCTTCGTCAAAAGATTTTTCCGGTAAAGATTTTTTTAAAGCAGTAATTAAACAAAAAAAGACAAATAATCTCTATTTTTCCCGTGGTGTTATATCTCTCATGGACAAAGTCAGTATTCTTGAATCAGAAAGAAAAGAACATTGGTTTGAGAGGTCAGAAATGGACCAGGTGTGGAGTTTTTCATTTACGCCACACAAAAAATTGAGTTCTTATCGAAGAGATATAATTTTATGCTTTGAGTTTGCTGTTTCAACATCTTTAGAAACAATAGAACATGAAACGATTGCGAAGCCTATAAATAAATCAGCAAATCTTTGCGATAGCTGTTCAGTACCAACTTCTTGGAAACATAATTTGTACCGTTTATACTCCGAAGGAATATTTAGTGACGTAAATGTTCAAACGCAAACAAAGAGTTATCCTGTTCACAAAGCCATTCTCTGTGCACAGTCAAAAGTATTCACAGCCATGCTTGAACGCGATATCAAAGAAAACCAAACTGGCATCATAGACATCGAAGATTTGGAGGAAGACACAGTTTTGAAAATGCTTATCTTCATTTATGGGGGTTCTGTGGAAAATTTAGATTGGGACTCAGCTTTAAACTTATATTTTGCTGCAGAGAAGTACAGAATTGAAGCACTCGGCAAACAGTGCTGGGAATTCTTGAAAAGAAATATCGGCCATGACAATGTTTGTGAATGCTTGTTGCTTGCAGACTTGCACCACGACCAATGTTTGAAATCATTTTCTCAAGAATACGTTATAAAACATTCAGCTGAAATCCTAAACTCAAAGAACTGGAAGGAATTGATGAAAGAAAAAGTCGATTTGGCTGCTGAAACTATGCACTTGCTCTGCTTAAGAAATTTTAAAACTGCTTAGGTCTTTATTGTCAAATTTAAAAAGCATAATTAAGTAACCAGTAAGTTTAAAATGCAAAATTTTTATTTACAAAAATAGTTTATAAACTGTAATATTTTATTACTAAAAAAATTAAATGTATTTTTTTAATGATTGAATGAACCTAATTTGATTAAAGTAGCAAAAAGAATCACATTCCAAATTATAATAAGGTTCTTAAAAGAGTAATTTATATAAGGAGTCGCAGTATCAATTCTGCGATAGTTGTTAGTTTTATTAACATTTTTTAATTTAGTAATTTAATAATATGACTGTATTGCAATGTAAAGCCTCGTAAAAGTATACCCTTTTTTACCTTTTTTTTATATTCTCTAAAGCAAAACATTTGAAGAGAAAATACTAAAAACATCTTCATATTCGTGTTTTCTTTAATATTATTGTGATAGCTAGATGTATGTACCATTGTCTAGAGCTAATATTTTAACAACAAAAACCTTCATCTAGTGCTAATTTTTTTTTAAATGATGAAGTTGAAATTTAAAAAAAAAAATCTTTTTTTTGGCCATTTTTATACATCAAGCTACATAACTGTTCTTGTTTTACTGATAGCTCAATATCCATACCAACTTTTATTAATACATGTTATGGGAACATTTTGCAAAAAAAAAAATTAATGATTTTTTTTATTTGTAGGAGGAGTAGCATTTTGAAAAAAAAACATAATAACTTTTAAATTTAAAAAAAAACCTATGTTTTAATATATATATTTTTTGTATATATTTATTGAATGTTAGTTCTTTGTAAAAACAGTTCAATTTGCATGCTACCGATAAAAATACTGGATTTAATTTTTGGGTTACCGAGTCCCCTTAAATACAGTTATTTTAGTTCTATAGACATTTTTAATTGTTTTAAAGACATTTATAGTAACTTCAACTATGAACCTATAGAGAGACGTTAACCTAATTAAGAATCACTCTACATTGACTTGTACTAGCCCCATGTGCAGATAGTCACGACTAACTAAAGTTTTGGTGATTTGACGAATGCTTCCTTTCAACGTGAGAGTCAATTAAGTAACAGTTCGATGCCCTTTTGACCAATAGATATCTTTTTGTGAGTGAGAGTTGCCATACCGCCAAAGTTGTCACTATTATGTCGTAAAGCAATTGTCTAGAAACTCTATTTAACTAGCACCTCACACTGCACGAGAAGTTTCTTGAATAAAACTTAAGTAAAAATTAACACATGTTTCAGAACACAAAAGGACCATCTTCAAAATAACTTAAAATGAAAAAAAGTTTAGATACGATGGTTTTTAATGTTTTCATTATATATATTAGATGTATATCTGATAGAGATAGGCTTGTATAGCTCTTGTTCCCCCATAGAAACATGACAGTTTTTACATAATAAAACAATTTGCGCCAAGAGTAAACAGTGTTTTCTTCAAGAATCTTCTCATATATATTTTTTTTCTCCAATGGGGCTGCATTATTGGCGGTCAAGCCTTTGCAGACTCAGAAAATTCCCCAGAAATAAGAGCAATTTTTTTGTGGCACCATCTAGGCGGACTCTCGCTACCAATTTTGACGCGCAGATTACAATGAATCTAAGCTCTCTGTGGATGTTAAAGTACGCCGAGATTTAATTATGCCGAGAGAACCCAAGCCAAAGAGGCCCTCCAATGATCTTTTACATGCTACATAATCATATGAAATGCGTGCCCAAGATTTTTCCATCCAGAAAATCTGACGACTCAGCCGGTGCTCGAATCCGCGATCTTGGGATTACGAGGCGGACACGTTAAACCTCTCAGACACTGAGCCCAAGGCCGGATTTCTAAATAGGCTAAGTAGGCTGTAGCCTAGAGTGGAAAAATTTTTGGGGCGGCAAATTTTACGACCAATTAAAGCAGCATTCGGCAGAAAAAAGTTATTATGAAGATACTAATATTTTTAAGAAAGAAAAAAAAATAATTTTCAATAATGCGTAAAACGTAAACGTGTATATATATAGTACTTATTTTTAGTGGCAAACATGACCTCTGCGAAGGCGATTGCACCCACTTTCCACGGATTTGGAAGTTGAAAGAAAAATTGTAGAACATTTTTAAAAAATTCGCCATTATTTTACTTTCGATTTAGTGTGTAAAGGTACATAGATTATACTAATATGTAGACAGAAAAAAAGTAGTCAAGAGAACTATATCTAGGATTTCTTACAACGGAAGTGGGGGAAGGAAAAGCACCATTCAGACGCCGAACAAAAAAAAAGCACAAATAAATTCGTTATTTCAAATACAACCATCATCTTTATTTTTTATTTAATTTTCTTTTATTATCAAAATAAAACTATTTTCCCTCTTTTATATTCGTTGTGATAATTTTAAACAGCACATATACCACCCTATTTGGAAGCTAACCACCTATCTTTCTCCGAAGGGGGAGAATATTGTGACAGGGGCGGCAAATCGATTGTAGCCTACAAGCGGAGAATCTTTAAATTCGGCCCTGACTGAGCCGCTTCTTCTCATATATCATAGTTGTATACATTCTCTGAAAATATGTTGTATATATTCTCTAAATATATGTCATATATATTCTTTGTATATATGTTGTATATACTCTCTCTGTTCCAGCGTCTGTTCGAGAGAGAACTACTCTTTCCTCCTGTTTACCGGTCTCCTGGCGATCTGCTAAATCTTCACGTATTATACAAGGCCCCGGAGACCTTCAACTTGAACCCCGTTGTGTTGGGTGCCTACTCAGGTGTCGGCTCGTCACCTGACTGTGGTTCTAAATTATGACGCCCGTCGCCAATAGTCCTCGTGTAGCTCTAGTGCGACGATATTCAAACTAAACTAAATCGACTAGAACCTGTCAACGGCCTCGCCACGGCTCTTACGTCACAGACATAGTAAGGGCGAATGAGCCCTATTGACTGCGGGTCCCCAAACAAAACTGCCTCGGTGTTAATCCAATGGGAAAAAAATTAGTTTCTAAGCCACATCTCTTGTTGTATTGCATATTTTTACATACGTATTTTTAATGATAATTTTGCTGACTTGTAGGTCTCTATAATATAATTTTTTTAAAAATTGAATCGAATACTTTTTTTAAATTTTCCATAAATACTATTACAAAAATTATTCGAACAAATTTCAAAAAGTGGCATCATAGAGACCTGTAAGTCAGCTACATTTATCATACAAAAAAAAGCCGTTTGTAAAAATATTTAATGCAGCCGGAGCAATGCGACTTAAAAAATATTTTTTCCCCATTGGATCAACGCAGAGGCACTTTGTTTTGGAGACCCGCGGTTAATCGAGCTCATTAGTCCTTAACTCTATGACCACTGGGTGCTGGAGCTACACTACCACTGGAACTGGTGACAACCAACAAGGAGAAGATTATTGCCACTTGTAAGGTTGTAAGATAAAGTTCTGATATCAACTTGCATGTGTCCATGGCGCTATGCACTGGAAAACTGATGACATGATTGGTTTGCTGATTTCCCGAAAACCCATGTTATTTTTGGAACTAAAGAGGTATCTTCTTATAAGAGGCAATTCCTCCCCATTTTTCTTTTTTCTCCATTTAGCCAATGTGTGTTACACAGTTCACTCGTATTTTTTTTATCTTGGATATTGTCCTTCATTGTTTTGACTGAAAATGACTTATTTAACCCTTTCACTCCCAATGGAATCATCAAACTTGCGTATTTTTTACCCACTAAGATAAACTCGCACTTATTACAAAAAAATTTATTAAATTCTTCATACATTTATATATAAAGTTATATTTTCTTTTTGTATCATTAGATGGAAGAATCATGTCTTTTGAAGAATTAAATAATGTTTGTAGTTGTTAAATGAAAATATATTGTAAAAGTAAAATCCACTCTGAAACAATTTAATTAAATAAAATGGCCCTAAATTCTTCATGTTTGCATTTTTAAATGTTTTAAAATTTAATTTTAACTATTTTTAACAAATAAAGTTTCGAAAACTTATTGTTATAATTTATGCAAAAGTTACAATTACAATTTTTTCCCTTAAATTTTAGTTAAAAAATTAATATATTTTCCCTGCTTTTCTCCATTTTATTCTGGATGCATAATGAGTATCTTTGACAAAGTTTCGATTTTTAGAATAAAAAATAAAAGGTTTGGTTTGAAAGGGTTAAACGAAAGCCACTTTTATTGAAAAAAGTAGTACTTAAAACTCATTATTGTATATTTCGAAAACTACATCTTACTGTTTATTGAAGGGATAGAGTTTTCTTATTATTTTGTAATCCTTTGATAAAATATGTGCATTATTCATTTGACTATACAGTAAAAAGTGTTAAAGAAGTGCACTATTCAATATTCATTGTTGGAATGGGAATGTTTCATATGATGTAAGGCTCTTGTTTTCAATTTCCTGTGATTTCAGTGGTTGTTTTCGGTTTCACTCTCAATATTACCGTCAAAAACTTTTCTTCTAAGCAAGCAATCCTTAACAAATGATTTGAACAACCAACAGTACAGCAAGAAAATGGCATTTTAAAAATTTTATAAGTAAAATAGTCTTAAACAACTCACTTTCGCGAACACCGAAACGAAAGTAATTCGAAACAAAAAATGAAAACAAGCCCGCTGGAGCTGTTGCCACTCACGACGTGATACAACCGCATTTCACTATGAATTGATGGATAGTCGATAGAAGTGCCGATGTATGGAACAACTTTTAACGCTTATGTTAAACAATTCAACTTTCCATAAGAAATCGTTACTTTCTACTTGAACCTCTAAATATAAAAAAAAAAAGTTATTCTGCAAGAAGACATATCTAATAGTCATTATGAAAAAAATTACTTGTAAGAAAATTACATAAATGTGGGAGCTATGGTAAAAGTTAGATTTTTGTCCAATAATTAACCCGTGTCACCCTACATAGTGTACTTTCGAACTTTTGGTTCGAATACGGTGTGTTACATTTCAAATGTATTTTATACGGAAATCACGTACATAATTAATCGGAGTATTTTAAATAGTCTATTGTTTATGCTTATTTTTTAGCGCATAATTTGGACTAATTTATTATGTCCTGGTCCCGACGGACATAATGTTTTCTTATAATAGGTAATGTAGTAAAATAATGGTGATTTTTGCGCTGATTTCAAACATTTAATATAGTACACAACAATTTTCAATAATAAACAGTTTATAAAATATAACTTCTAAATTCGAAAAAATAGAGAAATAAACAAAAAATATGTTTCTAGAGTCGAGAATTTTGGCTATGTAAGGATTATGGCCTGTCTTGATTTCTGCTGTTGGGTTTCGGCTATCGGGTTTATGTTCCAGACCCGCTTACCAGATTCGTTTCATGTCCAGGTGTCGTGACAATTAAAAACAAATTTGTTTTTCCAAAGAATGCAAAGCCACAGTGCAAAAAATTGAAGTTTTAGCCACATTAAAGCAACAGACAATGAATAGTACATATATTTTTTTATAAAATACCTGTAGGCATTACTTTAGGTTACATACATGAAAAAGAAACATTTTGTAACCTCCATGGGACTATATGTCACCTCCATGTTTTTTGAGAGGAAAAATTGGCTATAATTTCCTTAAAAATTCTTTTTTGGTCTCTGTTTAATAGTTTTACAACTTCTTTGCCCTCACAAGTCACTGAATGCATGTGGCTAATTCAATGCAAAATTAACCTTTCTGTAATGTAAGTCACGTGTGTAAGAATTGATAACTACAACTTTTAACATTAAATCAAAAACAATTAGCGGAATAGCCATAGATATCATAATTAAAGTATTAGATTGGCTGATCACATGACCTCCAATGCTAACGACGACGGGACGCGCATGGAGGCTTTTTTGGGGGGCATAATGGCCAGTGTTGCTGCCACTTTAAGGAGAAAAATACTACGAAATACCATTTATTTCTAAAATTACAAAAAAAAATACTAGAAAGGATTTAAAGTAACTAAAAATATTCCAAAATGCAGCTAGTATTTTTACGATATTTTTTTGTAATTTTAGAAAATACAAATACACTCTTTAAACTTTATAACTAAACTTTTAACTTAATTTTAGAATTATTCTAAAGTTACAAAAAAAAAATATCGTAAAAATACTAGCTGCATTTTGGAATATTTTTAGTTACTTTAAATCCTTTCTAGTATTTTTTTTGTAATTTTAGAAATAAATGGTATTATTTCGTATTATTTTTCTCCTTAAAGTGGCAGCAACACTGGCCATTATGCCCCCCAAAAAAGCCTCCATGCGCGTCCCGTCGTTAGCATTGGAGGTCATGTGATCAGCCAATCTAATACTTTAATTATGATATCTATGGGAATAGCTGATCTACACGGATTAAAACTAAATATCATAACGTGCTTTAGTTAATTTGATTTATTTTTGAAATTTAAAAAGCTTGTAAGCTCCTTTTAAATTGTGACTTACACTACATTTACATGGAATTACCCACATAAAAAATATAACTCTATAACTTTATTTTCAAGAAATTTTGGACCTCAAGTTTCCACATAATTTCATAATGACCCAACAACTCTTATTATTTTTGCTAAGCACTCAAATAATTGGGGTTACAGTCCACTCAGCCGAATGAAACTCAACCGAACGCCCTAATCCGCAAAATCTCGCCAAATTTCATGGCCAAATTTCTCGCCAAATTTCAAATTAACATATTCACCATTATGGCGATAATGTTTTCAACATAGATTTTTCTTTCGTTATCCTGCACTTCAAGATGGCTAACGATTTGACTGGTTTATCGCTCTAAAATAGCAATTGTGCTTAAGAAAACAAACCGCATACATATAAACACCCAACATATACGGCCCCTCCGAAGATAACTGACAGCTTTTCACTAAGGGGCTGAGAATTTTACTGAAGAGAGCGGCTGTCATAATGATGTCTTCGCCAAGCACAACCACACTTTATCACCAAGTTGGCTACTTTTTGCGGTTTCGGCTGAGTCTCATTCGGCTGAGTGGACTGCCACGATAATTGGACTGGTGCACGTTAAAGTCTGTTTGTGGTTAAATGTCCCAACGTCATGTGCGATGTCGGGAAAAGGTACCATCAGATGTAGCCTGAGGTGCTGATGGGTCATTCGAATAGGCGATACAAAACACTTCTTTAAATTTTAAAAATATGTCATTACAATTTTTTAAAAATGGCAATTTGCAGTTTTATAGGTTGTAGTTCAAAACATGAAATAAATAAATCTTTTAAGGGTTCCTTTCCCACGACATTTTTGAATTAGTTTTTGATAAATATTATTATATGCAGCGTACTACCAAATAATTATCAAAATGTCTGAAATTGGTTTTTGGGGAATTCAAAAACAACTAACAAAAATAAATTTCGATGGGAAGGAATTGTGTGTGTGTAATATTAAAACACAATTCCTATAATTTACTAAAAAAGTTTAATTTTAAAAAAAAGAAACTTATTCAAAAACTTGATATTATTCTTGTTTACTTAAAACCATTTAGGAAATTTTCTGAAACAAAGACTTTTTACGAATAGAACATACTTTTGTATTAATCAAAATAATTTTTTAAAATTTATTTTAAAACGCAATATCCACTTTAAAATTATCTTACTATAATTCAACAAAATCAAAAAATTTAATATAACTAGAAGACAAAAACTAGAACTTTATTACAGAAACTTATTTACCAAAAGCAAAAGTACAATAGAAATGCTTTTACATTTTGTGAAAATTAATGTGCATAAATAAAAACAATGTTCAATTATTCATTGGTAATATTCAATTATTAAAAAAGTTTTTCTAGTAGTTAAAATCTAAGAAGAGAAAAAAAAGTCAATGAAACAAATGGTTAATAATTAGATATTTACTGAAATCTTTTTACGAAACATAAATTAAATGATAACAAAATGCTTCTACAATACATAAACAATACTACATTACAATACTACATTATATACTACATACATAAACAAACTACAATATATAAACATATGCAATAAACATTTCTAATTAAATATAAGAATCAAAGGCTGAAATTCGTACTATAAATCGGGTCTTTCTGATGCCAATGTTTAATTTTTTTTAATCAAGAGATTTAAAGAATAGTTTAAAAAGGACAACGCTGTTACGTTATAGTATGCATAAAAAACAATTGTAAAGTGCAGAAAAAACATTACATGTATGAATCCTCAGTAAAGTAGATGTTTCTACATATTAAACAGATATAAAAATAATACATAATTGCAGTTAAACTGTATCATGTAATACTTTACTTTAAATTTGCTGCAATACAAAAGTAAACGAGAAAAGACAATTTTAATCAAAATATTCCTTATATTATAGGCTAATTCCATGCAAAATTACACTCTGTAGTGTCACGTGTGTAAAAAGTGGTTATCACTACAACTTTAAACATTGAATGAAAAAATTAGCAAAGAAGCTGACAATTATTGCAACTAAATAATGTAATTTGCTTTAGTTAATTTGATTTATTCTTTAAATTTAAAATGTTTTTTTTATTGTGACTTAGACTACAGTTACATGGAATTAGCCTATAGCATAGTAATTAAGTCCTCATTCAACTCACCCGACTATTTCTTATGGCTTAGAAAGTTAGTAAATATCATCCACTGCATCGTCTCGGATGTCAGATGCAAGTTGGTTTCCACTAGATTCTTCCATTCACCTGAATTCATTATTTCGTAGGGGCTGCTAGCAATCAGATTTCTGGCCGCCGACTTCAGCTCAAGATCTCGGAGTTGGTCTGCCAGCAGCAAGATGTCACACACATTCGAAGAGTCAATGCTTTCAATCAGGTGATTCGAACATAATTTCTGGAGTGGCGCTATTCGGTACTTGTCCGCTGCATAGTAAAGATCCTTGGCCAGGGCATAGTCGATGTCATCAAGAGTGTTGGTGTAAAGGTACAAGAGCAACTTCGAAACAGTGTCGTCTTCGAAGTCATTGATTTCGAATTCTCCCGAATTCTTTTCTTTCATGTCGTGGGACAGCATTCCGCGGAACACTTCCGATTGAGCGCATAGAATGGCCCTGTGAACGGGGAATTCCCGGTTGGGTGTGCGAACGAGCAAGTCGGTGAATTCGCCATCTAGGTAAAATTGCCGCAAGTTCTTTTTCCAAAGTTCGTGCCCATCTGAAGCTGGATCTGCATTGGGCTTCGCCGAATCAAAAATTTGCTCGTCGGTTTTTCCGTACTCAACACAGTTTACTACGAGGTCCCCAGAAAAAGATAGTTCACATTGCAGGGTTAGTTTACCACCCGGTAAGTACAATTCGTTGTTGGAAAACAATTTGCGTTTTACCATAAACGGGAACTTCTGAGTTTCATTTGAGTTCTGGAATTCGGCTTCACCACGTATAAAATGGACTATGCTACCATAGGAGTCCAACAAATGTATATTATATACAGAAAAAAGCGGGGTCGAAAAACCAGACTGTTTTTCGATGGCCAAATAAATAGAATCGTCGTCAAAAGTTTCTCCAGTAGATACATGGAGTTTTATGGTTGGGAATTCTGAAGAAAAATTTAGAATGCCAGTGCTTCGTTCGAATTTGTGCTTGAGTATGCCGTCTGGGCCCACCAAATCTTCCAGAATCCACAGATAGTTAAGTTTCGCAATCTTAATTTCAGTCTTGGCGAAACAGTCGACTGATGGTTCTGAAACACTAGCAGTTGCCCTCCACACCCGGCACCGGAGAGTCAAGACATCATTCTCCAAGTATGCGTTAGTTTCATTTAATTCGTCAATACTTATGAAGTTTCGACACGCACATGACTGCTGACAACAAATTGAAATACTAACCTCCCGATAGGAATCTTTGAATATTCCGTTAAATCTTTTCAAAGATAGCACAAACTTATATATTACTCTAGTATTAAAACTTTTATAATTAACTGAATGAAGATGAAGGCTCATGAAACCAGTAGATCCATCACATGCACATCCTTTGGGATATAGAACTAGTTTAAATGGAATGCTTCCACCAACGTAAAAAACTGGACTAAATAGGCTTCCGTCCTTTTTCTTGTTGCAATGACTAAAGTTATGTATAGCCCACGTAAAAGTGTACACACCCGGCTGCTTGGGTTCTTCGACCAAAGCCATTTTTTTTAAAGAAGCAATATTTCAGGAATAACAACTCACTTTGCTACTTGTTCTATAAAGTTTTAAAATCAGACTTCACAGTTCACTTTCCGCGCGTTCACAAGAGCCGAATTAAAGGCAAGCGTCTATAAGTTGCCGCCCACCAAATAAGAACAAGTGTAAATGTTCTACGAAGAGGATCCTTCCGCAGATGTAAATAGTTCCATTCAAAACAAGATAATTTATTGAAATACATCTTAAAAATCATGAATTTCGTTTAAGATTCATTAAGTACAGGTCAAGTATTGTAATATTCAATAAATTTATCTCAACAAAACTTGTTTATTTAAATATTTGTGAAAATATTCATTCTGTTGATTTCAACCAATTATTCTCTCCTGTCTTGATATGGTTGCATGGCATCTGCACTTGACGTTGGCGATTTTTCGCGAACGGTATTTTGTTTTGATATTGCAAATATGTCTCTTTCTTTTTTTTTTTAATTATTTTTTATTGATGCAGCTTTGGCTAAATGATTTGGTGTTTTGTTACGTAACCTTGCTTAATAAGCATTTAAATGTTGTAACCAGCCTGGGGTATGTAGGAGGGTGATCGCTGGGGGGAGGGGGCGCCGTCTCTGCACATTTTTTTTTTTACAAATAATAAGGATTTCGGTTGCTAAAGGACTACGAGCAGTAATGAAATAGTGTTTTGAGGTATTCAAGCCCGAATAATGAATATATTTTATGAAGCATTTTTTCATATACAGTAACCGCCACTTTTTTAGGATCCGTGGTTAATTGTATCAACTGCTTAATTGAAATGATATTACGTACAATAAAACAAAATTATTTTTTTACATTGGAAATTCGCTGTATAGCTGGATTAAACCACCATTTTGATAGCTCAAAAATATAGTCATCTCTCATTAATAATTTTTTTTTATAGTTCTATTTTTTTAGCCCTAATGACAAAATATATTTCATCGGTCATACCATTTTAAAAAACAGGTAAATTGTAAAAAAATGTGGAGGATGGAGGTGTGGAAATGTTTTTTATGGTGTTCGTTATGGCGAAATTAGATTTAAATGCAATAAAAAAACGCGAACCTACGAATTGTAATAATAAACATTGGTATTTTTTCTTATTAGAAAATAAACTAAAATGTAAAATTAATTTAACTTACGCATGTTTATGAAATTTTTGCATCAGTTTTTTTTTAGTCATATAAGGGAGAGGGGAGCCATGGCCATAAGGGAGACTTGGCCCACCTTTAAATTTTAGTATTTAAAAATATTTTAGAATTTTTTCAATAGATGGTACTCAAAGCTACTATTGTCAGCAGATAGACACCTTAGTTTTATTGAGCTACTTTTTTGCATAGAGGAGAAAATAAAAAAAGTAAGTTTCTCACCCCAAAAAGTAAACATTTTAGACATAATTTGGAAGAATTTTTCCAGAAAAACCAATTCAATTAAGTTTAAGTATATGGTATTTTTAAAATACGGCTATATTAAGGTTTTATTTTAGCTATAAAGTTTGTGCAATGAAGTAGGCTTCAAAGCACCATGTGTCCTTCTTTACGAAATGTCAAAGCACCATGTGCCCTTCTTTACGAAATGTCTAGGTGGGGAGGGTGGGCCACTCTATGTAAGGGAGGGTTGGCCACTCTATGTAAGCTAAGGGAGGGTTGGCCACTCTATGTAAGGAAGGGTTGGTCACTGGACCAAGGCTCCCTAAGTGAACTAGTTATGAAAATCCATACATAATGTTTATCAAATACACGGTTAATAATAACGTATGATTATAACTTTATGAAGGTAATAGATTGATTATTAGTATTTGTACTTGTTCAAAACCTCAACTAAATCAAACTTATCATTTATGACCAAATGTCAAACTTTTTCTGCAAAAACTATATAAGTTATTAATTCAAGTATAATAATACTCCAGATTAATATTAAGATATTATCAGATTTTTCTTTAAAGGGAGAGGGGGGACGAACGAGTAGCTTTGAAAGTGCGCTTTGACTTTGACAGTTTGTGCCGTTAAAATAAAAAATAATTAAAACGGAGGCTTATATCTTGTGAATTTTAATGTGTGTACAAACTGAATAAAATATATTTTCTAAGTTTCCAAGTTTCAAAGCCAAGTTTCTGAGTTTTAAAAAACAATATATTTAAAAAAGAAAAAATGCATTATTTAAATTATCACTATTATATACTTGTTGCCAGTAAAATTTCCTTTAATATGTGCTATTACATGAAACTTTTAGTGCAAAAATAAAATTTATAAAAATAAAATTCTGAAACTATGGCCAATGCTCCCCAGTCTCCAATACATTAATTAAAACATTGAAATGTGTACATTTGGTTTTATAAAATCAATAACCAAACATCTGTAAGTATTTATTACCAAATTGTTTTAATCACTTTTTGACCTTCCGGTTAACGAAATAAATTTTAAAAAAGCATGTAAATTGTACTCAATTTTTGAAAAATTCGCACTCCCCTCATTACCAAAAATCCACTAATTTTTAGTCATTTGTTACTGTGTTCCCCTACTGTTTACTTATTAATTTACGACTACACTCTTGAGCCTTGAACCAGTATTCCAAAAATACAAAATGAGTACAATTCGATACAATACCATCTTTATTTCCACTTTTTTTTAAATCACGTTTTGACCTTCCTGTTAACGAAATAAAAAATATGTAAATTGTACTCAATTTTTGAATAAATTGGGCTCCCTCCCCTCTCTTTAATTGGGCTCCCTCCACTCCCTCTACCAAAAAAACCTCCACTGCTTAATGATTAATTTACCAATGAACTCCTGAGCCCTGAACCAGCCAAGTATAGCGATAACGGCGCTAAACTAAACGACTGATTGAAAATGGTTTGTGTTGTTTTGTCTACGCGTAGGAAATGTGCCTCCTTACCTTACTCTACTCCTCCAAAGTGTAACTAAAAAGGGTGGCGGGAACTCATAAATAGTGGTGAATAATGAGCATGCAATATGGCAACTTAGAATAGGGTATTCGACTAATTTTTTTATCATCGTAAATTAAGCGTGTGTACAAAATAAAAATACGACTTTTTTCTATTTTCAAAATTTTGTCAATTAACGTAAAAAAATGAATTTTAAAATTATTACATAAAATTACGCCCGAAAACGCTTTGTGGTTGTCACGTGGTATCTATGACGTCACTATAGTAACTATAAACAAACTTTGAAACATGATTTTCGAATCTACTTTAAGCAAATTTGAACTATCCGCTTCTGTAAAACCTCCTTCCATTATCTATATAATTCTTATTTTAATAGTAAATTAGATTAAATCCAGTTTTAATTATAAACAAAAAACATCACACCGGTTTGTTTATATATACTAGTGACGTCAGCTAATTGGACGTGTTTGTGATCACGTGACGTACTGATGAAAAAAAAAGCCATTTTAAAATTATTTCTATTAATTATTTGAAGATTTATTTTGCAAAAAATTATGCGTTTGTTATTTTTGGGTTCAAACTGTAATTAATTTAATATTGAAAGGTATTTTAGCGATACAGTCAAGTACCCTATTGTTTATTTTTTTACTCTGTCTAAATTCGCACTTTCTGTGTTTAGTGTTTTTTTGTTTGTTTTTCAATGTTTTAAGTTGTCGTTCAGAAATAATCCCATTTTTTTTAAATGGGTTCCAATATTTTGTGTACAATTATTTATTGGAAAGTAAAAAAATAACAACTTCGAATTGGTTTGGAGACCCTCTGCAATTTCGGCTCATTCGCTCTTAAGGGGAGTGGATGTGGGTGGTTCAAGGTTTTCAGGTTTTTTTTTTCAATTTTACACGATTTACTCGCAAAAAGTTTTCATTCGTTTTGTGACTTAAATTACAAACTTCAAATAGGTAGGTTGGTACATGTATTTTCCGGTTTGTGTGTTCAGAAACCGCTTATAAACCTTTGTCAAGTAAGACAGACACATACAGACTTTTTACTGACACATAGAGAGAAAGTACACCCATGGTGAAGGCGGGAATCGAACCCGCAACCGGTACAGTGCGCAGACTGTTAGCTTAAACGGCTCCGATCAAACCCCCCACGCCACCCGGACCCCCACGGCCCCACCCCCCTTCAAGTAAATTTTAAGAAGTAAGGTAGGCTGTACGTTTGCCGGCTAGCCTCCATGAAGCTTTAACACAACAAAATTGCCCCTCGTTATTTAGAACCCTGGTCATGTGACGAGGTCGACACCTGAGGTACCCAATACAAATCAGTGGTGCCATTGTACGCTTGCCGTGTAAGAGAGTGTACGTTAAATATGCTACAACGTCTTGGCAAAACGTACGATGCCGCCCTTGAAAAGTTCCTTTGGTGTCTACTCAGGTGTCTGCTCATCACTTGACTGTGATTCTGAATAGAGTACTTGACAGTATCGCTAAAATACCTTCCAATATTAATTAAATTATAGTTTGAACCCAAATATAACAAACGTATATATATATTTTTTTGCAAATATAAATCTTTAAATAATTAATAAAAATCATTTTCAAATGGCTTTTTTTTCATCGGTACGTCACGTGATCACAAACACGTCGATTTGGCTGACGTCACTAGTATGTATAAACAAACGGGTGTGATGTTTTTTTTTTATTTGTAATTAAACTGGTTTTAATCTAACTTACTATTAAAATAAGAATTATATAGATAATGGGTGGAGGTTTTACAGAAGCGGATAGTTCAAATTTGCTTAAAGTAGATTCCAAAATGGTGTTTCAAAGTTTGTTTATAGTTACTAGTGACATCCTAGATACCACGTGACAGCCACAAAGCGTTTGCAGGAGTGATTTTTCGTCTTAATTTTAAAATTCATTTTTTCCCCTTTTTATGGGGTATTTGAAAAAAAGAAAAAATACGGGTCTAATATTTTTGGCATAAGAATATTTTAAGCCAATAATTTTTTTTTTAGTTAAGTACCATATTATGATGCCGATACGATAATTCAACCTTACCTACCCATAGTTTCAGGGGTATGGACAACATATTTGTTGTAACTGTTTTACTTAATTATTAAATATTTCATACAAATACAAATTTAATACGTCATCGACAGGTAACAACATTATTCTTACATTTCTAAGTGCCAATCGGAATTACGATGTCAAATATTTAGTATGGATGCGGTTGTAAGTGACAAAACTCTCACTAACTTATTTGCTTTATCAACAAAATGACTATCTTGTACATTAAAATAATGATAGAATATCTATGCGCTCTTAATTATAAAAAGTATTCTGTTAAGTTGTAATTCAAGACATCTATTTATTTATTTGACTGCTATACAAAAAAGAAAATTTCCAATTACATAGCAGAGGCAAGACACTAAAATCGAATAAAATACAGACAACAAAAATTAGATTTGAATAAAATACTTCAAACATTAAAAAATTAAATAAAATACAAGCAGTAAAATTAAATAAAAGTATTAAAATTGAATAAAACACACACCAACAATAAATTTCCACTGAAGAACTAGAATAGAGGGAAAAAGAGGAATTATAAGGTCACTGATAAAAAATATCTTTTTAATTTCGTAAGGTTGTCCAAAAAATAAATCACTGTTTATTGGGAGTTTGTTAACTAGTTTAATGAATTGTATAAATGGCTGATTTCTAAGATAGTTTTTAGAGAAAAAAGGTTCTATAAGAATATATTTATTTCTTGAAGTATAGCTAGGAACAAAGAAATTAAATTCTTGTAGTATATAAGGACAATCAATTTTATAGTTTAAGATATTGTAAAAAATTTCGAATACAGATATTGATCTTCGGCATTCTAAAGTAGTAAAACTGGAAGTTCCGATAAGCTAATTGGATTTACGTGCTATGAAATAGAGATTTTTTTTTGATTTTTTCAATCTATACAACATCAGACTTGTTTAATTGATTCCAAATAATGCAGTTATATTCCAAAACTGGACGACATCGATAACTCGTTGGCACGGTTAATTTAAAATTTGCTCAATCATCTGCGTGGTAATTTAATGTGGTTGATTCCACGAAAATGCGACATAAACATCATTTTTTAAATTCCAACTAAATTATTATTTTTTGGTTCCAGGGGATAGAAAATAAGTCAAATTTTATGAAAATAACAAGATATAATAATATAAATGCATAAATAATTTTTTATCGATAATTATTGTGAGACTAACTTTGAAACCGAAAATTTGTTATTTTTACCTTTAGTTTGATATCCTTTAAAGTATTTAAACACTAATAGATTTCAGAAAACAAAATTATTTACTTAAAGAATATATCAATTTATGCATAATAACACAAAAAAATTTATTGAAAACCTTTTAATTATTTTGCTATTTCCCCCAAACTTAGTGTTAGTGTCCATGTCATGTCTGTCAAAAAAAAAACATGGATTTTTTTATTTTAAACAAAATCTACTGGGTAAAAATTTTCGACACTTTATTTTCTCTTTCTATATCTTAAAATAAACAGTTCATAAAAAAATGAAAAATACATTTAAAATTTGAGTGAAATATAGAACATCAAACTTTGTCATGTCTGTCACATTTGTCATGTCTGTCACGTTTGTCCTGTCTGTCACAATTAGTGTTTCATTGCCATTTCCACATAATTAATCTAGTCATGGTCACTATCACATGTGTGACGTGTATTCTCAAAGCAGTATATAAAGCATTTTATTGAGTTGAGTTGTAAAAAAAGACTGTTGCCATCTATACTTAGTTAAATAATAGTAAGAGGAAGCTGTAGTTCGAAACAAATGCAATGCTACAATGGTATATTATTTTGATAGTGATTATGCTGTTGTTGTGATCAGCAATTTAGTCATTACAAAACTTCAGGGCAATTCAGGTCAACATTTTAAACAAAAATGCCCAATATTTTCAATGACATTGTAAACTTTCAACAGTCTGGCATTTCTTACCCTCATCACATGGCAAAGGATCTATTGATGGCATTGGTGGGACTACTAAGTGACAAGTCCATGAGGCTACTCGAGCCAGAAATATAAATTGTCGAACACCATGTGAAGCTGCGAGAAAAATGTGTACTGAAATCAATGTCTTGTATCAACCCCCCCCCACACAATCTTAGTCTGACTTTAGAATCAATCATGGGTACTCTTTTCGATTTCAATACAGGTTGAATGTATCGAAAACTACATCTTACAAAATAAAACGGATCAGAATTTGCAATATGGCCAATGAGTGAACGCGAAACACGATGAGGATTTTCATGTCATGATGATAACAGAAATCGCACAAAACTAAAACAAGTAAAATATTTAGTATCAACTAAAATTAAAGGGATGTTCAGTTTTGAATCCATAGTAGAATATGCAATCTGGTATGAGAAGGGGCAAATACTAGTAAATATTACAGCTCCCACACTAATCAATTCCAAGGGGTTTAATAAAATTTTTTTAAATAATTTATTGTGAAACACATAACATAATACATATATGTTACATCATGATGTAATCTCCAAGTTGTTATTAAAAAAATGAAGTAATATTTAAGAATAAATACTTAAGTTCATAGAAAATTTTACACGTGTCATGTCTGTCACGCTAGTAAATATTTTATAACATTTTACTATTTACAAATTTCTTAACTTTTTTTCTTTCTGCTTGACTTATCTGAGTCTTATATTGATTCCCAAAAAATTCTAGACTTGACATGCATACCAATTAAGAGCAAATGGTAATAATATATAGTCACTCAAAATCTGTGTCTCAATTTTGTCATGTCTGTCACGGCATGTTTTAACCCAATTAATTCAAGTATTTTCTCTGAATGAAAATTTTGTGTTTTTTATAATCAGACCTTATTTGCATCACTCATGGCATTTTTACATCAAAAACATTTAGTACTTAAAAGGGCTTAGGTCTTAGTATTAATGGAATGCAAATGATAAATACAACTGTTGAATAATTTGTATCATTCATCGACCAAAAGTTCTAATGTTTTAAACAACATCAATAAACATTTAGGTACTACGCAAAAGGAAATTACTTTAGGTATCATGTAAAAGCTGATTAAAGTTTTGGAAGTTAAAGAAAACATAAAGAATAACTTTGATATATTTAGTCCCGACAAAAGTCCTAACTGTTAAAAAACATAAATTTCAGGAAACGCAAAAGAATTAGGTATAGGTAAGAACTGATATACAGAGTTTCTGAAAATGCTTATAAAAAGAAAACCACTTAACAGAAATCGATAATCTTGGTCTTAAATTAAAGCTAAAGATATGCAGAGTAAAAAAACAAAAAATTGAAATTTTTGACCCAAACACCCATCCGGCCGCCCTTAAGGGTCAAAATGAGCCAAATAACTTTGATAACTATTAATGAGTACACCATTACACCATTTTTGGTGTAACATTACTTTCTGTACGTCACTTTAAGCATAGCTCACCAAATATGCTTGAATTATGAATTTAAAAATACAAGTAAACACGCACTCAAAAGCAAGAAAATGACAAATATCAAACATTATTGAACCAAAAATAACAATCTATGGGCAGTTCAAAATTAGACAAATTGCTAACTAAAGAAGTTTTAGCTAGTGATTAAAATTTTTATTAGCCAAAACGATCCAAAATTAGTCAAAAATGACTAATTTTAGCCCTTCCTTTTTTTATAAAGCCAAGCAATTCTCAAAGAATAAAATTAAATGCACCATATAAAGTTCGTAAAGGGTGGGTAGTGCGGTTTTTTAAAAGTATTTATTTCTATTTTCAACATTTTAAAGGCTTCACTTTTTTTTCGAGCCAAGCTAATTCTTATCTCCACATATAAAGATACTTGAAAATAATGGAATCTATTCCTCTTGGAAAAGAAATTGCGTCACTGAGATAAAAGAAGGATTTCCCAAAGTAGTATTTGACGAATAAATAGATTTACAAAACGTATAAAATATTAAACTTCAAAAGAAATATTTCGTCTTGTGACATTTTAAAAAGTGAAACCGCCTGATTTAAGGACAAAAAAATAAACACAATTATTATCTTTTAAACAAATTTATCACGTTTTATCGTTATGAGTTTAAACTCTTTGGACCAAAATGCTTTAGGAACAATTTATGGAATAAATTTCTTCAAATCATGTTTTTGTGAAACTAGAAAAGCAAATACATGTTACCATGGAAATGATAATTATTAAAATTATTCAATGAATGAATTAGTTATTATCATTTCTTAGTAAATGAAAAAAAGCAATATTCTGAAAAACTTATTCTTTAATAAAAGTTATTTAGTTGAATTAGCGATAATGAGCCAAAAACTTTAGTTTTAGCGATAAATATTAATTATTCCAACAAGAAAAATAATACCATATATTCTGTATCCTCTTAGATGATTATTAGTTGTTATGTAAAAATTGTCATTAAAAATATTTTTTATTACCATTTTATATTAATAAATGCATGATGCAATAATCTTTCCTTCACAGTCAGAAATACTATAGAACCAATTATAGATATAAAACCTGGAAGCCTAAATATACAATACAAATATTTAAAGTTCTGCATTTCGCGAGTTCAAAATATTTATACATAATACTTACCAAGAAAAATTTAAGAAATGAAATTACGATTAAATGAGAAACTAAATTTTCTCTTAATTTTTAGTCAAAAGGCTACGAAATGCTAGTAAAAAATCAAACAGATTACTAAAATGAAATACCATTCTTCAAATGTGTCTTCTCGGACACTTGGCCACCCAAGCAACAAATAGCTTTCGAAAAGCAACTGGGAATAAAATGATGTGAAAGAAGTAAAAAATCTGGTATTTATCACCTGTTATTAAAATAGAAGCCGCCGCTGTCTATTTACGAAATCTGTTATTGTTATACTGTGCATTAGTTTTTTTTTACTACATAGCAATAAATCGTCTTTTTTTTCAGTGAACCACTTTTAATCTTACGCTATTATGCTCTAATACGTTCATTGCATTAACACTTAAGGGGGAATGGGCGCACTGGACCGGGGGTCTCCAAAGCAAAGTGCATCAGTGTTAATCCTATGGAGGAAAAAATATTTTCTCTGCCACATTTCTCCGGCTGTATTGAATATTTTTACAAGCGGATTTTTTTATGTGATAAATGTAGCTGACTTAAAGGTCCTGACCTTCCCACTTTTTGAAATTGGTTCGAATATATTTTTTAATTTTCAATAAATAATTTTACACAAAATATTCGAAGCAATTTCAAAAAGTGGGAAGATAGAGACCTGCAAGTTATCTACATTTGTTATTTTTAAAAAAACGTTTGAAAAAATATTCAATACAGCCGGAGAAATGTGGCAGAGAAAATAGTTTTTTCGCCATTGGATTAACACTGAGGCCCTTGAGTTTGGAGACCCGCGGTCCAGCGCGCCCATTCGCCCTTAAATAGGTACTTTCAAATGGTAAAAAATATACTTAAGTTTTATGAAAAAGGGGACACTTATTGTTATATTTTAAGGAGGGAATAACATATTTATTGACACAAGAATCTCAATTTTTTCAAAAATGTCACTTAGCACGTTCTTCCACTAAGCTCTTCATTTCATATTAGGTATAGTAAAAAAAGAACTAGCATCCAAATAATAGTTTTATTAAACAAATGGGTTTCACACGAAAATCGGAACATAAGCATTCTCACAGCAAGGTATGCAGACAAAATGCCCAACCGACGCCCTTCATTAGCATGGTGTTGACAAGCAACAACCTGAATACATCACAAAGGAAGGACAAAGATGGCCACCGTTGGAACAAAAAAAATTTCTTCTAGGTATATAAACTAAAAAAGTAATGGAAGACGGCATCAGTCGTTTGGTGAATCTTCGCAAATGGATATCTTCTTAGAGCAGGCGGCGTTATTATTGGTAAGTCGTTGTTGGGTTTTGGTTTGGTTTGAACGTCTATTCTGTTAGGTTAGGTTAGTTTGAATTATCATCGCACTAGAGCTTCACGAGGGATATATCGTCGTAATTTAGAACCACAATCAAGTGCCTCCTAGATGACACCCGAGTAGGCAACCAACGCAACATTTTACTGGCGACATCGTACGCAGCGTTGGGACTTTGAAGCATATTTAACGTGCCCTACCTCTATACGGGGTATTATTCGTCGGACATGTTAAGCTGCACGGGCCGTTTATAGGTCGGCAGTTATTTTGGCGATGCCCGGACAGGAACGTGGGACCTTCCGCATGAAAAGCCAACGCCTTAACCGACTGGGCTCCCCAGCCCCCGACTTATATTCTGTCTATTTCTATAGTATAGCTTTTGGCTGTGAGGAAGTACGTGTCCGCCTCATAGGCTGGTGTTCAATACCCGGCTGAGTCTTCAGATTTTCTAGATGGGAAAATCGTGGGAAAGCATGTCATAAGATTAAGTGGAATGTAAAAAATCCCTTGAGTACCCATTTAGCTTCAGTTCTCTCGGCATACGTTAACTTCCACAGAGAGCTCCGATTCATTGTAATCTGAGCATCAAAATTGGTTGCGAGAGCCGCCTAGATGGTGCCACAATCAAGGGAAAAACAAAAATTTTAATTGTACTTAGAGCTTTAACAATAACCAATCTACACTGTAAAAAACAGGAATCTTACTGGGAAATTTTGGGCAGCTGAGCTGTGCACTTTTTAACAGCGATGTTGCTATAATATATATCAGTCCCTAAAATTCTATAAAAAATTCCCACACAAAGAAAATAGCTTTCCTGGAACTGTTTTTTTAAAGCAAATTATAAGATGGCTCCACTATTCTCTTTACTTCTTTCTAAACTACGCTCTGTTCTGTTTTGAGTGGTATTTGCCGGATTCGAAACTCCGAACTTTGGGGCCATTCGTTAAACCTCTTCATAACTGCGCACCACGCGTCGTGGCATTTAGTGTTAAAACTAAATATATAATTAAAATATGGTCATTCAGGAGACTTAATTCTTTAATATCCAAGGAGAAGTTTCAAATCGTGAACGTGTCCTTATAGACAGAGTAGAATATATAAAATATCTTAGACTTTGGATCAAACATTTAAATGGAAATTACACTTAAAATATAAACTGCGTAAACTAATATATGTATATGTATATTAATATTGTATATTATATTATAAATATGTATAATGTATATGTATATGATATGTATATGTATATGTATATGTATATGTATATGTATATGTATATGTATATGTAATATGTATATGTATATGTATATGTATATGTAATATTAATATATATATATATATATATATATATATATATATATAATATATATATATATATATATATATATATATATATATATATATATATATATATATATATATATATATAATATATATATATATATATATATATATATATATATATAATATATATATATATATATATATAAAATATATATATATATATATAATATAATTATATATATATAATATATATATATCATGTGGTGATGACTACTTGTCTTAAACAATATCAGACCTTTAATAAATACTTAATATAGATGAATTCGAATGTTAAACTATGTAAGTTTTTTTCGCTTTCCTGTTACTTTTATAAAGTAAAAAGCGGAAGCTTTTATAAAAGTTATGTCCTTTCGTTAGTCCGTCACCCACTTACATAGACCAAACTACAGATGCTGCAGCCAAGTGTTATGGGGCAAAAAAGCACATCGAAACTAGAAGTTATTGAAAAAATTCGAATTTCAAATACTTATAATTAATAAAAAAGGCAAAATTTAATACTAATTTTAAAAGCATAATAAAGCAATTTTTAATGGAATTAAATCACCGTTGCCACTCACAACATTCGCAAGAGGAACTTTATTTATATGTAAAAAAAAACTTAAAAGAAATTTATTTTTGTGATACAAATTATTTTGGAATTACATTATGACAAATGTCACAATGAGTTTCTTTGATGATTTTATTATTTGTTTAGAAAGAGGCACACAGCGGAGTTTTTTTACTTAAAAAAGCAGACGTCATTTGTCATTTACATTTAAGCATTTATTAATGAATAATGACGTCTTTATACAAATTATTCCATTTGACGAGGCATTTTTATTGTCTTTTGTTTTTTAAATTCATCCATTTAGTTATGTTTGAAAGTGATAGATAGTTGTATATTGATCTAAAATGTTTTACTTCTTTTTAAGTATGGGAAATATCACCTATTTGTTCTTTGAAATACAAAAACATTAACCAAACGATAAGCAACAATTATTGAATTTTCACTGAAAAAATAGTTTAATTTTGACGTTTAAAAGTTTAATATAAAACTAAGATGTTTTTAGAGTTTATTTTTAACTACTGAATTTTGTGTGGAAGCTGTTCTAAGTGACAGTTTTTGATACTAATCTACTTGTTTTCTGTTTATAACTGTTCGATTAATTTTTTTTGTAGTACGTAAAACTATGAACTCACGGCTTCTAAGTGTTAAAAGGGCACTTGTTTTATTGGTTTTGAAAAAAGGTGGATGTTCACGCAATAGAATAATATTTGAAGAAACAGTAACACAGTGAAATTTCATGGAACAATATTTCAAAAGTATTTCCACGATTGGTAACTTAAAATATTTTTTCAGCAAACGATTTCGTAGAAATATTTTTATTGATTAACATAAAATTTTTACTTCATTAAATATTAAATTGAAATAAAATCATAAACGTCAAGTTTATTATAATTCTTTAACGAGAAATCTGAAGAAAAACAACTAGAGTGAAAATAATTTTAAAGAACTCTTTTTCTTACATATGCAGTAGCATTCGACGTAAAACAGATTAAATTTATTTCGAAGATCTAAAATTCACTTTACGCTTGACATATTTCAGAACTAATTTGTTTCTTACTTTATTTCGCAAATTTTTATTTTATTTGCTCTGTGTGTGCGTGTGTGTTACATATTTCGTTAGAATTTAAATTTGAAATAGGGAGACAGTTATTTAAAAATATTTTTATCTTTAAATTATGTTTGATATTTGGCGGTTTTCTCATTTTTAATTAGCTTTAAACTTTTAATGACTTAAAAATGTCATACTTTTCAACGCATATGCTTTCCAGAATTTTTTTTATGCGATGAATATTCCATAAATATTTTTTTCATAAATTGAGTTACTTATTTTTAATTCAATTAACATATTTTATTAAATTTTATGTAAATCAAGTTAAATAAAAGAATCAATCGCATTCGTTAAATAGAAATTTTAATTAGAAATGTCATTTAAACGTTATATTTTCGAAACTTATTTAAATAAAAGTTTAAAAAGTTTATATAACTCAAATAAAAGATATTTAAGATTTTATTGCTATGTACGCTAGTAAAGATATTGTTACTGACGATAACACTTCAAAATAATTTATATTTTAAGATCTATCGATTGATGCAAATCTCAAATTAGTTGTTCATAATAAGCAGCCACTTTTCTTTGCACAATGAATAAATGCAATGGATGCGCAAAACTTAAAACTTGGTTATGGTTAGTGAACGGGTCCGGCTGCGTATTTTTAGCCTCCAAGAGGAGATTTAACACAGACATGTACGCCTCGTAAATTTAAACAGTGGACGAAATTTCAAAGGTAGCCATTTCGCCAATGTGTATAATTATCTGTTGATGCTGTGATATCATTTTGGCGGATCTAATCGATCAGTGAACAAATATTTACAAATCTAGAAGGAATAATTTAAATGGGAAAATATAATTACGAAGTCCATTGTGCCTTAGTGTAGCTTCAATGTGTGTAACGTATTTAACTAAAATCACACAAAAAAGTTTTTTCTGTTTTGAGAATTTTGTATTCTACAACTTTAACCCTGACGCGGGACAGTCGGCTTATAATTTAATAATTGATTTAAATTGCATAAAAAAATATTAATTTTAAGTTTTGTTAGCTTAAAAAAATATTGTGAAACTTTTGTTGCAGAAGAACAATTATAAAGAGTATTTTGTTGAAAATTTAAATAAAAATCTCATTTAGTACACTGTTAAAAATGTTGTGCTTGGTTTCAATAATGGTTCCTAGTAGCAGCAATGGCTGAGAAGTGAAATATTTCACCATATTTTTACTATTAGTTTGAACCATATTTCAAACTTTTGAAACAAATACCTGAGAAATGGTTTAAATACAAAAAATGTGGTCAACATTTCACCACACATTCGTTGCA
Source organism: Oedothorax gibbosus (assembly GCA_019343175.1). Classification (NCBI taxonomy): domain Eukaryota; kingdom Metazoa; phylum Arthropoda; class Arachnida; order Araneae; family Linyphiidae; genus Oedothorax; species Oedothorax gibbosus. Next base: position 183,636 of record JAFNEN010000897.1, on the reverse strand, counting down.
GCTACAAGGAACTATTATTATGATGAAACCAAAAGTGAATTTAAAAGTGTATACAGTTTAAGAAATATTATTAATTTTTCTTTTTAACTTATCGTTAAGGGTGTTAAAAATACACTGCTAAAAAATTTGGAAAGTACTTTGCAATCTTTTGTTAACCCTTTCAATTTTAACTTATTATTTTTTATTCTAAAAATATAAAATTTGAGAAATAGATTCATTATGCATCCAGAATGAAAGGTAAAAAACAGGGGAAAAAATCTTAATTTTTTAGCTAAAATTTAAGGAAAAAAATAATTATAACTTTTGAATAAATTATAACAATAATTTTTTAGTATCTTTACTTGTAAAAAGTAGTTAAAATCAATTTTTAAGCATCTAAAAATGCAAGCATGAAGAATTTAGGGTAACTTTATTTAATAAAATTTTTTGGGAGTGAATTTTATTTTACCCTGTTTTCATTTTCATTTCATTTCATTAAAACAAACATTATTTAATTCTTCAAAAGACACAATTCTTCTATCTAACGCTAAATAAGTGGAGCTCAATTTAGTGAGAAAAAAAATCGCAAGCTGATGATACCAAATGGAATCATTGGGGGTGAAAGGGTTTAAACCATGCTTTCTCCTAATTGTTTTGAGCAGTGAAATAACTAGTAGTGGCTGAATATAATCATTACTCAAATATATTACTTGAAGCCCATCACGCTAACAGACTGAGCACTGTACCAGGTGAGGGTTCGAATCCCGCTTCGCTCTGGGTGTTACTTTCTCTCTGGGGGTCAGAAAAAATTCTGTCTTTGTCTGTCTTACTTGACGAAGTTTTATACGCAGGATTCTGATCAATCACACAAATAGGAAATTACATGAACCTACCTACCTACATACGATTATTTTTTTTCTATTTAAACAAAATACTGTGCCACAATGACGAAATATTACTTTGAAAAATGTATCTCTAAACATTACCATTATTAGGTTGTTTTTTTTACTAGTTTTAATAGTTAGTTCACGTACTCATGCCATTCTTTCTGTGCCATAGAGCATTGTTATGACGGCTTTTCTGCAGCATCCGACGAAGCATATCGCATATGTTAGAGACACATTCCCCAGCGAAGCGAAGTAAATGAATAAATGCATTAGCAATGTTGATCTTTCACAGTTGAATCGCTAAAAGAGCTCAAGTGCAATGGAGAACTTCCCTGTGTGCTTCTTTCTTTTATTAGTTTACTGTAAGAAGATGCCTGTAGGGAAATTTTGCTTTGGACGTGACTGTTTTCCACTGAGGGATTCATTTATGGAGGATAGAATAAGATATAAATGCTACACCGAGTCAAAACCAATGATATATCTGGTTTGCTAATTTGAGTTATCGTCGCTTCAGTGATATGCTCATAAAAACACTTGGCGATATTCTAATGAAGAACTTCGTTAGTTTTTTTTAAATTTAATTCTCCACTTAGTTTATTTTTGCTAGATTCTTCCTCAGGAAATAAAAAAAACTACTAAATTTTCTTACATGTTAGTTGAGATGAGTTGAATTACCGTCGCACTAGAGCTAAACAAGGGCTATTGGCAACGTGATTCGTAATTTAGAACCTCGGTTAAGTGACGAGCCGAGACCTGATTAGCACCCAATGCAATATTAAGACCAAATCGTACGCAGCGTCGGGACTTGGGACCATATTTACCGAGCACTGTCTCCACACGGAGTATTATTCGTCGAACTTTTTGGCTTCACATACCGTTTAAAGATGAGTAGGTATTTTGGCAATGCCCGGACCCGAACCCAGGGACCTTTCGTAAGGGCTTTAACGATTGAGCTCTCCCCAGTCCCCTCGTACATGTATTGAGAAATATCATATTCCCTTTTGGTTTTAAGGTATTGTGCTACAGTCTAAATCTTCGTAAACAGTTATTTTTTAATTTAAACAAGGCCGACTTAACTTATTAGACCACAAAAGTTCTCCGTGACGTCATGCTAGCCATCATGTTCGGAGTGTCGGCAGTTCGGAAGAGAAATAAAAGCCTGCTCTAGAAACGTTTTTGGAATCCAAAAATTATGCTTCTGCTACTTCGGAACAGCCGACACTCGTATGCTTCTTCTTCACCTTGGGAACAGCCGACACTCCGAATAAGACGTCTAGCGTTACGTCACGTAGTTATTCCCTGGAATTATTAGTAGAGTAGGCCACGGTTAACGAGGTATACCTCGGCCTACTCAACTAAGGCCGAAGAAGCTTTCCCAAACAAGCTCGGGGACGGAAATTTTGACGTCATAGTTCCGAGTGACGTTGTTCCGAAGATGAAGACAACCTGTCTCGAAACCTGTTCGGAACCACTCGTTCACGGCTGACCACAATTTTAGGGTTCCGAATGCGTCCGAACTAGTTTCTCGATCTTCGGCACTGGGAACAGTGACGTAAAAATTTCGGTCTACGCTCATGTTTGGGAGAGTTTCTCTGGCCTTGTTATTGAAGTTGGCTGTGGGTACACCCCGTTTACGTGCTGAAAACGGTTTGGTCGGGCGCATCACTTCGAATCAGCGACTTTTAGACAACTTCGCTTTGTTTCTCGCCAAGCAACTTTATGCTAGTCTAACGCTCATATTCGAATCAGCATTAATCAGCTAATGAAAGTTTTTTTAATCTAGGGAATACAAAGTAAAAATAATAGTTACCTATGGGAATTGAATGTAGAAGAGCGTTTTATTGTGTTATGCTTTTCGTTTGTGCGTCAGGAATGAAGAATATGGAATGCAGGTTGTATCGCGCCGTATGGCAAAAACAAGAGAATGAAAAATAAACTAGACTTTTCAGGAGAATTGTATGAATTTGTTTCTATTACATGAAAAGAGTTGTTAGAATTTCAAAGAAAATTATTTTAATTAAAAAAAAATTGGGAATTAATTTTTTTTTATTAACCTTTAGACCTACATCATAATCCCTAACTTTATTGATGCTCATAACTATGAATTCTTCAATATTCTCAAATTAGAAACGAAGTTAAATCATACTTGATCTAAAAGCATTATCAGACATTTATATGGTGCTCAGAAATGGGAATTCCCCAGTATCGAAAATAATAAAAAAAACATTATTTTCTTGGCAAACACTAATGTCGTTAAAACATCTTCATTTCAATATACTTTTTTGAAAATTCAATTAAAGAGTGGTTATAAATGTATAAAAAATGGTAGGAAATAGTTTTGTAAGATGCCATTTCTCTATAAAGATGCCATTTCTCTAAGTTAAACTATTTACAATATAAAATATGACTTTTTAAAACAAGAAGAAAAACTACAACATTTGCATATTCTTTAAAAACGAATAGCAAACACTCTTTTAAAATGCGCTTATTTTTCTAACTCTTAATTTAATTATTTACTAGAACAAAAAAAAAGACAAGGTTAACTTTAATGTTGTTTTTATTCAAATAAGAAGACCATTATTTCACAAACCTCTATTTCGAAGAGCCATTTTTGTAATTACTTTAATTTTTAAGCTAGTGGCATTTATTAAATAAATAAGTTTTCTCCCATGATTTAATTGGTCTGAATCCAAAAGAATTTTTTTTTTTTGAAAAATACGCTTTTAAATGCACAGTAATATTTTAAGTGGATTTGCATGTATAGTTTTCCTAATTAAAGGGATACAGTACCCAAACATCATCATCAATTCCTCATTTTTTGTTTTTTAGAAATTTATTGTCAATAAGGATTTGTGAAAATTTCTGCAAAGTTTTATATTTATATTGTTACTAGAAAAAGAGTAATAAACATAGATATCATAGTTAAAGTATTAGATTGGCAGATCACGTGACCTCCAATGCTAACGACGGGACGCGCATGGATTCCAAATAAGAGGGCAAAATGGCCAGTATTGCTGCCACTTTAAGGAGAAAAATACTACGAAAAAATACCATTTAATTCTAAAATTACAAAAAAAAATACTAGAAAAGGATTTAAAGTCACTAAAAAGATTCCAAAATGCAACTAGTATTTTTACGATATTTTTTTGTAATTTTAGAATTAAATGGTATTTTTTCGAAGTATTTCATTTCTCCTTAAAGTGGCAGTAACACTAAGTAACCAACCCAGTGGCAGTAACCATTTTGCCCTATTATTTTGGCCTCCATCCGCGTCCCGTCGTTAACATTGGAGGTCACGTGATCTGCCAATCTAATACTTTATATAACTATGATATCTATGGTAATAAAGCATTATATAGGTTATCTTGTAGCCTGATAATCAATCGAAGGTTGAAAACTTATGAGTGATTATATTAGTTTGTTTTTTTTTAGTTCGTCCGATGGCAAATCCATTTTGGAAAAAATTAAGCTGGAGCTCTGATATTTTTTTCTGCAATGATAAATATGCATTTCAAACATCTATAAATAAAATGAGGTCTGATATGTTTTTTAATAAAAAATTTCAAATGAGAAAAATGAAAAGGTAATGTTTTTACACTTTTGCAAAATTTTACAATATTATGCCTTTTTAAAATAAATCCCCAGCATTTAAACAGTTTAATGAGTGTATTTTACTAAATATAGAGTTATGTTCCTTTTTAGATATAAAAAAGTGTTAAAAATACTATTAATTAACCTTTAGAGGACAATTAGAAACGCGAGGACAGTAAAAAAACACATTTTTTAAATCAATAAAAAATATAATTATACAGACACTATGCAATAATTTTTAATGCTAATTAATATAAATATTATATCTAGATAATCCTTATGTTATACTCATACGACTAAGTCGTTATTTGCATTTCTATTTGTATTTTAGCACCTCCTTTAGTTTTTTTTTTTTAAATAATAAATTGCGATTTTAATGAACAGCATGACCTTCAAATTTATCAATGTTAGTATGAAAAACAATGCATAAGTTCTTATAAATCCAGGATTAAAATAAAAAACAATTGTTTTTCTGTAGTTTTTGTCATTATAATCTCTCAAGAAACACTAAAATTAAATGCAAAAAGTTATTAAAACGCAATAAAAAAGAGTTTTAAACAGTTATTGTTATAAAACAAAACTGTCTTCAAATCCTTGAATAACAAAATAAAAATAATAAGGGCCGAAACTTAAAAAACATGATAAAAATAACCTTAAACATACAAATTAAATTGAAGAACTTAGTGGAAGAATGTGCTAAGTGACAAAAAGGTGAAAACGAAAAAATGAGGTTTAAAGTTTTGAGTTTGCACTAAAATCCGTTCAAAACGGTACTTACAAACGATAACAAATATACTTAACTTTAAATTTATGAAAAAAATTAAACTTGCTATCTTTAAAGTATGGAATGATATGTTCATTGATACAAAAATCTCAATTTTTTTCAAAAATGTCGCTTAGCACGTTCTTCCACTAAACTCTTTCAAATTTTAAGATATTTTTTTAAAACGATGTTCCATATTAACGCTAATTATCGTAACTACGATACAGTCTCAAGGTTCGTCGAAAACATTCTTAATTATCACTATGATATGTATGAATGCGAAAGTTTCGTAGCTTAAAGTCTTGTGTGAATTCATCTGTTTTAATTAGCCTGTTTATTTTAATTTAATTGGAAGTTGGAAGCAGTCACATAATTATTTTCCAGTGGTAAATTGTTAGCAACGTGTTCATGTATTCAAGCATTAGAGTTTTGTTTTTAAGTTTAAATTTTAATTTAAAGGTTGCTATTCATTTCTAATTTTTTTTTAAAGTATGTTTGTAACAGAATATGTAACGAAGACAGCTTCCACTCAACATTTGTGCTCAACAATTGGGAAAACAGAGCGCCAAACCACAAAATTTTTATCACTAAATTTTTTAAATTGGGAGATAAAATTACAAATCTTTTTACATCATTCGACAAATACAATTTTAATAGTTAAAACGGTTTTAAAAAATATTTCTTTAACAATATATTATGGATATCAACATAATTTTTTAGCGTATAATGGATGAGTTAATAATAAAAATGTTCGTTATAAGCAAGGTATTTTAACATTAAGGTCTATGGGCAGGGCACTTCAAGGGACCGAACTTTTATATTGTTATTATACCGAGATTGAGTGTTCTTTCATCATGAATTGAGGCTATTCTATTCGGACGAATAGCGCCGTTTCACAAAGTTTCGAACATCAAATTACCGTTAGTGCTATCACTGAAACAAGATAGCCTCAATACAATCTAATGAATTCACGTCATGTGGCGATGAGAATCTGAAAATATCTTTATCTAGTGCTTTTAGGCCTAGGAAATATAACAACGCATTTGGATGTAAGAGAAATGAATGGCTATTTGTAGGCATTAATATGATACTACAGTATATAACGTGCGGTAAAATAGATGATTACAACTCTGTACACGTCTTTGTAGCATTTTAATGAATACTAAATATTTATTGCTAATAAAGACTAAATATTTATTGCCATTTATTCGGATTCGGTCTAGTGATCATACTATGAAAATTAGAATTCCTTAAAAGCCCCATACACTGGAAAACACTTTAAAAAAGACACAGGTTATTTTCTTACAGAAAAATCTGTGGTCCACTTCTTATCGAGTCTTTTTCAGGGTATTAGGAACGGATCAACTTGTAACCTGATTGTTTTGCTGCGAATCAGCTGAGCTTCAGCTCTGTCTTCTTTATCTCTAGGTGAAAGTCTCCCATTCCGTTGTACTATAACCTACAGCACAAATTTTTATTTGTAACATAAGTGTGTTTTTTTAATTGAAAGAATTAAAAAAAAAGTTAGTTATTGATATATCTAGTATTTCTATTGGTCTGCCCGTCTGTTCGTATCCTCCTGTCAAATTTCGATCTAACCATCCTAATGGGCTTGTTTCGCGTAGTACGGTAAGAAAACAAAACAACCAATGAAATCACAGTATGGAGAGCGTGACTTCATAAGAAACATACCCATTGCAATACTATGTTTTGTTTAAAAAACATTACATCATATACCTATATTTTTGTCCGTCTGTTTGTCTGTCTTTTTGCCGTCTGTTCATCTATCTATATCCCTCTCGACTGCCATTCTAGCCTAACTATTTGAAAAAAAAATAATTTTCGAATGTATAACAACCGAGAACTGTATTTTATAATTTTTGTCCATATGTCCGTCCACATTCTCTTTTCAACTTTTTGTCTAAAAAAATTTTCAAAATTCTTTTTTTTAAAGGTTTGACATCAGAGACCTGTAAACGTTTTATGCATTCTTCCGTCTGTCTGTACATAAGAGTTTCTATCACCATTAAAATAACAGGAAATTAGATTATTTGAGTTATCTTAGAACTTCTTATTTGCAAAAAGATTACATTGAGAGCGGGAAATGTTTAATTAGTTTGGGATCGAATATTCGAATTGAAAACTTAACAACGGCTTCATTATCTTAGGTATCTGTACTTGATTCATTAGAGTATGTAAAGCGTTAGTTTATATTGACTGAATTCAAATGACAAAAAATAATTTATTAATAAAGGAACTAATTTATAAACTGCTGTAAAATCCCCTCCCCCCCCCCCGTTGGAAGCATACCAACAGATGTTTCAGATTTAGATTTAAGTTCAAAGCAAAGAATATTACACAATTATCTATTTATTGATTAGAAATTTATGCGGTAATTGGTGAGCATAAAAAATGGTCAAAATAAACTATATTACACTATTAAACGAACTAATTTATTCTGTTAGGTAGTCTCATTGAAATGAGTACAGATTAGTTTTACCGCTATTCACCAATCTCGACAGATGTTTCCAACACAGCGAAATTCTCGGAAAAATAGTATCTAAAAACATGTTGATATTATCGAAACTAATATATAAATACCAAATAGGATCAAATGTAATCGAAACATTCGGAGAAAAAACCTAGATGAACAAGCTTATTATTGCAGAAAACAGCTTATTATTGCAGAAATTGCAGATAATATTTTTGTAGTTCTTACTAGTTCCAAGCTGTTTCGATGAAATATATCTGTACAATTAACGAATATGTTGTCGTCTCTTCAGTTACATTCGAGTTATTGTTAAATAAATATTTATTTTCATTCTACGTTAATTGTGAAAATAAGGTCTTCGAATTGGGATTTATTAAGATACACTGCCCAAAAGAATTAAGGGAGCGCATTTAAACCCTTTCACCCCGAATGATTCCATTTGGAATCATCAGCATTCGATTTTTTTTTCTCACTAAATTAAGCTCGCATTTATTTCAAATAAGTTTTAGAAAAATTTCCTTCCTTTTTTTATAAATATATATTTTCTTTTTGTCTCGTTAGATGGAAGAATCGTGTCTTTTGAAGAATTAAACAATGTTTGTTTGAATTAATTGAAAATATGAAAAACATAGTAGAATAAAATTCACTCTGAAACAATTTTATCAAATAAATTGACTCTAAATTCTTCATGCTTGCAATTTTAGATGTTTAAAAAGTGATTCTAACTATTTTTAACAAATAAAGCTTAAAAAAAAATTATTTTTATAATTTTTTCAAAAGTAGTAATTAAATTTCCCCCCTTAAATTTTAGCTAAAAAATTAAGATTTTCTCCTTGTTTTTTTAACATTTCATTCTGGATGCATAATGTATCTATTTCACAAATTCTACATTTTTAGAATATAGAATAAAAAGTTCGGACTGAAAGGGTTAACAAAAGTGCTCCCCTAATTGTTTTAAGTAGTGTATATTAATGGTAGATATAAGATAAGTTAGACTTACTTTGATACTAATGAGCATACATGTATTTATTAAAATCTAATTTTTATTAAGGATTTTTAACCCTCTAAACTCTAAGAGATACAGACGTATAAACCCGTCACCTGATGGTCAGTTTTTATAAACATTATAATTCAAATAAATTTTTTAATTTAAAACACGGGGCAGTCATTTACAATCATCTACAAAATCAAAATTTAAAACAATTTAAAGAAATTAAATTGTAAGTTAAATTTTTAAATTGTAATCTCATGCAGTGAAAACAAGACTATATTTCAACAAAATTGAGAATCCCTTCCTTAGAGGGTTATTGTGAACTTACAATAATTATAGTTTATATTTTAATTTCAGCACTGGGAAAATTCCTAAAACACAGATCAGGTTTTTAATAATTCTAAAGCAGTGCCTATATTTAGATCTCCTTGTTTACAATTTACTAAGCACGCTTTGAATTTCCACAATTTAATTATGTTGGGAAGCTGAACACTTGATACAGAAATGATGTCGCAGTGAATTAGTGTCAAGTTTAGGAATGGAAGCAATTCATCACTTTCAATGATTAGAATTTGCAGTGAAGGGTTTAAAATTTAGTTTAACTCATTAGCGACGATAGTTAGGTTGGTACATGTATTTTCCGGCTAGTTTTGCATGATCAGAAAACCCGCTTATCAGCCTTCGTCAAGTAAGACAGACACGGGCAGAATTCTTTACTGACACAGAGAGAAGAAGTACACCCAGGGCGAAGGCGGGAATCGAGCCCGCACCTGGTGCAGTATGCAGACTGTTAGTGTAATGGCCTGCGATCAAACCCACTAAGCCACACGACCTCCATTAGCTACGGTTGGAAAGTTAATTTTTAACGCAAAAATGAGCTTTCTGTTTAAGGGGGACTAGAAAGCCCAGTCGGTAAGGCGCTTGCTTAGTTTAGTTTAGTTTGAATTATCGTCGTACGAGAGCTACACGAGGGCTATTAGCGACGGGCGTCGTATTTTAGAACCACAGTCAAGTGAGGTAAGGCGCTTGACTTTAGTGGGAAAGGTCCCTTTTTCGAGGCCGGGCGTAGCTAAAATAAGTGCCAACCTATAAACGGCCTGTACAGCCAAAAAGTCCGTGTCAAGGGAGTGTAAAAAAAGTGCACGTTAAACATGCTTCTGAGTCCCGACGCCTCGTATGATGTCACCTTTAAAAATTGCGTTGGGAGCCTATACTCAGGTTGCGACTCGACAAATTTAACGAGCATGTCTATCCCAGTGTACTCGGGGGGACACCCTTGATTTTTGAGAGATATTATTTTTCCTACGTAAATACGTTACTAGTATAGCGTCGGCTACAAGAACCCTAACACAATAAAATCGAAAACCGCTCTTTCATTTTGATTGCAAATTTAGCTTCACTGCTTCGATTTGCTTTTGCTGACAGGCGCAATGACGTCACAGTAAGGAACAACCAATAGAAGTCCAAGCTTACCTCAACCAAACGAGTTTGGTTGATGTGACACTATTGGCTTTGTTATGACAAGTAAAATATTATTATAGGTATTAATAAAATTAGTCAACAAAACACGTCAAGCAAAATACATTGGTTCGCCAAATAAAACACATTTATTTTTTGTGTATCTTTCAATTTATCAAAAATGTTTGATGCACAAAAACTATTGCTAGTAAAACATTTTTTAAAAAATTAATTATTCAAAGTTTGAATAAATAGAATAAACAACCTGTGAATAAATCTTGTTAGAGGCCTCATAAATATAAATGAAATATTTTTGATTGGTTTAAAAAATAAATCTCGGATACAGTGCGATGCAAAAGTTTAAACAATGACGTCATTTAGGTGTAAAATTTCGAACTATGATAATAAAATTTCAAAAGCCCGTAAACATATTAAAAACATATTTTGAAATGCTATAATTGAAACATAATTGTTTGATTTGCTATAACAATACTTTTTTCATAAAACTAGAAATTTGTATGTCGCAAAAGTTTAGGCACAAATACGAGATTATGCTAATTTAAAGTAGATAATAGACAATGGTAGTTTAGACATTGACGACATTTAGCTGTAAAATTTGGAATGGGGTTGTTTCACGGAGGATCTGGCAATAGCTCTGCGGTTTTGTTTTCATGTCTTTCAACAGTGTTGCCAGCAGTTTTAGGAGAAAAACACTACGAAAAATACCATTTAATTCAAAATTACAAAAATATCGTAAAAATACTAGCTGCATTTTGGAATCTTTTTAGTGACTTTAAAAAAACGTGAAACGCTTTGCTAGTATTATGGTATGTTTTCGTAATTTTAGAATTAAATGGTATTTTTTCGTATTGTTTTTCTCCTAAAACTTCTGGCAACATTGTTGAAAGACATGAAAACAAAACCGCAGAGCTATTGCCAGATCATCCGTGAAACAACCCCATTGCGATAGTAGAATTACAAAAGCCCGTAAACATATTAAAACATATTTTGAAATGCTATACTTGAAACATAATTGTTTGATTTGCTATAACAATAATTTTTTTGCATAAAACTAGAAATTTGTGTGTCGCAAAAGTTTAGGCACAAATACGAGATTATGCTAATTTAAAGTAGATAATGGATTAATTTCGCATTTTATTGATGAATTGTATTTTTTAAATATGATAAATAAAAAAAAAACAATATCCGGTGAACTAAAGATAAATTAACAATATTGGTTCAATTTTACACCAAACAGACAATATAGCAACTTTAAATCTTTTATGGTGAAATATTACTGTATATTTGCTTCAAATTTGCAATTTAAAATCTTTAAATACGAACCGAATGCCTACCAGTCTATCACCTTAAAGTTTTGCCACGGATTCGTAGATTTAGGCATTCATTGAGCGATTTTTCTTGATGAAACATGCAGTCTTTCCTATTTAAAATCACAAAATAGCGACATATCATTCTTTTTTGCACGTTAGTACAATGCAGAGATAGTCACCTCTTCAAAAAAGACAAAAAAGTCTGGCTAAGCTTTTTCGGACTCGGCCTATTCTCCAGAATTGAGAGCCATTTTTCTGTTGCACCATCTAGGCGACTTTCGCTACCAATTTTGACGCTCAGATGACAATGAATGTGAGCTCTCTGTGGATGCTAAAATATGCTTCGCCAGCAAGTGTATAATTGTTACTGCCACTAAGCTCGCACGAAATCTGACCCAAGCCACCAATTGTTACCAAGTAAATACTGTTTTAGCGTTGGATAATTTTGAAAAAATTAGCTTTTAACATTTGATAGGGTCACGTCGTTTTAGTTAAAATTGAGGTTTTGAGGGTTAAAAAGATACATATTTGATGAGCAACAATAAACAAGCTGTGTCAATTCTTGTGATTAATTGGCTATTTTAACGTTTGTTTTTATTCCTAACTGTTCGATAAATGCCACGCCCTAACGGCAAAAAATTGTAATCCATTCCATCACTAGCCAGGAAGCAGGTGCAATAAAAAATAGTGCGTTTATCAGCAGCCAGTCAGTTTCTTCGTGTCAATCCAAAAATATGCGATAATTACCAGCTAAAACAATTTACAGTCTTCTGCATCACCAGATAAATCCACCGCTGAAAATACTTTTTTCGAAAATCTTCGAAAACTTCTCCAATAGTTTAGCTCCCTAGTGTAGCTCTAGTGCGACGATAATTCAAAGTTGCCTTACCTTCGGAAACTGCTTGACCCTCTTGGTACGTCAGTTTTCAATATAAGTGGGGGCCTGGATGGCCGAGTGGTTTGGACCATTACGCTAGCAGTCTGCGCTCTGTAACGGGTGCTGGCTCGATTCCCGCCTTCGCCCTGGGTGTACTTCCTTTCTCTGTGACAGTAAAAATTCTTTCTGTGTCTGTCTTACTTGACGAAGGCTTCATAAGCGGGTCTCGCGAGCGGGTGCGAGAGTGGAAAAAGAAACTGGTCCAGTTTCTTACCGGGCTACCACTGAATCTGGAGAGGTCCTGAGGAGACACGTTGATCAGATGATGAAGAGATCCCCGAGCGAACCACTACCAGATCAACTGCAGGAGTCTGAACCATCGCCAAGTCAACTGCAAGAGTCCATCGTCGAAGAACCGTCACCGGAGTATGACTTGCAAATGCCTCCTCAAATGGAGCCCTCCTCGACTCCTACGCCGAGTCCTCCGCGTAGGGTGCTGCGCCCAAGAGAGAACCTTCGGCGTCCGGACTTCTACGGAAGATCTTAGCTAGGAGGAAGGGGTGTTGTGATCTACGCATCACGTCATAAGCGCATATAAAGATAGTTGTGCATGCTGCGCATAACTAACTATATATAAGTTCTGTGTTCAATTTCTAGTTGCTGCTTTTCCATATTTACCTTGTGTTGTTTTTATTATAATAAGCAAGATGTATCTTTATGATTTGAATCCTTCCTGACTTCATACTACACCAAGCCGACAACATCAGGATTCATCATGATCAAGCGCACAAGTCGGAATATATATGTTCCTACCCCCCCCCCCCTCAATATAAGTAATAAATCAGCTACTTCGGTATCGAGATTTTGGGAAGAAGCTTGGACATTCTAATTTATAACTAAAATGTGGGCCGTGGGGAGCCTAGTGGTTAAGCTCTCGGGATCGGAAAGTCCCGCGATCGAGTCTCGACACCTCTGAAGACCCACCGAGTATATGCGGAGTACGTGCTCGTTAAATCTGTTGGGTCCGAAAGTCCTGTGGTCGGTCATTGCGCAGTTTACCACTGGTACAGGTCCCTGGACACTATTTCCCTCCCCTTCAGGGACATGTCTAAATTTTGGAGGTGGCGATAGATGGCAGCATCTGTCTTGTATGTGTGTGTCGTGTCCGTCCTTCTTGACGAAGGTTTATAAGCGAGTCTTTGTGACCAACACACAAGCCTGAAAATATATGTCTACCAACCAACCAAACTAAAATGTTTAGTATTAAGAAAAACTGTAAACAGAAGTTGTGAAGTGATTTCTGCAAAGGTCCACATATGTGTACCTCTAGAGCGAAGAGGATGTACTTTACAATTTTTTTAAGCATGTATTTTTATTTTTTATTTTATCACGTTATTAAATGTTCTTTTTATTTGCAGATCTGCACATGTTTCACAATAATAAGTGCCCAAACTTTAGCAGAAAACAGTTTTATTTCAAGTTATAATCAGGTAAATTTTCATATTTTTTTATATCAGAAGGAAATCTATTGCTTTAAAACTGATTCAATACATTTCTTAACAATCAATTGTAAATATTTTATTATCGTGATTAAAATTTATGTAACTCGTTAAATGCATTTAATAACCTTCCTGGTCAGGTAATAACTTTTTATTTTAATTTACAGTTGATAGCAATATAAGTTTAACAGTTGAAAGAATGTTAAATAAATGTTATTGGTAAAAACAACTTCCGATTGGTACAAAGCACTTGTAGATCAAAAGAATTTCGTATGACAAATGGCTATTGAGTAATTGGGTGACGGATCATTTGAAATTTTCAAACTAAAACTTGAAATTTTGCAGATCAGAAAAAAATATATAAAATGATCTTTGGAGACACAGGACAGGCCATCAATTTTGAAAAAACTAAAAACTAAAAAATTTTACAATTACCACGAGTTTACTCCTTCTTTTTTTTTGGCTCTTTCGTACAATTGTTTTTTTAATTAAAATATCTAGTAACTGTCAGTTTTAGAATAAGTTTAAGAAGTTTACTACCAAATATTTTAATTTTGTTTTAAAACCAATATTTTAACTTTTCTTTATATATCATTTTTGTGAATAGAAAGAATGTTATGAATAATCTAGTTTTATAAACCCGGCGTTGCACGGGTGTACCCTTAATAACGGTGATTGTTTCTTCATGTAAACATTAATTTTATACACATTGATCCCTTCTCCACTGGTCAGCACTCCATCGGTATATCATAATTTCCTCCCATTCTATTAACAGCATTAATTTTAAAAAAAAGAAATCTGATTGTGTATCCAGGCCCTTCTAGAAGTTAGAGGGCTTTCCCATAGGCCCTGTTTAAATTGCTAGAATAGCTGTGATATAATGGCCAGTTTCTATCTGCTCTCGTACACCCGAAAATGCCCAAAATGTGATGACCATTAAACTCCATATTCGACCACTTGACAGGGCTGGGGAGCCAAGTCGGAAAGGCTTTCGCCTTGCATGTGATAGGTCGCAGATTCGGGTCCGGGCATCGTCAAAATAACTGCCGACCTTTAAACGGCACATGCAGCCAAAAATGTCCTGTGTCCCGCATAATACCCCGTGTGGTGGGAGTGCACGTTAAATATTTCCCGACGAAAACCTTAAAAGTTGCATTGGGTGCCTACTCAGGTGTCGGCTCGTCACCTGACTGTGGTTTTACATTAAGACGTCCGTGGCCAATAAAATAAAATAATGTTATTCAAATAACAATCCTACAAACTAAACTCACGTGCTCTGACGTGTTTATACTTAATTTTCGCTCACGCTGGAGGCGCTGAATTTTTTTTCAAATAAGAAAACGAAATTTATAAATTAAAAGTTCATAACAATGCTATTCCTATGGAGAAATCGGCTTACGTTTTGCCTTCCTTCACCCGTTCGGTTCGAATTTTGAAAAATCGCTTCTTAAATGACGCCTATGATATAAAAGAATATTTTCTTAAAATTTGGTAGCTCTACCTCCAGTAGTTTGGGCTGGGCGTTGATACGTGAGTCAGTCATTCAGGACTTTGCTTTTTATGTATATAGATGTAAAGAAATGAGTTTAGTTTTTCAGTTTTATTTATCTAAACTTGCAGTTACAAATAAATTTCGAAAATTGTCTGCTTCAGCAAAACAATTTACGAATATTCTAATCATGTAACAGTTTAAACACCATATTTTTATACATTAATCAATTGGCCAAAAAAATCATTTATATGTTTATTTATTTTCTCAAGGTAATAAACCCTTTTAAGTTACTTTTTTATTTCTATATACGATAAATTATTGTTTTTGCTAAAATTAGTTTCTTATAATTTTGTATAACAGACTGTTCTCCGTTGATCAATTTCTCTTCCCTAAACAAAGTTCCACTGACTTAATTCCGTTTTGTGTTTATTCTAAACTTTTGGATCCATAGTTTTAATTCAACAATAATTTTAAATTAGAATTGTAACCTAAATCATGTATTATACTGAATACTTTGTCTTTTCTTTTAATATATATTTTTACAGGACACGAATCACAACTACCTACGAGGAGCCACTGAAGGAGTTCAAAGCTTTAACAGAGTTCCCCTCCACGAGCCTTCTTTTCACGATATTTACACAGTGGAGGGACAAGATGGCGACATCCAGCGAATCCATTACGCCGTAGATGACAACGGACCCCGGGCAAACATCCAAACCAACTCGGTGCCATTCAAAGACAATTTTGTTCCCAAAGACGTCTATTTCGGGAAAAGGATTCATAACAAGAAAACTACTATGCCAAATATACATCAAGGTGACTCAATGAAGAAATCTGAACGACCCGAAAAATCATTCAAAGATGAACAGTCGAGTTCTGCTGCGAAATTGCCTCCTTCACATGTTCCAATCGTTGTTCCACAATCAAACTTTAATAGTGAACAACGAGTGGAATACAAACCATTTTTTGGGCAAGATATTTCTTTAAATCGTCAAAGTGAACTTGTGCCGAACTACCTACCGCAAAAGAGATTTCTTAATTTTGACGAAAACAGTTCTCAAAGCTTGGAATACAAACCTTTTTCAGGACATGAGATTTCATTAAATTTTCAAAACCCTTTTCCTGCCATTGTTCGTCCGCAATCGAATTTTATGAAATTTGATGACAAAAGTGCTCAAATTCAAAATTTGGAATTCAAACCATCTTCAGAGCACGATATATTGCCTAGTCTTCAAGAACACCAATCTCCATTTATTCCTACTGTGCTACATTACGAATCACAGCGTATACCGAAGTCACAAACCACACCAAAGGCAAATAGTGTAACAAAGTCCATGTCAAAATCGTACTCCTTATCGGATAAAATTCCCTCTTATGATTCAGTAAACAATCCATCAATGAATTATAAGTCAAGTTCTGCAAATATTGAATTCCAGAAACAGATTCCATTGTTGAATTCTGAGTCAAGTTCTACAGATATCGAATTCCAGAAACAGATTCCATTGTTAAATTATGAGTCAAGTTCTGCAGATATTGAATTCCAGAAACATATTCCATTGTTGAACTATGAGTCAAGTTCTGCAGATATCGAATTCCAGGAACAGATTGATAGCAAGCCATTTAATGCAAATACTTTTAATGCTCCTGGATACTACGGTAATTTTGATGAACGAAAGGACAAACCTTTTACGTTGTTACCTCAAGATTCTTTTGTAGGTTCAAGTATTAAAGACTCATCGGTAGTTCCTGTGCAGTCTTCGAGAAATGAACCATTTCAAGAATCTGGAGATCTAAGTCCCCAAAAGTTAAATGAAGTACCTAAATTGAGAGAGGAAATTTTTATTAATACTCAATCGCCTGATGATTCAGAATTAAAGCATAAAGAAAAAGATTTAGCTTCCAAGTCCAGTAATAATTGGCCCACAAATGGAAACAAATTTCTTACAACTGAGCCAACATCATCAGAATCTTTTAAACTAAATAACCATATTACTAATTCTTTATTTTTTCCCCCAATGTCTGCTGTATTTGATACTTCTAAAGACGATGGTAAATACTACCATTATGTTATGAATCACGGTCAGAGTCACCAAACGCATGAACAATCAAAATCGAAGATATTTTCAACAGGCAATGCGCTCTATAAACTTTTAAAGGAAACTGGAATTACGATGAAACCAAACTCCAAAAAGGAAAACAATAAAGATATTGTTAAAGACAATGGTAACTTTTATCATTATGTCATAAATCTGGGACCAAATTCAAAAACTAATGAAAAAGAAAAGCCTAAACTAAATTCGACTGAAGACGCTCTGTATAAAAAATTGAAAGGAACTGGATTGAAATTTGAATCAAGCCTCAAAAAGAGCTCTAACAAGAAAATCAAAGATTTTATGGTGAGTCATCTAAAAAATTCTGCAAAATCATCTGGTATTTCGTCTGGAAAAATTCCTGAATTGAACAATAAGAACCAAATGGGTAAAATTAAACTAGACCTGGATGCAGCAGGTAATTCTGTGGCTAACTATAACATTACCCAAGGAAATCTGTCAATCAGTAGCTCAACTCCAGTGCATTATGACAACAAAATAGTTAACGTATCTGAAGATATAATAATGAAAATAGGTCAGTTATTAGATGCAGGTGAACTTTTAAAGAATAAATCTAAGTTGACTGACCACCTGAATTCACCTGACACGGAAAGCACAACCTTAAAGATTTCAACTTCAGCTTACACCGTGTCTCCTTTCTTAAAAGATATATTTGATATTAGTGAAGAAGTAAATGGTTCTTCTACCAGTAATTATCTGGAAACGACTACTTCAACCCTGCCTTCATCTTTGAATGACGAAGAACCCTTTTTTATAACGATGCCACAAAAGTCATCAAATTTATCGTTTGTTTCTTTGAATTCGAATGAACCAATGAACGATTCAAGTTTTGAGAGAAATGCTAATGTATCCACTCTGGCATTGCATGAAAATAATTATAATCTTTTTACCACACCTCTAACTATTGCCACATCGTCCACTGATGCAATTTTTTCTCAATTGGAGACTTCTACTCCTAATACTACAGATATTCCACCAATGACCACTACTACTTTTGAAGTTCAAACTCGAACACTCGTAGACACAAGCACTCAAACTGAAGTGTTGTCCTCTACTTTTCTTCAACAAGAAGAAACTTCAACAAATTCTACCCCTTCAACAATTCATGTTTCTCCAATAAATAGTTTTGCAAATGAGCTATCTTCCCAAATGAATGTTAAAACACTAAACACGACGTCAAATATGGAAGCCATTCAGTCAATCCAATCTTTTGTCAATATTAAAGCCGACAATTTTACAGAGCCCACGAAAAATGAAAATGACCATCCTATGTTAGAACTCGTAGTACCAAGTACAGATATGGAAAACTTTGTTTCGAAACTAAGAAATATGTCTGTTTTGATTCGAGTATTAAATCCGAAATATTCAGAATTAATTATGTCGCAAAGAAATACTAGTGCATCAAACTCTTATGAACAAAAAAAGAATCAAGAAGTACCTACCGTTCGCGAGGAAGAAAATAATATAACATCAACGATGCCACTTCGTTCTAACAAAATGTACTCGTCGAATAATTCTATAAATGAAAACTTCACTGACTCCAAAGGGAATGAATCGTCACTAAACGAAGTAAAAAAGAAACACAAATTACCGATGAACGCCACAAAAAATTACACTTTGATTAAAGATTCAAAACCATTGAAATCTAAACCAAACAAAGAAGGAAAGGTATCGAAGAATATTTCTCGTAATGTAAGTGGCAAAGAACTTAAAAATAGCTCTTCATTTATACCCTTAGGGGAAGAATCTAAAGCAAACGTGAATATATTAAGCTCGAGCGAACCCATTCATTTAATTCCAATGTATTTCGATAGAGGAAGTACACAAACTGTATATGATGATTACAAAGTCATTCCAGATTCAATAGATAATTCTTTCGTTGAAGTAAATGGTGTTGGGGACGAAATGTTACAGTTAAGCAGGCCATCTATTGAACAATCTCAAAATTATGTTACTATAACCAATTCTTTTCGACCCGTACCCATTGATCAAGTAGCCCACACACCATACAGAGATTTCAATATTTATGATGAACTATCTAGTCCAATATTTATAGAATATGATTTACCTAAAAGTGTTAATGATCCTGAACATGATTCAGGAAACATTAATCATGAGGTTTCAAGTCCAATATTTATAGAATATGATTCACCAAAATCAGTTGACCCTGAACGTGATTCACGAAACCTTACTCATGACCTTTCCAGTCCAATGTTGACAGAAACCAAAACTTTTGGTCCTCATTCGAGAAACAATACTAGTAGATCAGTTCAAAAGGCAGTTCACTACAATCAACATGAAACTCCACAATTTGTAGAATACCTCGATGTTTCCAACCTCAACAATAGAGGTCGGGGGATTTCGAAACCTGCCTCAGATGGTTCAGCAAGTATAAATAATTACAAATACGAATTTCTTCAAAATGCGAACAGTGCAAACGATTCTCATGACTCACATCCACGAGAATACATTGACATCACTGCCTATGAAAAACACCTCCATAATAATTTACGAGGACAAAACTTCGTTTCAGACGACTTTTCCCATAAAAAACATTTAAATGGGTTCGATCTTAATAACGCAACAGATGTAATACTGCAAAGTAATGTTTACAGTGAGAAAGGGTACATCAATTTTCAACCAGTGGAATTTGTAGATCTAGTTCGTGGGATAGGTAACAATCCCAACATCGAAAATGATAACACCGCTTCAGATTTCACAGTAGAAAATGCAAAAAATGAGGACTTTAACAATGGTGAAAGAAGTAATAGCTATGCCGCTCCTTTTAATTCTGGATACATAGACTTCATGCAGAATGGTCATAAATTCGTGGCAGAACAAAGTCCTGTTTCTGATGATGTACCTACTATGGGCGACTATGTTAATAATAATTTTGTTGCTGATGATAATTTAGGAAGCTTAATTATAACTACAATATAACCCGGTTATAGAGTCTTTCAAGGGACTGTGATGTTTATGACGTTATAAAAAGGTAACGTTATAAACAAGGTTTCATATTAAGTGTAGTAATTCATATAAAATACTTATTATGTTCTTGTATTACTAAATAAAAAGTTATAAAATTCCATCCATTGAATAAATTTTAAAGTTATGTGAATTAGTAGTAGTTTGATTTCTCCTTCCCATGTGTACTATTTTGTGTTTCTTAGGACGAGGCATTTTTTATTTAGGACAAACTCAAACGTACAAGTCAAAACGGTAGAATTCTGTAAGATCCAGCACAAACGATGTTAAACAGTCACAATCTTAGCAAGTTCTGACCAATCTGTCGCCAAGGCAACCACGAATTTTGTACATTCTTCAATTCACTACAGTTCAATTATGAAAGTCAGTCATTACGGAAAATATTATTTTTTATGAGAAAGTCACTCCACTCCACCATGTCAATAATTTTTTAGGCATGAAATGTACTTTAATTTTGGCGACTTTTTGCATCATTTGGCGAATAAAATAAAGTTGAAATAGTGAAAATGAAAATTAAAAAATATTCTTTAAAATGTATTTTGGATGTTATATAAGTGTATATTCTTAGCTTTATAACGGAGGAGTTAATTAAAAATTGTCGTTATAAACAAGATATTATAACATTAAAGTCTATATAATAGTCTAAAGGTAATTCACGGGAACGAACATTGTTGGCGTCATAATCGGCGAAACGATACCGAGTTTAACTGTATTTAATAGTAGTTGTAGTTTTTATTTCTGATCTAAACATTATGTTACTATAACCAATGCTTATCGATCCTTTAATAAAAAAAATAATAACCGTTTATTGCATAAAAATGCCAACTACATTTGCCATGAAACTATGTTTATCCCATTAATGACCTTAGGTAAGAAAATTTGAAACACAAAAATGAATAAATTTTTTCAAAAACCCCATAAGTCTACGAAACGTAGTTTTCGAGCAATTCAGAAAAAAAAAACTGTTTTAACAGCAACGGGTTTCTTCTTAAATTGCTATATTTGGTTACTCCTCATGGCTGTGTAAATCTCTGGTAGAACAGAATTTCTTCGCAGAATGTGTATTTACATAGAACGAATTGATTAACATCAAAAACTGAATTTTGATAAAATTGTGACTTTTGGGTTTGGGAGCTAGTCGTGTTGGGATCAGGCTTTAAAAGGAGCAGTCATTTCGTTACAACAAACTTTAATAAAACTAAAACATAACAATCAAAACAATAACTCCAAAATGTTTACAGTGCACATCGCTTAAATATAGGCCAACAATTGCCCGGCTGTCCAACGTCACAATGACATCACCGTGCTGCCACATGGAGATGGGGATTCTTAAAAAATCGATTCAAATGATTTTCTGTTAAAGTGTATCTAAATAAACAAAATATACGACAAATGAAGATCAACGTCCTGAATAATTTGTGTGGGACAAATTGGGACAATAAGTTTGCATGAAAAACGAATATCATAAACTTAGAGTTAACGTTTTTATTCGGAAATGAAGATATTAAGGGTCTTGCTTGGTAACAGATCCCTATATAATTCCAATAAGGAAACTTTTGACCCTGTTTTTAAATAAAGTATACGACATGCACTCTCGAAAACTTACCAAAAAATACAGAAGAAAGTTGTTTTGTCATTAAAATAATTAATAAGTATAATTTTAAAGATATTATTTAGTTACAATTAAATTTTTTTTAGATATTTACATACCGTTAGTGCTGCCATCTGTAGTTTGTGAATAACTAACTAAAATTTTGTTTTAATTATAACTAATTAATATCTTTAAAATTATACTTATTAATTATTTTAATGACAAAATAACTTTCTTCTGTATTTTTTGGTAAATTTTCGTGAGTACATGTCGTATTTTAGCCTCCACACTACGTTTATATCGTAAAAAGTGGAAGGTTTTATAATCGTTCAGTACGTCCGTCCGTCTGTCCGTCACCCACTTACACAGAAAGAACCACAAGTCCCACTACAAGTGGGAAAGTCATTTTGAAGCAAAAAATCAGATTAGGCTACATTCCAAATTTCATTAAAAAATTTAAATTATAAGTTTATTTAAAATTTAAATAACCAAAAATTTAATCTGCATTGAAATAACATGCGAATTCCATTTTTATTCAATATTTTCACTTTTGCCATTTCGTTAAACGTACGAGAAACTTTATTTAAAATAAAAATAAAAACTTTTGAAAGAATATTTATTTATGTGATATAATTCAGTTTGGATTGTTGTAATATCACAATAGAGTTCTTTTGATGGTTCATTATATATGTATAAAGGAAGTTGCATAGAGAATTCTAACTTGGCATAAAAAAAAATATGCAAAAGTTTCGCTTTTATTTTTAAAGCTTCAATTGTACTAATTATATATTTTTTGAACTGCAAATTAATTTTACAAACTATAAATAAGTGAATTTTCGAAAGAAATGTAAATGGGAAATTGTGGCGACACAAAAATATTTATTAAAAAAGATAACATCATTATTCTTTATAATTTGTACAATTAGTGATATTTTTCTGTATAAAATGTGCACAAAATAAATATACGTACTTGCATTTAAATTGTTCAGTGTCTATCATATCAAGCTATGTATCTTTAAACCCTTCGGTTTTTAAGAAACTTGAATAAAATCTTGTAAGGATTTCTGTACAAAAAACAACAAATTCATATTAATAAATTAAGATCTCTACTATTTTTTTTAAAATTTATGTCCTAATACCTACACGTTTGGAGAAATTTTGGAATTTAAACACAAAACAACTGGTGTAGTAACAGTTGAATAGAACAATAGCTTGTTTATAAAAGCCTTATTTTCTAAAAAAAATTTAATTAAACAAGATTTCACTTGTTAGTTAGACATTAATTGTTATGTGTTATACGTGTTATATTTATAAAAAAAAAATCTGGTGAGTGTTGTTTATTATAAATGTTTTTCAATGCAAAAATTAACTACAATCTTCCCATTTTTAATATTTACTGAAATGTATATAGTAATAAGGTAAAGTAGGATGACTATAGTTATTACTTGAAATTTATGAAGAGTTGTGCGTTAATTAATTCAAATTTAGCCGTTTTTCATAGCGTAAAAAAATTACAATCGTATTTTTTAAAATACAATACCTAGCACATAACTTACAGTGCTAATATTTTAAGTTAAAAATATCACAGGTCCTTATAAAGCATTGCTGATTTTTTTAGGCTTATACTTGTCATTAATTTTTTTCTTATCTTTCCTCAATCAACTTTAATCAACTTTAAACAAATATAAATAGTTTTCAAATAAAAAAAATGTGATTGTTTACATATTCATGTACTTCTACTTACTAAAAACGCTTGTATATTATTTACTTTTATTTATTAACTGTAAAAATAATTGTGATACAGTTACTGCTTCCACACAATATTTGTGCTCAACAAAAAAAAAAAAAACGCTCTATTTATACACCTCAGAAAAAAAATTCGCCCAAACAGGGCCTTCAGCTTATAATTTATTTCTAATTCAAACTTTTAAACGCCAAAATTAACTATTTTCATTAATCTTCTTTCGCAAATTAATAATTACTCATTATCGTGTGCTAAATTTGTTTGAAATTCGAAGAATAATGATGCAATATTATTTTAATAAATATCTTTTAGTCGCAACAATTTTCCATGTTCATTAACTTTTTTTCGAAAACGAGAAGAATAAATAATTAGTAAAATTGATGCTTTAAAAATAAAAGCGAACTTTGCATATTTTTTATTCAAAGTTAGAATTCGCTATGCATCTTTCTTCATACATATATAATGAACCATCAAAAGAACTCTATTGTGATATTACAACAATCCAAACTGAATCATATCACATAAATAAATATTTTTCAAGTGTTTTATTTTTATTTTAAATAAAGTTTCTCGTACGTTTGACGAAATGGCAACAGTGAAAATATTCAATGAAAATGGAATTTGCATGTTATTTCAATGTAGATTAAATTTTTAGTTATTTAAATTTTAAATATACTTCTAATTAAAATTTTATTAATGAAATTTGGGATGTAACCTAGCCTGATTTTTTCTTAAAAATGATCTATCCCACTTGTTTCTGCTACTTGCGGTTCGTTCTGTGAAAGTGGGTGACAGACAGACGGACAGACAGACAGACGGACTGAACGATTATAATACCTTCCACATTTTACGTTATAAACGTAGTGTGGAAGCTAAAAATTCAAGAAAATTGAATGCTTTTGTAAATTTGCATTATAATAAGCTATTAAAATATAAATACATATTAAACTCGTAATGAAAAGTGTCATCAATGGTTCTAAATATCTTCGCAATAATATTTGTTAATAAAAATACTAGAGATTAGAATTATTTTGTCATCACTTTTAAAACTAAATAACACACATAAAAATAAATAAATCATATTATAATACATTCTCATCTGTTTTTAATTATTCCAAATTCGTATTTACTATGTCACTTAATTATGTTTAAAGCAGAATAAATTCGGATTACAAAGCTTTAAATATAAAATAAGATAACATGTTTTCACAGATGTGTTCGATTCGAATGTTTTTCCATTTGAATAACACAATTATAATATAAATGAAATTCGACAAAATGAAATCTTTTGTTTCTATGGAAATTTCCGAATCAAATTAGCAAAGTTTAATATGGTTGAATGAAACAAAAAATAACATGTTCCGAAAACCTCGATTTTGAGAACTTATCTGTAAAACTCTGATTTCGAAAACAAAAGGATTTATTTCTATATATTTTGGTATATATCAGAAAAGTTTGTTGTTATTTTTCAATGGGGCTGTTCCACGTCGTGAATTGCAACAGCTCCAACGATTTGTTTTCATTTGTTGTCTGGAATTACTTTTGTTTTTGGTATTCAAAAATGAGTTTTCTAAGAACATTTTACTTATTACTTTTTTTAAATAACAACTTCTTGCTATTCTGTTGGTAGTTCAAAACATTTGTTAAAGAAAGCTTGCTTAGAAAGAAAAGTTTCTTTTTATCTTTATTGGTCATTTTGAGAGTGAAACCGAAGCAACCAAAGGAATCTTAGTACGGAGAAAAAATGAAAACAAGAGCGTTACATCATTTGAAACATTCCCATTTCAGAAGAAATTTTTAAAAAAGTTGTACATTTTTTTATATTTATTCTGTAAATCTGTTAAGTAAAGTAATTAAAATAAAGGTAAGCTGTTAATAGGTTGATAAAAAATTGTTCAATCATTTGGATCTTAACAAAATAAGAAGAAATTCTAAAACTTGATTATTGAATTTTATAAATTTCTATTATTTATTATATTTTACTTAGAACTTTATTAATTTTTTAGAATTTTATTTTAAAATTTATTAATATTTTAAGTATTTGTTAATTAAATTATCTTGATTTTGTCGATAATATCATAGTAGAGAAGTAAAAGTAAAAAGTGTGCAAATGTCATAGTAATTTACTTATATTTTTTTAAAAAAATAAAGGATCTAATATAGCCTACTTTCCAGTTACTTAAAGGCTTACTGAAATTCGCATCGAAAAACAAACATTTTTTTAAAAGTAGCATTTGTCACCTAAAACCGTTTATACACTAGATTTATACACATGAAAAAAAATCGCCAAACATAGCATCCAGTTGTAATTTTAACTTCTAAAAGCCAAAATCAACTATTCGATAATATTCTTTCTTAAGTTAAATTAATATTATTTATAGTCTGCTTAATTTATTTACAGTTCGAAGAATAATGATGTAATATTACTTTAGTCAAATCTTAGCATCCTTTCCAGCGACATTTGGAGCGTTGGAAAATGTCTAAACAGTGATTTAAATGCTTTAAAATTAAATTTCAAAGCTTATCCAATGAGAAATTCACCTACAGATAAACAGATGTCCATCCGGACGTACGCCTGTACGTATAATAAATAATCAGCAATCAAATAATAACATTGTGCTATATTTTCTGATGTCATTCCAAACTGATTGATGAAAAAAATAAATTTTGCTTTAAATATATTGTTTAATTTATTCAAGACGTTTTTTTATTTAAATAAATAAAATTTCTCATGCCATTATTAATGAGGTTATAGTGATTTAAATGACTTAAAATTAAATTCCAATGCTAATTCAAAGGGAAATTCGCCGATGAAACAGTAGACAGATGTCCGTCCGGACGTACAGACAGACGGATAAAAAGTGTGAAAGATGGATCTCTGAGGTAATACTTTTCTAACAAAAAAATAAATTAAGATCTGACGAATAAAACCGATTTCGGAAAGAGAGTATAGACAGACGGACATCGTCAGTTTGTCAATACCTACTTTTTCATCTTTTTTAATACTTCTTATTAAAAAATAAATGAAAGTAGGTTAAAAATGTAGAATATCCTATACGACAACGCACACGGAGTTTAGGGGATACGGTACCCCAAATTTGGTCAAAATATCGATTTTTCAGTTTTTACTTTTTATTATTCACTTCCTCTTTCTGAACATTTATTGAAAGTTTCATAATGATATTTTCTGTAGAAAAAAGTTATTAAACAATTTCTGGAGTCATTTCTTGAAGTTTGAACCCGTATTTTGTCTGCTTTTAACCTGTTTTCTCTGTTTCGAGTTTTTTTTTTAATTCTTGGGTTTAATAAATCCCTAAGGCTTTTTTGCTAATTAAGTTAAAATTTTGAAATTTTTAGCCTGTGTTTTTATATAAGTGGTGCAATAAAATGTGCATGGAATAAGGTCTACTATGTATAGATTCTTTTTAATGTTGAATTCAAAAATTTGTAATTGTTTTGATTTTTTGAGATTTTCAGTATAAATACATGTTACTTTTTTTTTTTTTAGGGTCAGGTGGGGTAAAATAGGTAAAAAAAACACAGCACATTTTGCATTCACACCATCAGAGCAATAAAAATATCAATTTTACTAGTGTACAAAATATTTAGGATATGCAAATGAACACTTCTTATAACATTTAAACTGAAATTTCTCTAAATAAACAAAATATTGATATTCATAAATGTATATTAGAAAAAATGCTGTCAGTGACTTATTTTACCCCATGGGGTGGAGTAAAATAGGTCAGTAGTGAGGTAAAATAAGGCATGCTTTAAAAACAGCTACAATTACTCAATTTTTTTAATTTCTTTTTAACGTTGTTAAGAAAGCAATCAGGTAAGATTATATAAATCTTCACAAGAACTAATACAGTCCCATGAGGAACAATCCTGGGTCGGGAAGGACTTTTACAATTTGAGAAGCATCTCCATCCAAAACATCATCTCTTTAAGAAAAAATGAAATAGGTACTTTCTTTTTCTCTTGAAAATAATGCTGAGTATAAGTCTTCTTCAATAGGGAAAGAATACCAAGAAATAACTTCTTGATTTTATGACCAAAAACTCGACCTGGACCCACTTTCTTATTTGCAGTGAATTTAAATTGTCAAACTATTTTAGCTCAATGTAGTTTTTTTTTTCACATGTATTGGTTTCATTTCTTCTCTGTTTCCTCACAGACATTTTTACACTGTTCGTTTCTATTCTTACATTTTTGATATTAAGTCTATTCCAAGAAGTTGAAGTAGTTAAAATTTCTACCATTTCTTGCTGAATAAGTTTTCTCCTTTTTTTTGCATTCTACACGGCTTCCTTGAAAGCAATTGCTTGCTTGGAGAAGTGTCTCTACGATGGCAGATTTGATGGGCTTTAAAGGAGAATCTATACTTGACTCATCTTGAAGGGTAGCCCAAACAGTCTGACGTGTTGTGGTTACCGACGTAGATGACGCTGCTGCAATAGCTTGACATTTTTAATTGATGATATGAGCGCCATTGCTTCAACTGAGCCTGGAACATGGTTTTAAACATTTATTTTCATACAATATATTTCGAGGAAATATCCCACTTCTTTTGAATCCACCAACATTGCTTTCGGATTGAAATTCTTGAAAGCGGTTTTCAATAATGAAGGGGACAATGAATTTCAAATTTGCAGTCATTTATGAGTAAAAGTGTGACAAACCAATATTAAAAACAGTTTATATGAATAGTAGTTATCATAAAAAGATTTAAAAAGCAAAATATGATGTTAGGTGAATAATGTGTGCTTAGCCCAACCTATAAAAAATATTAACTATTTAACCCCACGCAGATTTTTTTTGCTAAAAAAATAAGTTTTTCATTTTTTTTCCTTCGAAACTTTCTGAATTTATTCTTGAACAACATACGTACACGTACTTCTAACTTTTCTTAAAACAAAAGTTTTCTGCAGCCAGAATTTAAAGTTTCACAAATAAAAACATGGAATGGCAAAAAACTGTAACTACACAGTAGAATTTACAGTTAGTTTTGCATATAAAATGATAAACAGCATCATTAAAATATGAAACTGGCATCAGGAGAAGAAAAATTATCGTGTTTGTTTTTAAGGAATTTTGTTTTAAAACTGACTTATTTTACCCCACCTGACCCTACCTCACATTTTAAAATCCATGTACAGTTCTCGAACAAATAGTTCTAAAAACCAACTATAAAAGTTTAGTGGAGTTATTCTTAAGAATACTTTTGATTCTTAATTTCAATATCTCATTTAATGTTTTTTTTTTCATAAAATGGAGCTCCGCTATAATAAAGTATGCTTAAAGTAAAATGACAAGTTTTTTTAAAAATAATTTTAGATACTTTTTTTAATGATATGTTTAGCTTAGAAAAGTTGGGGGGGGGGGGGGAGCGTTGCTTTAGTTTTGGCTGCACCAACATTTTTGACCACGCGCCGCCCGCCACTGCCGGGTGGCCTAGTGGTTAAGATCACAGACCATTACGCTAACAGTCTGTGCACTGTACCAGGTGCGGGTTCGATTCCCGCCTTGGGCCTGGGTGTAATTTCTCTCTCTGTGTCAGTAAAAATTCTGTCTGTGTCTGTCTTACTTGATGAAGGTTTATAAGCGGGTCTCTGATCAAGCACACAAGCCGGAAATACATGTACCAACCAACTAATCATTCATTTGGTGACAGGTAAATACGAGTTTTTTCTTTTCTGGTTTAATGGTTGGCAAGATCACAAGATGACGCATTACGTCAGAAGTTTGTGGGGGGGGGGGGAGTGGGACAGGTAAGGTTGAAAGCTTCCGGCTGCCTATTTTTAGCCTCCAAGGAGCTTTAACACAGACAACTCAAGCCTCGTAATTGAGAACCGAGGTCAAATGACGAGGTGTCGACACCTGGGCTGGCACTCAAAGCAAACCTGTAGTGCCATCGTGCGCTTGTTCGGGACTTTCGACTCCACACATTTGGAGAGAACGTATGTCGCAGTGTACTCAGGACAAATGCTCCGATAAATCGGATATATGAACTGGAAATAGTAGGAAAAAAACAATTAATCATGAATATTCCCGAGTAAAAAAGCCACGATTAATGTTTATATGTAAGATTTTGCCAAAAATAAGTCCATATTTTTTTAATGGAATGTAACACAATTTTTTCACTAATTTACACTCTTAAAACAAACGAGCGGTTTTAACTTAGTCTGAGTTAATTTCCACTCCTTTCCGTGCCGAAAATGCACTTCTCCTATAGGAGTGAATTTCACTCTTTTTCGGAGTGGATAAAAGAAATGAAAGAAAACAATCTGCGTCCTACACTCTTAAAACGAGCGGTTTTAACTCAGTCTGAGTTAATTTCCACTCCTTTCCGGTGCCGAAAATGCACTTCTCTTATAGGAGTGAATTTCACTCTTTTGTTTTAAGAGTGTACATTGATTTATCGCAGGATAAAATTACGTGACATTTGACGCGACCCCCTCCCTCACGTGAGATATTCAGCTTACCCCCCCCCCCCCAAGCAAGTCACGTAATTTATGGGCGCCCCTTTAGCTTGTTTCACGAGATACATCCCAGCTTTCATTCCTGCATTTCCTTTGACCGTGCTCGCTGTTTCCAGTGACAGTGATTCCCCATTTGAGGCTCGAAAAAGAATACACAATCCAAAGCCAAACACAACATCTAGTTATAATTTAAACTTCTAAAAGCCAAAATCAACTCTTTTTATTAATTCTCTTTTGCTAATTAAATTACTATTATAGATCGTCGACTAAATTTATTTGTAATTCAAAAGAATAATTAAATATTTATTAATAACAAAAAACATGAAATTACTGCAAATTGCAGAAAAAAAGTAAGAAATGTAAATTTTAACAAGTCAGAATGTTATGCAAAAAGTATAATGCCTTGCTGCTTTCTTAGCAAACAAATAATGAATAATCAAAGAATTATTGCGCTACAGTTTTAGACGTCATTCCGAACTGATTTTGTGACAGACATAAATTTTGCTTCAAATATTATTTCTAAATAAAGTTTCTCATGACATTGTTAATGTGGCAACAGCGATTTAAATGAAGTTAAATTGAATTCCAATGCTACTTCAATGGGGAATTCACCGACTAACAGTATATAGATGTCCGCCCGGACGTACAGACCGCCGGACAAAAAGTATGAAAGTTGGGTCTCTGAGGTCACACCTTTCCAACAAAAAAAAAAGAATTTTTAAGAACTGACGGATAGAACCGATTTTGGAAGGGGAATACGGACAGACTGATGGGATCGACGGATAGACGGACTAGTCGTCACACTGTCAATACCTACTTTTCTCATTACCTACACACATTGTCAATACCTTTTTTCTTTTAATTATTTCGAATTAAAAAAAGAAAAGTAGGCTGAAAATCCACAAATCCCTCACGGCCGAGTTAACTGGAACAGACGTGTATGTTTAATTTGTGGAGTCTGAAGTCCCTAACTTGTCTTGAATCAAAGTCCCCATAACTTATCTTGAATCAAAATCCCGACAAGTTAGCTTACGCGTTTAATTCCGATGAGTACCATATCTGTCCGGCGCAAAGAGTTCTATAGTAGGGTAGAGGAACGACTCGTATTCCGCCGCCATCGGAAGCCATGGCTCACTACGGAGCCTCGTTCAAGGGGGAATAGGGTGGCAAAAAACCTAGTTTCGATTTAGAGGCCAATTGGAATCGATGCTATTTTGGGTGTTCTGACTATTTTAAAATGCTTATAAATTTTACCAAATGCAGCAGTTGATTTGAAATTGATATTATTAGGATGTGCTATTTTGTATTGAGAATATATTTATTTCACAGAAAAAAATGTATCAATGAAGTATATCAGAACTCAAATAATTTCTTTGCACAAACGAAGTTTTATTATCTGAAACTTAAATTGCATCATATATTTGTGGTTTATTATTAAAAGCTCTAAAACTACATGGGAATGGAATTATTTTAATAATGTAATAAGCAATTAACAATAATAATGAATACACAAACAGTAGAATTTATTTTCCTTTGAATTTATCAGTGCCAATTGCTAGATCTAATTAAAATTATAAAGTATTTGAACCAACAAGAATTCAGATTGATTAGTTTTATTATCTGAAACTTAAATTGCATCATATATTTGTGGTTTATTATTAAAAGCTCTAAAACTACATGGGAATGGAATTATTTTATTAATGTAATAAGCAATTAACAATAATAATGAATACACAAACAGTAGAATTTATTTTCCTTTGAATTTATCAGTGCCAATTGCTAGATCTAATTAAAATTATAAAGTATTTGAACCAACAAGAATTCAGATTGATTAGTTTTATTATCTGAAACTTAAATTGCATCATATATTTGTGGTTTATTATTAAAAGCTCTAAAACTACATGGGAATGGAATTATTTTAATAATGTAATAAGCAATTAACAATAATAATGAATACACAAACAGTAGAATTTATTTTCCTTTGAATTTATCAGTGCCAATTGCTAGATCTAATTAAAATTATAAAGTATTTGAACCAACAAGAAATCAGATTGATTAGTTTTATTATCTGAAACTTAAATTGCATCATATATTTGTGGTTTATTATTAAAAGCTCTAAAACTACATGGGAATGGAATTATTTTAATAATGTAATAAGCAATTAACAATAATAATGAATACACAAACAGTAGAATTTATTTTCCTTTGAATTTATCAGTGCCAATTGCTAGATCTAATTAAAATTATAAAGTATTTGAACCAACAAGAATTCAGATTGATTAGTTTTATTATCTGAAACTTAAATTGCATCATATATTTGTGATTTTTTATTAAAAGCTCTAAAACTACATGGGAATGGAATTATTTTAATAATGTAATAAGCAATTAACAATAATAATGAATACACAAACAGTAGAATTTATTTTCTTTTGAATTTATCAGTGCCAATTGCTAGATCTAATTAAAATTATAAAGGATTTAAACCAACAACAATTCAGATTGATTAGTTTTATTATCTGAAACTTAAATTACATCATATATTTGTGGTTTATTATTAAAAGCTGAAAAAATACATGGGAATGGAATTATTTTAATAATGTAATAAGCAATTAACAATAATAATGAATACACATACAGTTGAATTTATTTTTCCTTTAAATTTATCA
The DNA here is from genome assembly GCA_019343175.1 of Oedothorax gibbosus. Taxonomy (NCBI): domain Eukaryota; kingdom Metazoa; phylum Arthropoda; class Arachnida; order Araneae; family Linyphiidae; genus Oedothorax; species Oedothorax gibbosus. Next base: position 150,695 of record JAFNEN010000897.1, on the reverse strand, counting down.
GTGCTTATTACTAGATCTAATTAAAATTATAAAGTATTTAAACCAACAAGAATTCAGATTGATTATAAAATATTTTACAGTGATGGTCAAAATTATAAGGACAACTGAAAATTGAACAGAAAAAATTTATTTCTGAATTAAATGAAAATGTATTTTTGTCTTCAGTTATAAAATACTTCTTTGTGCTATAAATCATTTAAGAACAATAAAAAACATAAAATACAAAATTTTAGTTTATAAAAATAATAAACAAAAAATACATTGTTAAGAAACTGGACAAAATTATAAGGACATTTAAAATTTTCAAGTCAAAACAATTAAAAAGTTCACCCTTATTTTCAATTACTTTAATTTATCTTTACTTTAATAATTGTAACACCATGGTATGCCACGTACAAAGTAGTTATTATTAAATAATTAAATAAAATTATGCAATTAATTATGCATTAAAATTATTTTAAAATTATGAATTTTATGTATATTTGGAACAAATCTTATTTAAAATGTTAGTTTACTATTATATTTAGTTTATTGATTTTTGAAAAGAATAAGTTTAGTTAAATTATGCCTTACATTAAGTCCTCGCAGTTTTGTGTGTGTGCTTTTGCGGCATGGTGGAAACGAACAGATGCATATTTCTCAATTATTAATTTTTTTAAAAGCATTAATATGGTCATCCATCCTCAAGTTCATTTCTAACGAAAGAATGTGATCTGTAAGATCTTCAAATATGTTCTTTTCAATTAGTCCTTGCAGAACGTACAATTGTAGTTTTAATATTGAATTTTTGATTTTTTTAAACCCACAACCAAAATAATCAGAGCGAATTGCTCTCTCAGTAGCTAAACATACGAGAAAGACACTTTTAGAAGGTCGGCTTAAGCCACCATTGTCCTTTATATTAAAAAAAACATGTTTTTCGAATTTGCCAGTTCTAATTGGGTGTCAAACAATGCCACTTTGCACTTATCACATTTATTGCAGCTGATATTTTTTGGAGACAAAACCAGCTATATACATTACACTGTTTTCCACGTAAGTGGAATTTATTATATGGCCACCGGTTAATCGAAAACTCTTCGATTGTGTCGTCACTGTCCTCCACTACCGGTGTCTGTTTTTTTTTATTCAGTTACATAACAAGAAATTCGATGTTGTTGTTGTTGTTGTTGTCGTGTCCATGTTGTGTGCAAAAACTAGATGGATCCGAAGCTGTCGTAGACAGCTTTCGCTATCTCTTCTGCATCTTCGGAGAGAATTAAAATTTCTGGGTCTTCAAAGCCAATCCTGAAGAGCTTGGCTTGAATTGCTGAAGAAATTCGATACCCATTTCAATTGAGACATTCCCTGCAGGAACTTTTTGTAGCCTACTTATAATTAATTGCTTATAAGCAGCTTTGAAAGTTTGTGTGCTTGGATTGTTATTGCACCCTCCTTTTGACCTTATGCACTGTTAAAAATGAAACTCTCAAAAATGAGTACTAGGATATTCTCATTTTATTGTGAGAATAATATTCTCAAAAACAAATATTTTGAAACCTCAAATTTGAAATCACATATGTTCTTAAAATTCGATATATGGAGGGTTCAGAATACAAGTGAAGGTTCAGAACCAAGTCCACTATGAACTTGGTTCACTTGCATTCTGAGCTCTCCATTTACTTATGTAGCAAAATAAGTGGAGAGCTCAGAATACAAGTGAACCAAGTCCATTATGGACTTGGTTCACTTGCATTCTGAACCCTCCATATATGTAGAAGTTCACAGCACAACAACTTCAAATAGCCTCAACACCCGCTCGATATTGGCTTTGGGATGACATAGTTGGATTATGCTTCGTATTGGGTGGATCCACAAATCATGGGTTCGAGCCAGCTCTTTGCGAAATATGACCGAACTGGTGACCCAAGGACGTGACTTCAGTGCTGCCATCTACGGCTCCAGTTCACGACCCCTGCTATACCATCAGATCAATTTTTTTTTCTTAATTCTTCTCTAAAATGAGGACAAGCATGACTTCAATTTTGAAAGTAGTATGTTCTCAAATTTGAGAGTAATGTGTTCGGAGCTATTATGAATCCATGATTGTCTCAAAAATGAGAACATTATTCTCAAACTTGAGAACCCACTTTTAACAGTGTGCCAGCGAAAAAAACCTCAATATGATCCTGACTAAATTTGAATGTCAGGACATATTTTAAGGCATTAGAAGTAAGTAGGTCAGAACCATTTGCATAACAGTGTCAATTGTCGTGCAAAACCCGACAATTACATATTTTCTTGATGATTTAATTACACGCTTGCCATCTTCGTATTCAAGATTTAACAACAAATCTCTCAAGTATTTTAAGCTCATGCAATGACTACACTGTATTCTGTAAAACTTATTGTTGGCTTCACAAAATCCTAATTAAATGTAACTCATTTAAACGCTTTTCAGCTTGTTTCCGTTGCCGTCGCGTCATTTCCAAGCTGCCGGGGCGAGTTTTAATAATGCGCACCCTTCTCCGCCACATTTATTTACAAAAAAAAATATATATAATTTTAGAATTTTTGGCAAGTTTCGCTGGCTTCAAGGCTTCTCAACTACTATACATGTGGACCGTAAAAGAGTTTGTTTTTTAAAACGAAGGAAAAAAATTACGCTTACATGTTAACATAAAAATATGACAAACAAATATTTGGTCAACGTAAATTCAATTTTAATTTTTTCTGTGTTAGAAAAGATTTTATTGCTAAACTCGTGATGACTAATATACAATATCCTTAATAATTTTTCAATTATTTTAAATGTTTTGATCTTCATTAAGTTTGCAGGCGTTCCCGTTTTTGGCGGCGGCCAGGGGCGATCGTCCCACATGCTCCTGTCATGCAGGCCCTGCTTCTTACAATATAATTATTCATATTTTAAAAATATGTTTCTAAGCAAACAGTTAAACAAATAAACTTTAAAAACAAAATTTATTAAAAAAATAATGGTACTAAATTTCGTTAATAAAAAGTGTTATCTCTCGTTAGTAATAAATATCTTAAAAATTCTGGGTATTATTATTTTTAAGATAAAATATACATTTTCACAAAATAACCCTTACCTGTTGAATTTCCAATCAAATCGGATTTATTTATCACCAACGTTGAATTTGAACCAGTCCTAATATGTTTGCTGGCAACTGTTTTCGGGTTTAATGGTGGTTTAGATTTTGATGCAAAAAACAAGCGTTTCTGGCTTGGATCTGCTGCAGCTATTAAAAAATTTCGTTTTCTCCTTTCGTCTCTTTTTTTCTGTACCAGATTTATATTTTGTTTTGTACATTTTATAACGCAGAGATGTAAACGCCTAGCGTATGCATGCGCCTAAATATCCTATATTGGCTATATTCGTTTTGGGTTCGCTCGGCAGCAAGACGTCACTGGCGAGGTGTCATTTACATGTAAGGAATGAACTGAAATGTAATGGAGACAGACATACGAGACAAAGGCGCGAAACACTCCGATTGGAGGAGCATCACCTGCTTAGCTTAGACGCCACATTTATTCCAAAAGAGAAAAAAAACCACCCGTAATATGGTCTCTTTGGTTATCAGTTTAAAAAATCCAAATAAATAGTAAAAAAAAATCAAAATCTTGTTCGTTTGCAGCAAGCAACTCATAAAAAAAGAACAGCAGAAATGAAAAGAAAATCGGTGCCATGCGATATTTTATCAGACTTGCCGTTTTCTTATTGTTTTTCCCCTTATATATTAATAGAGTTATTATTGTTAAACATTCAATAAATCCGACGCGTTTTTTCTGTTTTCTTCAAAACACAAGCTTTAAAAAAAATTAGGGTGTTATACAAAAGCCGTAAGATTTATTACTCCAGCTGCAAATGTTTATACATTTTTTAGAACGATTTTAATTGTTTATGGGTAATGGAATTCATTATATTGTTAACGTTGGCTCCACCGCTCGTCATCGATAGTTTGGTTTTTAAGTATACTATAGTTTAGTTTGAAATATCGTCGCACTAGAGCTACACGAGCGCTATTGGCGACGGGCGTCATAATTTAGAACCACAGTCAGGTGACGAGCCTGAGTAGGCACCCAACGCAATCTTTAAGGTAGACATCGTACGCAGGTCGGGACTTTAGAGCATATTTCACGTGTACTTCCTCTACGCGTGGTATTATTCGTCGGACATTTTTAGCTACGTGGGCCGTTAATAGGTCGGCAGTTATTTTGGCGATGCCCGGACCCGAACATGGGACCTTCAACATGCAAGGCGAACGCCTTAACCGACTGGGCTTCCCAGCCCCTTAAGTATGCAATAACTTTAAGGTTTCGGTTAACCGTCTTTATACTTTATGGTCAAAACATATATTATTAGGGCTCTTTGGAAAATTTATAATGTTGACAAAATTTTAAATTGACTACATTAATTTGTGTCTGACGCGTAACAACAAACATGCTCATTTTCATACTCACTACAGATACTTTACAGCAGAAATTACGATAGAAAAAAAGCGCGAAAATCTCCTAACTTATAGTACACTTATTTAACTAAGCAAAATATAAAGAAAAAAGTAGTCATCCAAAGATAGCAAGGGTCATTGGTTTAAAAATAAATCCGAGGAGAGGAGGGGGGGGGGGTGAGGACCGTTTTTGTTATTTCTTTTTTTGCGATAGTGGGATTTCTTTGATTATTAACGAACAAAATGCACTATTATATTTGTAAACGATCTCAACAAAAAAAAAATCTGTCAATATTTTATTTCTTTGTTTTTTTTATACTTCCTGTTTGAGAGGATATCCGTCGTTATCGGCGCCGTAAAAATGTATCGAAAATCTTATTCCCGCCAAAATTGTGATTGGCTTAAAAATAAATCCGAAGGGGGGTGGGGAGGATAGTTTTTATTTATTTTCTTTAACATTGCCTAATACCGTGACCTTTACTGATTTGTGAGTGCACAATATAGCAACTCATGAAAAAAAACGAGAAAAAAATGACACCACATAATATTTCATCAGAATCCGTCTGCTTATCAGGGCCATAAAAAAAAATTCTGTTTTGCTCATTTTAAATTAAGTATTTGTAAATTTTTCCCCCTTAAACGAATATTATCATATTGCTCTTGGCCCACTTGGCGGCCCACTCGGCGATCGCCGACTAGCCGCCCGGGCCAGTCCGCCCCTGGATAGCGCTTTTTTAACTAATTTAAAATTGGTCAGTAAACCATGGTCTCCAAAAAAACAGCGTCGAAATATATATAATTAATTGAGTTAACAACGTTTTTTTGATGACAAGGTTGGTTGGTAGACATATATATTCAGGTTTGAGTGCTTGGTCAGAGACCCGCTTATAAACCTTCGACAAGTAAGACAGACACAACAGACAACACACACACATAAGTGGATCCATCTAATTTTTAGAGACAGAGGCCAACTAGAGGATCCCCAGAATTGGCTTGTCACCCCCAGAGGTATTGATTTGGTATGGGAACTTAGAGGACTTTCGGACCCAACAGATTTAACGAGCACGTACTCCGCATATACTCGGTAGGTCTTCAGTGGTACCGGGACTCGATCGCAGGACCTTCCGATCCCGAGACCGAGACGCTGACCACTAGGCTCACTACGGCCCCTTGATGACAAGGAACGTACGATCAATCGAAAACAAAAAGGTAAACAAACGATGGAGGGGTTGGAAAAAGCGCCATCTACCCTAGTAGCAATTTTTCATCGACCGATAATCGAATTTTCATCGTTCACCGGTGAGCCGATGAGAATTCGAATATCGGATTTTCGTAGAAAATTGCCCGATTGCTCGATAACAGCTCGGTTCTGTCCGCTCGATCGACCAGCCTAGGATGAGTTTTTCCGATGAGATTACGATCAAAGTCAAGAAGAAATCGATAAGAATCCGATGAGTAGTAATCGAAATCTCATCGTCCGATGGAATTTCGAACACTTTCCGATAAAATTCCGAACTGTTTACGACATGTTAGTACAAAAGGTTTAAACGAGATGGCGCCACTATTTTTTCTGTTAGTCAGGTAATACTTCGAATTTTAGGTGGAGGAGGACAGAACCAACAATCTCGGGATCCGCGCTTTTGACTTGCAACCAGGCGTTAGTCCTCTCGGCTATGGAGGCTTGCAGGGACATAGCGTTTAAATAAAAAGCTCAAAAGGTTGATCGTTAAAGAAGTTTTATGTTATTGATTAAGAAATTTTAATTTTGATTTTTCTCTTGCAAGTTGCAAATTCCTTTTAAATATTAATTTAAGTTTACAATACTAAAATAAATATGTTTAATTTAAAAATAGCTCTTGGTAACTTACGTATTAAAAAGTTGTTTGGTTCATAATATTTATTCAAAAATCTATTTTCTTTAAGTTAAGTTTTTTAAAAATTAATCAAGGCCAAAAAGTTAAAAATTAATTTCTAAGTAAATAAAAGAAATAGTTATCACACAGTAAAAATATTTATCTTCGCAAGCAATTAAAAATTTTGTGTGTAAGTAAATAAAAAATAACTATTACCAGTTTGAACATAATAGCTTTCGCATATGAAGTTTTCGAAATATTTTAACGCAATTTGTATGTACTAAAATAAAAAAAAAGCCACATTTTTCGGTTTCTTATCGTTGCGATATCGATTCGTCATAATTTTCCGATGAAACGTACATTGATTGAATTTTCACCTTTGACCGATATCGAATCGATGACTTTTATCGATAGAATTTCGTTCACCGATTGCCGATATCGCCTCGTGCACTTTCGGAATACGGATGCGATCACCGGTGAGTTTTCGCTGAATCCGATGAACGATCGATGATCGATCGAGCAAATTTCGAGAAACCATGCTACTAGGGTAGCAAACTGTCTGGATTCTACCGACCTAATGCTTTTTCCCTCCATCTGACACGCTTGGTAGTAGAATTTTTCTCTCAATCAAGGACGCTTTGGCTAGACAAACGACACGGGATCGGCGCAGAATCGGACCCGATACATATCGGTATCGTGTCGTCAAGTGAGAAAGCGCCCTTGGGAAGAACAAATTTTTGTTGTCAATGTCAAGACACTTGGACATGATTTCCAATCTGGTAAGCGGGTCTGTGACATAAGCCGGAAAGCCCAACAAGCTATAAGTATCCCCACATGGCCAAAACACCGACAAAGCACGGCCTACTCAACTACTAAGGCCGAAGAAGCTTTCCCAAACAAGCTCGGGGACGGAAAACCAATTTAGGACCGAATGCGTTCGAACTCGTTCCTCGATCTTCGGCCCTGGAAAAGTGACGTCAAAATTTCGTCTAGGCTCATGTTTAGGAGAGCTTCTCTGGCCCTTGTATGAAGTTGCCTTGGACAAAGTCGAAATCCCGACTCTAGAATTGCATATATTTTTGTTTATTTCTTTGTTTTTTTAAAATTTAGAATGTGTATTTAAAATAATATATAAACGGTTGTTGTTGGAAATTGTTGGGTACCATTAAATATTTGAACTCGGCACGAAAAACACCATTTACTTACTACATTACCTATGATAACAAAAGATTGATATCCATCAAGACCAGGCAACATAATAAATTTGTCCAAATTATACGCTAAAAAATAGGCATAAACAAATGGACTATTAAAAATAGTCCGAATAATTTCTCTGTATGTGATTTTCATTATAAAATAGATTTGGAATATAACACACCGTATTCGAACCAAAGTTCGTAAGTACACTATGTTTCATAAATCTATATTAGTTCTAAAAAAAATTTCCGATTGTCGGAAATTTGGCGCCACTGTTGTTATTTCAAGCCTTTATTATAAAACGAATTTTAAACTTCAAAATAATTTTTTTTAACAGCGTAGTTGTGCCGCAGTACGATCTCCACAAATTATAACTATAGAGGCAACGATTGACTACAAAAGTAACAATGCGGCGCAAGCTTCTATGCTACTTTTCGTTTTAATGAATGCTTATGAAGAAATTAATTCAAAAATTTCCCTATCAAGAATAAAATCAGCACTACAGCTGCTATTTCAAGCCATGGTTTTACAAAAACGAATTGAAAACGAAAAAAAAAGTCAAAGATTAAAAGTTTCATTTATATATTTTTTTTCTCTTAAAACTAATTTCAAATATTACTGGCAATTAAAAAAAAGCATTTTTTTATAACTTACTATTATGATGATTTCAAAGCTTGGAAATGCAGAAGTTGCGCCAAATATTTCCTAAAGTAAATATATTAGCTAAATGTTTTACGGGACTCTTTTTATATTTTTTCCACTAACTAAATAGAAATTCAGCCCACTTGTTTGCTTTGAAGAAAGACTTGAGTACCGTCGGATTATTAAAGACCTTCTGTACATACGCATTATATCGACAATTAAAAAGATCGAAAAGTAATAGATATGTTTTAAAGAAATTCCAAAAAAGATTATATTTGAGATAAAATAAGTGAAACACTACAAATTTTAATTGTTCATGTCATCCAATCTATTATTTGCTTTAAAAATTTCGCATTATTATAAATAATTTATTACGATTAATGAATGGAATTGCTTAAACCAATTTTTTTTTACATGAGCAACATTTATAAGCACTACTTTTTAGCCACAATTTTTTTAAAATTGTCATTAAAATGCTTACCTTCTGTCAATTCCTACTCCTCTTCGGTTTTTTAAACTTTTTTTAATCAAAAATTCATTAGAGGTTCTTTATTAATATTCTAATAGAAGTATGCACTCCAATCTTAGTTAACACACACTACTGTTTTAGCAGAAAAGGTTAACGAAAAATCACAGAGATTTTCATTGTAAAAAAAAACGAATTTTCATCTTGGAACATTGTTTACGAAAAATCAAATGCAAAAATAAACAAAAGGAATGTATTCTTTTATTAAAAATACGATTTTGTATTTAAAAAAAAAAGCAGTTTAAAGTGCTGTGGTCAAAAAGCCTTAGCATTTTGAAATAGATCAAAATATGAAAAATCTCTTACGGAGATATTAGCCTCTTAATTTTAATTTTATGAGAATACTAAGTTATTGAATCAAATTCTTCATAACTCTTTTGGTAATATGAATTTTATTATCTGGTTTGCTGTGAATTTTAGACAATTGGCTATATTAAACTTCTATACAATAAAACGAAAAAGTGCAATTTTGCCAAATTCATGGTACTGGACCCCATTAAAATTAAAGCCGTAAACTTCATACGTCTTAATGTAAATTCCAGGAAGATCATTCAGTTTGTAACCTAGGTAACAAAAGTAAAACGTTGCACGAATTCGAAAGTAACAATACTACTTTCGATGTAATTAAATTAGAAAGTTATATTTAAAGAAAGAAGTCATTGAACTTTAAAAAAACTTAACTAAATATTATATGTTTCGTAGTTTAGTTTCTTATTTCGGTAACGAGAGAAATACAGAGTGATAATTTCGTTATCTTAACTGTTGTGCGAATTTAGCTATTTTTATTTGATTTGATTTTTTCTTCAATCTAATGTTTAATCAAATTTTGTTAAATACTATCGGATTAATTACTCTAGAGTTTAATGCGCTCAAATGTGTTTACTGTAAGTATAGCTAAGAATTGCTTATTTATATCTTTGTAAATCAATATGTTTTTTTAACTTAAAAATTCAACATTTCTTCCACTTTTGTTTACTTTCCCCAGGCAAAAATACTTAATTCAGTCTTACGTATATTATTAATCAAGGTAATTGTCACTGTTGTTGTTATTGATATAATAATAATAATATTAATGACAGTGATGATAATGGTGGGTAATGATGATGATGATTTTGTTTTAAAACGTTACAAATAATTGACTTTAACCGATGACTATATTAAGGGGGTACGATTTAAACTGATGATATTTCAAAGTATAAAGAAATACTTTTACAGTGATTTTTTTTAAATGTATTAAAAAACACAAAAAAAAATCTGATTTAAAGTTATGTAAATTTTTTTTGAGGAGAGATATTTAAAATTCCTCAGTTTAAATCAAAAAGCTATTACTGGGAAAGAAATAATAAAACAAAATATTCTGATATCTTTTATAGTTCCTGAGAAAAATGTTCCTAAAACTGTTGAAAAACCTTATATTTCAGGAAACGCAAAAGAAATGTAAGGTTTAGGTAAGAACTGATGTTCAGAGTTACTCAAAAATGCTTATAAAAAGAAAAGCACTAAACAGAAATCGATAATCTTTTTCTTAAATTAAAGCTAAAAATACGTAACATAAAAAAATAATACCAAGGAATCGACTTTTTTGACCCAAACACCTATCCGACTCCCCTTAAAAGAATGGGGTTGTTTCACGTCGGGGATGGCAACTGCTTCAGCGGTCTTGTTTTCATTTGTTGTCTGATTAAGTTAGTTTGTATATCGTCGTACTAGAGCTACACGAGGGCTATAGGCGACGGGCGTCGTAATTTAGAACCACCAGTCAAGTAACGATAAGACACCTGAGTATTTGTTTGGAATTACTTTTGTTTTGGTATTCGAAAATGAGTTTTCTAAGAATATTTTACTTATTAAATTGCTTGTGCTGTTCTTGCTGTGCTGTTGGTTGTTTAAAACATTTATTAAAGAAAGCTTGCATAAAAAGAAAAAATTATTTTCATCTGTATCGGTCATTTTGAGAGTGAAGCAGAAGCAACAAATGAAATCGCAGTACAAAGTAAAAAAAAACCTGAGCGTTATATCGTCTGAAACATTCCCATATTGGAAAATAGTCTCTTATGATTTTTATATAGGTATTAAATTTTGCTGTTTTTGTTATAATTGAAGTACATCGAATTCAATTTTTTCCTGAGATTTTCAATGACTTCTATTTTAATCCTTCTGAATTTTTTTGAAGCATCAATTTTACTTATATTAACAAAAATTAAAAATCCTGAAGGGTTTTTTTAGAGGCACAGTGACTTAGTGGTAGTGCTCCGCATTGCCACGCCACAGGTCCGGGTATCGAGTCCTGGATTGGGCAAGGTTGACTCAGCCTTTCATCTCTTAAGTGCGTCGATAAAATGAGTACCAAGCATGCTTGGGAACTAAACACTGGGGCTCCCGCGTGAGGCTGACCACCTAACCGGGACATATGCCTAGCACCCCAGAGCCCTAGGTCACGAAAGCTGAAATGGGCACGGCAGGCCTTGGCACGGTAATGAGCTGTCGCGCAGAGGAGTATAGTTTTGAGGAGAAGGTTTTTTTTTAGAGTTTTGACTTGTTATGGCTACATACAAGTTTTATAATTTTCCAGTATCGAGTCACTTTTCCAGTATGGTTTTATACCGGCCTAAAAATTTCCAGTATGATTTCATACTGGTTTTAAAATTTCTAGTATGATGTAATACCAGTATCAAAATTCCCAGTATGATCTTATACCAGAATCAAAGTTCCCAGTATCGTATCATACTGGTTTTTAAAATTCCCAGTATGATCTTATACCAGTATCAAAATTCCCAGTATGATCTTATACCAGTATCAAAATTCCCAGTATGATCTAATACCAGAATTGAAGTTCCCAGTATCGTGTCATACTGGTTTTAAAAATTCCCAGTATCGTGTCATACTGGTTTTAAAAATTCCCAGTATCATTGATACTGGTTCTGGTATGTTTATACTGGTTCTGGTATGATTTATACTGGTTCTGGTATGATTTTGATACTGGGATTAGAAATTTTTCCAATAGCGAAGCATTAAATTAACTAAAAAAAACTAAAAAGAATTACAATCATTATCCCTTAAATCTAAACCATTTCCGAGGATTGAAAAAACACACGTACTTGTTCACTCCGGACTAATCAGCTTGCAAGTGATGCAAACACATGGTAATTCAATTAATATTTTGTTTTCGTCGAGAACTTTAGGTGTTTTTTTTTTCCTTTTGTAAACAACACCACCCATAAAACTTGTAGCGAAAAGGCACGTGCTTCAGTAAACAGAAGAATCCTTTTTAAGATAGGTCTGTGAATAAATAATGTGTTGTTTTCGCAGAAAGAATGAAAATATTTCTTCTCTACATTTTTAAGTATTTTTACGTAGAAGATCGATTCTTAACTGCTTGGAAATATTGCGTTTGCCTGTTTTGTGATTATTGATACGATCTATCTGGAATTATGTTCCAGTGTTTAGAATGTATTTGAAAATAGTTTACTAGTAATTTAATAGTTTCTGGCTGTCTATTTCTATCCTCCTTTAGAGCTTTAACACAGCCAATTACGTCTCGTAATTTAGAACCCTGGTCAAGTGACGAGGACGACATCTGAACGGGCACCCAACGGAACTTGGAGCGACATCATACGCTAACACCGTCGGGACTTAGACGCCACAGATTTAATGATCACGTCTACACTCTTAAAACAAACGAGCGGTTTTAACTCAGTCTGAGTTAATTTCCACTCCTTTCCGTGCCGAAAATGCACTTCTCCTATAGGAGTGAATTTCACTCTTTTTCAGAGTGGGTAAAAGAAATAAAAGAAAACAATCTGCGTCCTACACTCTTAAAACGAGCGGTTTTAACTCAGTCTGAGTTAATTTCCACTCCTTTCCGGTGCCGAAAATGCACTTCTCCTATAGGAGTGAATTCCACTCTTTTGTTTTAAGAGTGTATGTCTATCCCAGTATACTCGGGTAATATAGTTGCATTTTGGTTGTATATTTCCGTCCGTTATTTAGACCGAAAGCAGTTACTGTCACCGGGATTTTAACTAGTAAAAATATGAGGGATAAACAGTAATTGGTGGAAAAGTTCAAATATTTTCACTTCCATACCCCTGAAACTATGGGTAGGTAAGGTTGAATCATCGTTGCAAGTTAATGCAACTTTTCAAGGGCAACATCGTACGCCGTGACGAGACGTTGTTGTACAATTAACGTACAATCCCTCTACAAAGGAAATTATTTATCAGACTTTTTGGCTGCACAAGCCGTTTATAGATCTGCCGTTATTTTGGCAATGCCCGGACCCGAACCTGGCACCTTGCGCATGCAACGTAAGCGCCTTACCGACTGGGCTGTCAAGGGACCGCGATGTTTATGACGTAAAACGGTTAACGTTATAAACAATGCTGAATATTAAGTGCACAAAATCATATAAAATACATATTATACATACATATTAATAATTACATTTATAAAATAACTTTTATTGAATAAATTTTAATCCCATGTGCCATAAGAAGTAATTTAATTTTTCCTTCTCCAGTCAATAAATTTTTAGATGGGGAATTAAATTTAAATTTGGTGACTAATTGCATTATTTGGCGAATAAAGTAAAATTTAAATAGTAAAAACAAAATTAAAAAAAAAAAAACATTTCTATGAGAATTACTTCTTTAAAAATAGCATTTTGGATATATATAAACGTATATTTTAGCGTTATAACCGAGGTGTCAATCAAAAATTGTCAATCAAGGTCTATGAAAAATTCAAGGGGCGTATAATATGTCGTTATAAACGAGTTGTCGTTGTAACCCAATTAATTCCACCCATTATTAAAAATAATATAGTCTAAAAACGATTTCAATTTTCATATCTTCTGAAAGTTTGAGCTGATACTTTTATAATGGTGTTGTTATTGTAGGAAAACTTTATATCACGTCTCTATGTCATTTCATTATTTTTTTTATGTTATTTCAACAAGAAATATATTTTGAAGTATGCTGCAACTGCAATCGTTACGCGAGAATTTGTTTGAGTTAGTTTCTTACTTTTTTAATTAAATTCTCTTCAAAAACTTAAGAGTTTAAAGATTTTGCTAAGCAAATAGGAAATAAAGCATTTATTTTTTTTAAACTTTCCAACTTCGGTACCTAATTTTAATAGTAAATAATTTAAACTTCATAATAAATGTAGTAATGTGGAAATTGGTGCGAAAGAGCGGTCTCAAATTAATTTTTTTTATCAGAAGTCCACGACACATTTCGAGAAAAAAAGTGTTTTAATAGCAACCTGACATCAAAATTACCTAACAGAAAATGTAATATAACAATATATTGCGAGGGATGCTTTATTACAACTTGAAAAAGTAAAAAAAATCCATCATTAATTATTTAAAATTAGTTTTAAAGTTGCTGGACTTATGGGGTTTTTGAGAAAAACAACAATCATGTGTGTTTCAAGTACAAAAAAAATACTAAACTCATATTTTGTATCTAAAATGTTGTTTATTCAACTCCAAAAAATTTTAGGCCAAGAAAAAGTAAAAAAAATAATCAGAACAATCGTATACAATATTGGACTTATGCGGTTTCTGAACGAAAAATACCAACAATTATCTGTGTCTCGCGCCGTAGCAATGGACAAGGTCTGTGACTTAAGGGTCTTGTATGGTAACGGATCTCTATACGATTCCAATGAGGAAAGTTTTGACCCTGTTTTTAAATAAAGTATACGACACGTACCACGGCTACTCAACACTAGCGAAGAAGCTTTCCAAACAAGATAATTATTTAAAATTAGTTTTAAGTTGCTGGACTTATGGGTTTTGAAAAAAACAATCATTTGTTTCAGTACAAAAATTACTAAACCATATTTTGTATCTAGTGCTGCAACTCCAACAATTTTAGGCCAAGAAAAATAAAAATCGAACATGTATACTAATATTGGACTTAGCGTTTCTGAACGAAAATACAACAATTTCGGTCTCGCTGCAATGGGTTGTGATAGAGTCTTGTTGGACGCTTTAATAATGAAGTTGCCGTGTAGCACGTACTCACGTAAACTTACCCAAAAATACAGAAGAAAGTTATTTTACCATTAAAATAATTAATAAAATTAATTTTCTAGATATTAATGAGTCAAAATTAAAACCAAATTTTAGAAATTACTCACAAACTACAGATGGCAGCACTAACGGCATGTAATTATCTAAACAAAAAATTTGGTTGTAATAGTATAACTAATTAATTTTTTTAGATTTATACTTATGAATGATTTTAATGGCAAAATAATTTTCTTCTGAATTTTTTGGTAAGTTTTCGTGAGTACATGTCGTGTACATTATTTAAAAACAGGGGCCAAAATTTCCCCATTGGAATTGTATAGAGATATGTTACCATACAAGACCTTAAAGGGTGTCTTAACGAAACACTATTTTCTGCTGCTTTCCATAGCTGTGAAAGTGTACAAACCACTGGATTAACGTGATTTCTGATAAAAACTCAAATTTTGATAAAATTGTGACTTACGAAGTTTCTGAAAATAATGGGCTTTTATTGTCCTTTTCTGCGTTCAGCTTACTCAGAAAAAGATTTATGTTCTGATGGTTGAGCATAATATAGAGTTGTTTATTACGCAACCTCTCTATACTGATGGACGTTTAAATAATCTTCCTTCTTTAACAGTTTCTCGATTTTTTTTTTCTGTTTGGAAATCGATCATGCAGATTAAATCATCGTAGGTAGCTTGTACTTCTCAGACACGCAAATGTTAAATAATATTTTTTGTATAGGAGTAAAAAGTAAATATTTTGCATTGGTTTATTGCATTTTTAGAATTTTTCAGATGTGAGCTCGAAATCTTAATCGTATTGATAAAATTCCGAACCATTTGTAGAGATCATAAATAAACGTGTGTCGATATTCAGGCAGCAAAAGTGCCAGTCATATTTTCGTTAATTGAGGAGATCATTTTATATTGTGGATGATTTTGTAAAAACTACCAAACCATTCTTCATAAATGAAGGGTACCGGGGAAAAACCCTTTCATCGGCTGGATATCCCCTCTTTGTCAACCATAGCGGCTCAGCGCCTAAACTGGTGTAAGGAAACCAGTTTCTCACTTGGTTCTTCTCTCGAGGCTACCCTGAAACGATTGTACCGAGAGAAAACAGAGGAAGACACCGGTTACCTGTCGCCAATGTCCACCAAGCAGACCTGAATACTGGAAGATTTCTAGTCAGTCAAGGAGATTTTCCCCTGGACTCTTCAAATGTCTTTACAATCTCAATATCAACGGCATTTATGAAACCCCATATTGCTTCTAGTTTCTCTACCTACAACGATTCCGGCAAATTTCAGCAACAGGGGATGCCAATGACAACGCATGCCTCCATAGCTATCCGTCATGAAAACTAACAACAGATATCTTCCTAGTTGTGGCAGCCTTGCACTTATTTCCATCTATTTCCTTGTATAGAGTTCATTATCCATGAACTCGCCATTTACTTAATGAATATCGTGTAACAATAAAGCTAGGCATACACTGCGGGACAGGTCAGGGGCAAGACATGTTCAAGTGAATGTAGTTCGTTTAGTAGCTTCGTTTCTGTAGCCTTAAGTCCAAAGCTAAGCAAATATGAAGAGACCCCCCCCCCCCCCCAGGACATGTTTACATTTGCAGAACATCGCCACTCTTCCTCCAAAATGTGACCAAAAGCATTTACATTCATCAGTGATTGGTTATATTAACAACACTGACGACTTCACAGAATGACTCACGTTATCTTACTCAAGCGAACAAAGCAAATTTCGGCCACTAGTGCAACCAGTGACAACATGTACCCTACTCCTAGCAGGGGTGCCTACAAGGGGGGGTCAACGACGCAGACTGCGTCGTGAAATTTAGGGGGGGGTGATTTTATAAAAAATTAATAAACAGCCAATCTTGATAAAAAAAAACTCAGCTAACTCTTATTCTTACTCATTATCTGCCCCCCCCCCCCAGCCGACGCAACACCGGGGGGGGGGGGGGGGGGGCCCAGAACTTGTACTCTGGCGAATTTTTATTTGATTTAAAATAAAACACAAAGTGGCAAGATCAAAAGTGGCTCTAAATTTTTTTTATATTTTTGCCTTCAAAGAATAGGGATGGGCAACCATAATTCAAAGCAACACCAGGGAAAAAAGGAGTTATAAATTATGTTCGTTGGCGTCTACCAGACGATACGATTTCTGACAATTATTTCCACAATAAACAATCCGATCACTGTAACAAAGTGTAAACACTCATAAATCGCACGCAGTTTATAAAACATTTCGGTGAATTGATGACGTTCGCATTATAGTTTGCCAATGGAATCAATGAGATATTCCCGCCATATTTTGCAGCTGGCTCATAAATCTTTCGAACTTAACTTTGTATAACATTTTTACGCATTAATGACCTTCGGATAATATTTTTGACTTTTTCCCGCCAAATTAGACTCGAAGCCAAAATAACTAAATGATTGCTTTAGAATCAGTAGGAAAATACTTGTCGTCTTGTCTCAAATGTGACGGGTCTGGGTAATTGAAGATAATTAAATAGTGCAATTCCGAGTTTCACGGTAAGAATTTTGTTGTATTTAACTTTAATTTTTTAAATTTTAGGTGTTTTTTTAAGTGAAGCAATCTCTGTAAAATTATAAAATAATTCTGATGTGTTTGATAATGTCAAATGTGTTGTATTAAATAAAAGCTATACCAAGATAAACTTTTTTTATGCATTAAGAATTGAGGGAATGAATTGGAAGCCGTTTTTGAATGGATCACGTGTCCGGCTATTTTTATTGTTTTAAAAAATAATATAATTACATAAATTTTGAGCGGAATTTTTTACCAATTATTTAGATTCCGATAGCTTTGGCTGTAAAGAAAACCTTTTTAAAGGAAAATTAAAAATAGCTTGTAATTCCGTATTATAAAAGATATTCCAAAAGGTGCTTCCCTTTTTCGATTAGGGGCAACTCTGCTTTGACCTATCAGTAGAAAAATATTTAAGAAGAAAGTCAGTACTGGGGTTTTAATTCTTGGGATAAAGTTAAGTTACCCCATTCGATGGTACTTGAAATATCATTTTACTATAAGGTTTTCTATATACACCGTAAAGATGTAGTTAGAGGCTACTTTGGTTAGGTACTCCCATTTGCCCATATAAATAAAAAATCCTCACCGGTTTTTTTAGGGGGGGGGGTAATAATTTTCTAGGGGGGTTGCGTCGTTAGCTCTGGGGGGGATCGGCACCTCTGACTCCTAGGATGAGGAAAACTCCCAGCACATCTCTCACAGTTGGTGTGGGCTTCCACTCTCGTCCTGGCAGTTCTCTCCAGCCACTTCTTGTACAGTTGGTCGTCCATGAACTTCTCGTAGAGGCCCACACTCTGGATGCGGGTCAAGACCGTGTTCATGGAGTTTGAATAGAACGATGCATTTATAAACTCTCCGTATTTTGGATTGACCCACTTCATAACTCATATAATAACAACACTGACGACTTCACAGAATGTGCCTCACGTTATCTTACTCAAACGAACAAAGCAAATTTCGACCACTAGTGTCACAAGTGACAACATGTACCCTGCTCCAAGGAAGAGGAAAACTCCCTGCACATCGCTCACAGTTATCTCCCTGGTGTTGGCTTCCACTCTCGTCCTGGCAGTTCTCTCCAGCCACTTCTTGTAAAGTTCGTCGTCCATGAACTTCTCGTAGAGGCCCGCACTCTGAATGCGGGTCAGGACCGTGTTCAGCGAGTCTGTGCAGCAGAAGTGTTTGCTGAGGGCGATGCCGCAGCGAACGGGGAAGAGAGGGAGTCGTCGGATATGTGTCTGGAGGACAGCGGGGGCTTGCCGTGTAAGAAGTAAAGGACAGAGCGGCTGTTGGGAAAGAAAATTTTATTTAAAAACAAATTGAGCTAATGATTAGGTTGTGCGATTTCTCCTCCATGTCTGCTAGTTAGGTAGGTACATGTATTTTCCGGTTTGTGTGCTTAATCAGAGACCCGCTTATAAACCTTCGTCAAGTAGGACTAACACAGACAGAATTTTGTACTGACACAGAGAGAGAGAGAGAAAGTACACCCAGGGCAGACGCGGGAATCGAAACTGCACCCGGTACAGTGCGCAGACGGTTAGAGTAGGTAGCTATCTTAACCACTACGCCACCCAGGCCCCAAAGAGGGGGGAGAGGGTAATTCATCGTTTCCGGCTGTATATTTCTAGCCTTTCTAATAAGGAGCTTTAACACAGTCACTAACGCCTCGTAATTTAGAACCCTGGTCAAGTGACGAGGTAGACACCTGAGCGGGCACCCAACGGAACTTCGAGCGACATCGTACGCTAACACCGTCAGGACTTTGGACTCCACAGATTTAACGAGCACGTCTATCCCAGTATACTCGGGTTTCCCAGAACTGAAAGCCATTTTTTTGCAGCAAAACCTCGCTACCCATTTTGACGCGCAGATTACAACGAAACATTTTCGTTTCAAATTTGTTTCATTTCGATGTTATGTTGATTCCCATACCTGGGGAAGAAGGGATAACATGGCAAAGCAATACTTCTGCGGAAGTTGTGAGGACAATCCCTCTTAACCGACTGGTCTCCCCAGCTCCAATACCCACCCGAAGATGTTCACTTGATTCGGGTCCTCATTTCCGTCATCCTGTCCACTCGAGCCGGCTTTGGCCGTCCACCCGTTCCTCACCACCAGCTCCCCGAGTCTCCTCACGTGTTCCTTCTCGCTCCTCACCAGATCCGCCACCACCGAAGTCCTGGTCACGATCCTGGCGAAGCTCGAGCTGCGCAGCGAGAGCTCCGCGAAGCTCCTAAGGGGCACTTCGCGAAGCTGGACAGTGAGGAAGGAGGAGAGCACGGCTGCGTAGGCCAGAGAGGTGAGCATGGAGAAGAGGTGCCAGGACTGGGACAGGAGGTGGTGTTTGGCGTGGTAGATGGGCTGGCGGAAGAAGATGGCGTACATGTCGAACAGGAGGGCCGAATAGGACTCCTTTGACCTGAAAATTGGGAACAACATAAATGAAGAGGCCTCGGGGGGGGGGGGGATCCTTCATACAGTAGGAACCTGTCTGTATTGAGGGTCTGCTTGGCGAGTATTGGCGATAGAAAACAGCTTTTTTCCTCGACAATTAGTAGAAAGGTGTCTACCCGAACGTACAGACAGACGCACAAGAAAAATTAAAAAATAGATCTCTGAGGTCCGTACCTTTCTAACAAAGAAATAATTTTTAATGTCCGACGGATCGAACCGATTTTGGAAGGGGGTTCATTTTTTAATCATTTTTTTCTTTAATAATTCTTTCGAATTGAAAAAAGGAAATTAAGCTAAAAATGCAACGCCCTGCCGCTTTCTTAGTAAACAAATAATAAACAATCAAATAATCCCATTGTGCTACATTAATGACGTCATTCTAAACTGTTTTAACGGACAAATTCCCCTTCAAATATTATTTTTATATGTATAAAGTTTGCCATGCTATTGTTGAAGTGGCAAAAGTTATTTAAATGACGAAAAATGAAAGAATGCTAATTCAATTCATCGACATTAGTCGACGTCATTTATTTAGTTCGTCGATGGAGAAGTATATATAGGGGAGACTGGGTACGGTTGTGACAGTTTTCATCTAATCACCCATAAATTCGTTAGTATGCCTGGTAGCTGGATGAAACTTGCATTAATAGTAAAGTGTAACATTTGTCTACTTATAAATACTAAAATTTTGTCCCTGAGCACAATAGTTAACGCATATGAGCAAATTAGGAAAAAATGTCACAACCGACCGCACCCCAAGGACGGTTGTGACAGTGCCTGGGGTCGGTTGTGACAGGATCAAAAAAGACACCAAAATGGTATAAAATCACTTTTATTGCAGCATCTTTAGCGATTATAAATTCAATAATTATAATAATATTTAATTTATTATTATTTATTAATAAATTTAATAATTATAAATATATTTATAATTAGTATTACAAAGTCTTCATATTATCACAATCAGCTAAAAAAGTTAACTAAACATTCCTAATTATACATTACAGTAACTGTGTCAAAATACAAAACAAATATATCAAAATCCGTTAAACAAAAAGGCAGAAAATACCTTCTACATCAACAAACAAAAAACAGAACTTCTACAACACAAAAAACAGACGAAATCTATTGGACGGTATAGTGACGCCTGTTTCGTCAATATTGTATATATCCTGTGGATCATAGGCGTGTCTGTCTGTAACTATTTACAAATTGTCATAAAAAGATTTCACATTTGTTTTATTGCAGCTTGTTGCTCTGGAAAGTCTAGTAGCTTTAGCTACACGAACAGACAGTGAAGGATTTCTATTCATAAATTACAGAAACCATTCCTCGCCAACCATCTTATTCTCGTCACAAGTAGAAAGTCGTTTCAAATTATATTTATTAGTAAGTTCAAAAGCTAACTTCCGTATCTCTTTAGGACAAAGGCCAAATTTTTTTTCCATAAACGTTTTATTGCGGCTCCATCACATTTACGAATGTATTGTAACAAAGACATTCGATTAATTTGGTGATTTTTCGCAGCTTTTGTATTGAAATTTCGCGTATCACTTCTACAAAAGCGTCTTCATATTTTCTGAGGTCACACTGTCCCCTTTCTGTCTACCTCATGCATTTTCTGAGCATTATAAAGAAAAAAGAACAAATTTTACTTGTGTCACAACCGTACCCAACGCACTCTTTTGCATAAAAACAATATCCATGACAATACAAAATAATATACATTCAAAGTAATCACCGCTATTTCATTATTAAAGTCTAACTTATAACAAGGAAAAACATTCATTACTCTATCTGTACACATATAATAACAATTACTAAAAGAAATTGAATAAAAAATACTTACTTTTGACTGTCAAAAAGTAATAAAGGCCTCTGCTGGCGTTAATGTCGTGCTATGACTGATGGTATACTTACTGTGAAACATTTCCAGACAGGCAAGCTGATCCTTTCCCCCCTTACACCCAAAACGGTATTCCTTATGGTTTCGCTAATATGGCGGCTCTCACAACCGTACCCTGGCACAACCGTACCCAGTCTCCCCTACAGATGTTCATCCGGACTTACAGACAAGGCGGACAAAAAGTATAAAATATAGGTTGAGAAATGAGTTTGCTAGCTATTACTGCCGTGGGCAGGTAAACTGCAGTCACTATCCAAATGACTTGGACTATTGTTACAAGCACTCAATAACTTTAATTTATAAGAAAACATACTGAAAATGACAAATTATTTCAAAGCAAAAATAGACCAATTAATTTTTACGGTTACTGCAGTTTACCAGCCCAAAGCAGATTACACCAACATGACATTACAAACGTTGAATGGGGTAAGTTTGGCCCTGGAGGATAATTTTTGCCCACGCTTTCCCAAGCTAATAACTTTTCATTAAACACGCACTTTAAAAATGCGTTTGCCATTTTAAATTAACGGAAACTCTGCCTTGATCTATGAGTAAAAAAATATTCAAGAAGAAAGTTTTTTACGCTTGGGTCAAAGTTACCCTCCAGGGCCAATGCTACCCCATTCGACGGTACATAAAAATCTTACGTGTAAAGACACCTGAAGACGCCAGGCAAGCAAATCCACATAGCCACTATTCCGACCCAAGTAGGTATGTCGAAGGGCAATACATAGATATGCGTCTTCGGCAGCAGATCCGGAAGTCGAGTCGAAAAAGTGACGTCGTCGAAGTAGTACGGAACACTGAAATCGGCAACTTCCTGCCTGTCCTCCTTTATCCAAGTCATACCAATGGCCATGTCGGCCCTGCCTTTCTCGATCTCACCAATCAGACCGTTCCACTGGCCGTTGCTCCTGACGCTGGCCCAGTGGCCGTCTTCGGGCGTCACAAGGTTAAAGGTGAATCCAAGAGCTCGAGACAATATTTTCAGTAGTTGTGCTTCGACGCCGTTGATGGTGACGTGGCCCAATGTGTCATTGTGGAACTCGAAAATGTGGGTGTAGTTGTAGAAAGCGACATTCAAATGTTTCGGGAACATCCTGAAGAAAAAAAAACCTCTTGAAACCTTTCAAAGAACTCACAAATTCGTAGGTCTGTGATACCTTTTTTTATAAAATCTTTTTCAAGTTTTAAAGTTTTTTCTTGTAAGACTACTTATTGTCAAATCCTATACATTTTCGCACAAACCTTTGTTCTGTAAGCTAGCCCATTGGCTATCTTCAGGCAAGCGTGAAACTAAGAACTTTAGGCAATGTTTTTAGTAGTTGTGCTTCAACGCCGTTGGTTGTAACGTTACCCAACATGTCGCTATAGAACTCAAAACTATGGGTGCAATTGTAAATAGCGACGTTCAAATATTTCGGGAAATTCAAAGGAATAACTTCCAAAGAAATATCTTCTTAAAAAAAACTCGTTAAAAATTTCAGTTGAAAACTTTTTTAAGTCTTTTTATGAGAAAACTCACAAATTCTAGGTTTATGAAACTCTATTTTTTGTGCTTTTCAAGATTTAATTTATTTTTTCTTTAAGACTACTTGTTGACAAAGCATAAACATTTTCTTACAAACCGTTATTCTGTAAGCTAGCCTAATGGCCATTTTCATCAAACAAGCGTAAAACCAAGGACTTCGTAAGAATACTTATTCTTCAAAAATCCAACTTCAAACTCTTAGAAATATCAAGCAATATTGCTGATTTATAAAAAAAAAGTTTATTATATATTTTTTGTTTACAGAAGATAATTTTTCTCAGAACAGACTCTTTTTCTATTTGAAAGAAAGACGTTCTTTTAAGTCATCATCATCTAAATAATGAAAGTTTAATTATAAAAAGCAGCGCTCAAATCCTTTGGGGGCTTCATTCCTAGAATTACAATCCGGCAATAAATTCATTTCTGAAAAAGGTTTTCTCAGCACTTCCAAAACATGCTTTTGTGATCTAATTCAAATCGAATTAAATCGACAACTAACATTTGCATTCTAACTTCATTTAAAACGTCCAATTGAAATGTGAAAAGCATTAAAAACAAGTATTACACGCCAGATACCTTAAAGATTTCTTGACTCGTTTAAATTTTAATTAAATAAATAATAATATAAAGATTTATGAAAAAAATTCAAAACGTTCTCATTTATATAGGCGTTTATGGCGGTTAAACCTCTCGTGCTATTCTGATGAACAACTTTACTTTAGTTCCAGCATTCGACATTCGTGACTGACAGAAACGTTTGACATTAATATAAACTAATTTTTTTGACATATTGACATTTTTCTCTACTCCCAATTGTATTCAATAACATTGTAACCGGAAAAAATGGCGCTCAATATGTCTAGAAAACATGTTTATTTATTAAATAATTACTGTTTTTGCAACAAATAATCTATTTAAAAATAGCCATTTCCACTCATAGAGTTAAGAAGAATATGGAGATGCTGTCGAGCAAAAACCAATACAAAAACCGGTGAAAGTGAAGCCATCGATCGCGTTGTACTAAGCCCAAACAAACGTTCTCGGCGAAGTATTTGGAGCCATTGAGCTAGAAGGGAAACTGGAGTGAAGTGTCAGCTAGCCGAAAACCCGCTCACACCCTTTTGAGCGAACCGGGCAGAAAAGGACTATTTTCCCTACACTTGTATGCAATGCTTGTATGAGACCCCTCTATTATATTGACTTGGGCTCCTAAATATATTTTAATATTTTTAGTTCAAAAGAATTAACTTTCTTTAACTTTAAATTCCAATTTTTTAAAGAAATAACCATATGGATCACTAACTAAGAACCAGCGAAGACGAACCCAATAGCGAAATAGGCAAGTTTCTAGGTTTTTCTGCCCGGTTCGTTTCTGCTGCAGTGCTGTGTATTCCTCCGCGTTTCGTTATTGGACCGGCTCGTTTGCTGCCCTGTTCAGTGAATCACACACCTCAATCCAGTTTTCCTTCTAGCTCAATGTTTGGAGCCATTCTACATTGGAGTTTGCATAAGCTTACTACATACAGTTTGCGACAATTTGACTCTAAAAAAACAATAATTACAAAGTATTTTTCTTACTTGTGGAGGGAATTACTACCATCTTGTATAAATTCAAAACTCGTACTGCAGCCTATAGCCATGGAAATTGTCATTTCGAGTCATAGTCCCATAGAGCATCAACATAGGCATAGTCCCATAGAGCTCTAATGCATTAGTTTTGGAATCCCTACTTCCGCAGAAGTATTGTTTTGCCATGTTAGCCCTTTCTTACTTGTGGAGGGAATTACTACCATCTTGTATGAATTGCATGAAATCTCTCATGTACTGCAGCATATAAGCCTTGGAGAATTGTCATGTGTTCCGAGTTCATAGGTCCCATAGAGGCGATCTGAGACATAGGCATAGTCCCATAGAGCTCTAATGCATTAGTTTTGGAATCACTACTTCCGCAGAAGTATTGTTTTGCTATGTTAGCCCTCCCCCCCCAGGTATGGGAATCAACTTATCATCGAAATGAAACAAATTTAAAACTAAAATGTTATCTAGTTTTTTAATTATATATTTTTGAAGTTTAAAAATGCCAAAAATATACAGCAGATGGCTACACTATTTTAAAACTTTATCAATCAATAACTAAATAACCGAATGTTTTCGTTTCTCTTAAATTTTGTTTTAAATTGATGTTGTGATGATTTCTAAACCTGGTGAAAATAAGATAATATGGCAAAGCAATTCTTTTGCAAAAGTTGTGATTTCAAAACTAATACATCAGCTCTATGGGACTGACAGTCCCTATTCAGCATGCATAACATTGAGTGAGCGGTTTGTTCGGGCTCACTAGGGTTGCTTGGCGACTTTTCTAGCGGCTTCACTTTGTTTCTCGCCAAGCATCGCCTTCTTCTTCTTAACTCAATATTGCCACTTCACTTTCCGAGTTTTGAAATGGGAGAACTGTCACATGCTATTATAGATTTGTTATGGGTTGAGAAGAAAGGTTGGATTTTAGATAAACATCTCACGCTTTTTAGAGTTTATTGTAGCGAATTTTGTCATTTCTTCATTAGTTGAACTTATCTTTTTAACGCGTAGCTATGGAAATAAACGAAATGCAATTATTGAATATGAATTAACAAAAGACCAACTATACTATTATCTACTTCAAGGTGCTGAATAATTAAAGATATTGAGTGCTATGTGGATTATTTAAATAGACTTATGAATGACGTTTTAAGGGCGAATGAGACCGAACGATCGCGGATTTCCAAATCAAAGTGCCTCCTTGAAAATAATCCGATTGTTAAAAGGTTAAAATGCAAAACGATTAAACTATTCAAAAGCTACTATATTATCACAATTATTGAGAATCAAATATTTCCACTATATTTAAATAAGTATTATTGGGCTTGCTTGCAGAACTTAACAAGCTCGATTTTTCTGGAAATACCACACTTTACCCCTATTTGTTTACTGTAATCCTGATTTTCAAAAAAATCAGGCAAAATTTTTGCAGCCGACAAAATTTATTATTAGTAGTATACAAAATTTATTTGACACATTTCAATGTTACTTTAGAAATTATTCATGAAAACCAAACTTATATTCTGAAAAAGAAACCGCAATTCTTTGGAAAGTTAAATCATTCCTAGAAATTCCCCTTCTCAAATGTGTAAACAAACTATCTTTCATGGAAAATGCTTACTGTTGACGCTTGAAGTTAAAATATTCTCTCTATGATATTGCACTGCGTGTGGAAAATTGACGTAACGAGCAAATGGGAATGTTTCATCTGATGCTACGCTCTTGTTTTCATTTTTCTCCGTACTTTCACTCCGATTTCATTGGTTGTTTTGATTTTATTCTCAAAATGTACGTACTTTTCGTCTGCTTCTGAGTTCTTTACAGCATGCAAATTGCTTTTTATCTAGGATCAAAATGCAGAAATAGATGAAATGAAACTTTTCTTTTTATGCAAGTTTTCTTTAATAATTGATTTGAACAACCAACAGCACAGCAAGAAGTTGGCATTTAAAAAAATGAATAACTTAAATATTCCTAGAAAACTCACTTTCGAATACCAAAACAAAAGTAATTCCGGAAGCATGCAAACAAGACCGCGGAGCTGTTGCCACCGATGACTTGAAACAACCTCATTGGACTTTTTGAGAGTAGAAATCGCTAAAATTTTGAAACTTCATCATTGTCACCAGTTTTGAAACGATAAGTACAACAAATTTAGCTGCAATGGGCATGTTTCACGCCTAGAGTGGCAACAGTTCCAATTGATATTGTATTGATTTTTGGTCCTTCAGGAATTTGATTTGTTTTGGTGATAATTTTATCAAATTATTTCAAAGAACTTGTTTCAACACTTTGTCAAAGAAAACTAAACAACTAATGAAATCGCAGTTCGGAACGCGTGACGTTATAAAAAACCAATGAGCTTGTTTCAAGTAGTAAGGGAAAGAAAACAAAACAACCAATGATATCGCAGTATGAAGAGCGTGACATCATAAGAAATATTCTCATTTAATATGAAAACATTTGTAATTGCTAAATGATTTTGGGCAGTGTATGTTTTCATAGCGATTTCTTTTTTTTATTTTAATTTCTCTTATTGTTGTATTCGTCGCATTTGTTCTTTTTACGTTGCGTAATTTAATGTACATCTCTTAAATAATTTATCTAAATACTAAAAAAAATATCCCTTAAATATAAAATATCCTGAATACTAAATATTCGTGGTTTTTACTGTGCATTGAGAGTGATATCAAAACAACCAATGAAGTTGCTAGAGACTAAGAATGAGAACTGGAAATTTACGTCATCTGAGACAACCTCATTATCAGATCAGTTATTTTCCCTAAACCCTAATGAAATAAAAAAAAAGTACAGTCCCTGGACAAATTATTAGACGCACTGCAAGATTTCATGTAAAATATTAATTTCCGAGTGATATTGTACCGTTTTATTATTTTAAATTGATTTGTTTTTTATTTTTATATTATCCAATCAATTACCGATTTATTTGACATAAATGAAACAGCATTCATTTAGAAAAGCATAAGTTTATTAAGTTTTAAAGAAAAGTGAAATCAATGTTAGTAAAAGTCAATATTTAGTTGAGCCACCTTTAGCCGCTATCAAAGCTTTAATTCTGCGCGGCATGCTATCAATGCAAGACTGTACTGTCTCCTGCATTTGAGGATGATGATTCCACACATAAATAATCTTATAATAAATAATTAATATAAATTAATCTTAATCATAATTATCTTAAAATAAATACAAATATGTAGTCTACAACAATTATTTTAAATAAAAATCAATAATATTGTAGTTTAAATATACCATTATTGCATAAAAACTCTTAAGAAACACATAAATTACTAAAAAAAATACAGTGCGTCTAATAATTTGCCCAGGGACTGTATAACTCCAAAAATATTTTTTTGCCAGATACACCATTTGACCTCGTGGAATGCCATATCAATAAAAATACGTTCCATCGCTTCTAGGAAATTGATTCAATTTATTGAAAGTAAACAAGAATAATTTATGCACTAGTAATATCAAATGTAATTACATTTCAATATTATAGGGGATCTCCATAGAGCTAAGAAGGAGACGGAGCTGCTGACGCGCAAAAACATATACAAAAAACTGGTTTGCCAAATGAAGCCGTCGATCGCTTTGTAGTAAGCCTAATAGGGTACTTGACTAAAAAAAAATTATTGGCTTAAAATATTCTTATGCCAAAAATATTAGACCCGTATATTTTTTCTTTTTTTCAAATACCCCATAAAAAGGGGAAAAAGGAATTTTAAAATTAGGACGAAAAATCACTCCCGAAAACGCTTTGTGGCTGTCACGTGGTATCTATGACGTCACTAGTAACTATAAACAAACTTTAAAACACCATTTTGGAATCTACGTTAAGCAAATTTGAACTATCCGCTTCTGTAAAACCTCCACCCATTATCTATATAATTATTATTTTAATAGTAAGTTAGATTAAAACCAGTTTAATTACAAACAAAAAAACATCACACCGGTTTGTTTATATATACTAGTGACGTCAGCCAAATCGAAGTGTTTGTGATCACGTGACGTACCGATGAAAAAATCCATTTGAAAATGTTTTTTATTAATTATTTAAGGATTTATTTTGCAAAAAAATATATTCTTTTGTTATATTTGGGTTCAAACTATAATTTAATTAATATTGGTAGGTATTTTAGCGATACTGTCAAGTACCCTATTAGGTTAGGTTAGGTTGAACCATCGTCGCACTACAGCTACTGGGAAAGAACGTCGTAATTTAGAAACACAGTCAAGTGACTAGCCGACACCTGAGTAGGCATCCAACGCATTTTCTAAGAGCGAAACTGTAAGTGGCGTCAGCACTTTAAGGCATATTTAACATGCGCCCTCTCTACACGGGGCATTATTCCTCGAACATTTTTTGGCTGCACGGGTCGTTTATAGGTCGGCAGTTGTGGTTGCGATTCCGTACCTGGAACCTTTCGCATGTAAGGCAAACGTCTTAACCGACTGGGTTCCCCAACCCTTATAGCAAGCCTAAATAAACGCTCTTTGTGAACTATTTGGCACTATTCTACAGTGGAGTTTGTATAGACTTACTACACTGCTCAAAACAATTAGGGGAGCACTTGGCGTACTTTTGTTAACCCTTTCAGTTCCAACGTTTCAATTTTTTATTCCAAAAATCTAAAATTTGCGAAATAGAGATTCATTATGCATCCAGAATGAAATGGTAAAAAACAGGGAACAAATCTTAATTTTTTAACTAAAATTTTAGGGGAAAAAATTGGAATCATAACTTTTGAATAAATTATAACAATAATTTTTTCAAAACTTCAAAACTTTATTTGTTTAAAAAAAGTTAAAATCAATTTTTAAAATCTAAGAATGCAAGCGTGAAGAGTTTAGGGTCAATTTATTTCATAAAATCTTTTGAGAGTGGATTTTACTTTACCATTTTTTTCATATTTGCATTTAATTAAAACAAACATTATTGAATTCTTCAAATGACACGATTCTTCCATCTAACGATAAATAAGTTCGAGCTCATTTTAGTGGGGAAAAAAAATCTCAAGCTGGTGATTACAAATGGAATCATTGGGGATGAAAGTGTTTAAACCATGCGTTCCCCTAATTGTTTTGAGCAGTGTAAAATGTCAATGTCATGCAGTGAAAACAAGTTTACATTTACAGTCCCTGGACATATTATTAGACGCACTGCAAAGATTTCATGTATCAATCAATGATGAACAAAATACCTTTAGAAGGACATTTGTGTTCCTAAACTTAAGCTATTGTGTAGAAAATACTATCTGCTATACTTAATACATATATCGACATCTTTTTTAATGATATGGCATTCTTTGGTATGTTTTCATCATTACTAAAAAAATACAGTACGTCTAATAATTTGTCCAGGGACTGTAATCCAATTTGCTTATCCCTCAGAGGGTTAGGCTTAATAGGGTAACTTGGCGACTTTCTGACAGCTTCACTTTGCCTTTCGTGCCAAACTATCTCCATATTCTTAACTCTATGAGGATGGGGGTCTATGTACTTCAATTTCGGCACATGGTAGAGCGCTTAGTAAATATCCATGAAACAAACGTGAAATATCGTGAACAAACACCATATCTGAATAACTTTTAGGTGTAAGAGGGTGTATTAAAAAAAAATGTGAGAATTTTCCTCGGATATCGATAGAATTTTACGTTAAATATATTTGCTCTTTTTTCTTATTTAAAATATTTGAAATAAGTCGATTGAGAGTGAAAATTATGAGATAATTTCAGCTTTGTTGTTTTATGGGATTTTCACGGTTTGCTAAACTAAAAGGTTTTTTTTGTAATTTGATGTTGTGCTGAAAATTTTAAAATTATATTTAAAATATTATTTTTTAAAAATATTTAAAATTATCATTACTTTTCTCTTCATCATAGGTTTTTTTCAATAAAGATATTCAGTAGTCAAAAATTTCAGAGTAGATATTTAATAAGAATAAGGTTATCTTGATAAACTGTATTTCAAATTAATTTTACAATATAATACTCCTATAAAATTAATCATCTTTAAGAGGGACTATCAGTCCCATAGAGCTAATGCATTAGTTCTGAAATCACAACTTTTGCAAAATAATTGCTTTGCCATGTTATCCCATTTTCACCGTGTATGGGAATCATCATAACATCAATTTAAAAAAAATTGAAAAGAAAATAGCATCCGGTTATTTAATTATTAATTGATAAAGTTTTAAAATAGTGTCGCCATCTGCTGTATATTTTTAGCATTTTAAAACTTCAAATATATATAATTAAATAACTAGATAACATTATCGTTTCAAATTTGTTTCATTTCAATGTTATGTTGATTCCCATACCTTGGGAAAAAGGGTTAACTTGGCAAAGCAATACTTCTGCGGAAGTTTTGATTTCAAAACTAATGCATTAGCTCTATGGGGCTAACAGTCCCTCTGAAGTAGAAAGACAGCAGATATTGTTATCCCTTGGACCGAAATAACAAGAGTGACTTCGATGAAAGAAATTGGATTTTTCCTTCCCAAAATATCTGTGGTGCATCATTACGGATGTTTTGAGAAATTTTCTCATTGTTTTTTTTTTTGTTTCAAGTATTGATATCAAATATTCCTTGTAAAACTTATTTGAAAATATTTGAAGCGTTATATATATTGGAAATAAATACGAAATAATACGAGGATAAAAATACGAAGACAAAATATCTCCATATATAGTAACGTCATCCACAGAACAAGTTCACAGATAAACAAGTAGGTTTGTAACAGAATCTGTCACTTAACTCGCTTCCACATATTTGTGTTTAACAGGAAAAAAACGCGCCAAACACAACATTAATTCTATATTTAACATTTACAAGCTAAATTTGGCTAGTTTCATTTATTTTATTTCGAAAATTCAATAATTATTACTTATCGTTTGCAAAAATTAATTTATATTTTAAAGAATAAATATGTCATATTCCTCGCTTTTAAATAGAATGAAAACATTTCATATCACCATACAAGGATTCCGTAGTGAAATATATTTGACGTCATTTCAAACTGATCGATGTTGCAAAAATAAATTTATTTTAATTTATTGTCTAAAAGAATTAAAGTTTCTCGAGCGATTGTTGCGAATGGCAAATGTGATTTAATTCTAATAAAAACAGGGCCTTTAGCTATTTGTAATTCAAACTTTTAAACGCCAAAATTAACTATTTTCATTAATCTTCTTTCTCAGATTTAATAATTAGACTTTATCGTTTGCTAAATTTGTTTGAAGTTCGAAGAATAATGATGTAATCTTTTTAATAAATATTTTTGTCGCCACAATTTCCCATTTACATTTCTTTCGAAAATTCACTTATTTATAATTTGTTAAATTAATTTACAGTTCAAAACATTTATAATTTGTACAATTGATGCTTTAAAAATAAAAGCGAAACTTAGCATATTTTTTTTTATGTTAAATTAGAATTCTCTATGCATCTTTCTACATACATATATATAGAACCATTAAAAGAACTCTATTGTGATAATACAACAATCCAAACCGAATTATATCACATAAATAAATATTTTTTCAAAAGTGTATTTTTATTTTAACAAAAGTTTCTCGTACGTTTAACGAAATGGCAACAGTGAAAATATTGAATAAAAATGGAATTTGCATGTTATTTCAATGTAGATTAAATTTTTAGTTATTTAAATTTTAAATAAGCTTCTAGTTTAAATTTTTAATGAAATTTGGCATGTAGCCTAATCTAATTTTTTGCTTCAAAATGACGTATCCCACTTGTCTGTGGGACTTGTGGATGACAACAGTGAAAATATGAATAAAAATAGAATTTGCATGTTATTTCAATGTAGACAAAAAAAAATTAGTTATTTAAATTTTAAATAAACTTCTAATTTAAATTTTTTAATGAAATTTGGAATGTAGCCTCATCTGATTTTTTGCTTTAAAATGACGTATTCCACTTGTCTGTGGGACTTGTGGTTCTTTCTGTGAAAGTGGGTGACAGACAGACGGACGGACGGACAGACGGACTGAACGATTATAAAACCTTCCACTTTTTACGTTATAAACGTAGTGTGGAAGCTAAAACGGAAACAGTTGAATAGATTATTTAGGAATGTAACAACAACAGAATTGCAATTTTTGAGCAAATACTCAACACTGTAAAAAAGTCTGAAGGGGTTTTTTTTGCAGACGAAGATTTTTTTTAGAAACTTAATAAAGGAAAAAGTTGCATAAATTAGTTAGGAATGTAATAACAATAGAAATATGCACCTTTTGAACAAATACACTGTAAAAAGTGTATAGCTTTTTACATAAAAAACTGTTAGCTGTTGTACCAGAAATATTAATTTTGAGTTTGTCGACTTTTTTCTTGTTGAACACAAATTTTGTGTGGAGGCGGGCTGAGTGACAGATTCTGTTACAAACCTACTTGTTTCTTTTTAAGTTGAAAATCAGTGGATAATAATTGGCGTTTACGAAATATCTAGTCCCTTAGTCATTGAGTGCCACAGAGAATTTGGTTTTGCAAACTTTTAGGCTTTAAGACACTGCTCAGAAACAGTTTCATAAAATCTCTTATTAACTTTATTTCTTTTAATATTTCGGAAGTGATAAACATAAATACATCAAATCCGTAGCTCAAAAAATTGTATTGAAAAAGTTGAAAATAAAGTTATATAGCTTCTTCAATTAGTTAATCAAGCACCCTTAGTTATTTTTCAGTTTTTCATATTTATCAGCAGAAACGATAAACACCAAAATAGAATCAATTTTTTTAGAAACCCCATAAGTCCACAGTTTTCGAAAAATTAAAAAGAACAGCTTTACAACCTGAAAGAGTATAAAAATGCATCATTTAATGTTTAAAATTAATTTTAAAATTGCTGTACTTATGGAGTTTCTGCAAAAAAAAAACAATTATTTGTGTTTTAAGTACAAGTACAACAATGATAATTCATATTTTGTGGCCGAAATTTGTTTATTAATCCCAAAACAATATAATAAAATGGCCAAATCAATACCTCTGGGGGTGACAAGCCAATTCTGGGGATCCTCTAGTTGGCCTCTGTCTCTAAAAATTAGATGGATCCACTTATGTGTGTGTGTTGTCTGTTGTGTCTGTCTGACTTGACGAAGGTTTATAAGCGGGTCGCTGACCAAGCACACAAACCTGAATATATATGTCTACCAACCAACCAACCAATAATAAAATGAAAAACTTAATCAGAACAATCGTATAGAATCATAGATATCATAGTTAAAGTATTAGATTGGCAGATCACGTGACCTTCAATGCTAACGACGACCATTGTTACCACCAGTTTTAGGAGAAAAACACTATGAAAAAATACCATTTAATTCTAAAATTACAAAACAAGACCATAAAAATTTAACTGCATTTTGCAATCTTTTTAGTGACTTTATAAAAAACCGTGAGACGCTTTGCTAGTATTTTTATGGTATGTTTTTGTAATTTTAGAATTAAATGGCATTTTCCCGTAGTGTTTTTCTCCTAAAACTGGTGGCGACACTGGCCCTATTGCCCTCTTATTCTGGTCCTCCATGCGCGTCCCGTCGTTAGCATTGGAGGTCAAGTGATCTGCCAATCTAATACTTTAACTATGATATCTATGTATACAAAATTGGGCTTATGCACGGCCAACTTCAATAACAAGGCCAGAGAAGCTTTCCCAAACATGAGCGTAGACGGAATTTTTTACGTCACTGTTCCGAGTGCCGAAGATCGAGAAACTAGTTCGGACGCATTCGGAACCCTAAAAATGTGGTCAGCCGTGAACGTGTAGTTCCGAAAAGGTTTCGAGAAATGTTATCTTTAACTTCGGAACAACGTCACTCTTAACTATGTCGTAAAAATTTCCGTCCCCGAGCGTGTTTGAGAGAGCTTCTTTGGCCTTAGTACACTGTAAAAAATTTGGCGTGAATTTACTAACGATTACTTAGTAACTTTACAGGTATCACACCATTTACTAGAAAATCACCTGTAACCAATCTCTGATAGTAAGTATACTAAACAAACTGCTGTAGTAATACTAAGTAAATTGATGTAACGTCTTATAGCGCCCCTGGCTATTTTTCTAGAGATGCGTAGTTTAGAATATAAATAAAGCCGAAATTTGCACTTCTGAAAAATTATGAATGTTCCAATTCCAGGGTTTATTTTTAAAGTGTCAAACTTGTCACTTAATGGCGGTCCTAAATTACTTGTCATACGTTGCTGTGTTAAAGCTCTGTCAACGATCAAGATTCAAGAAGCAAAAATCGGCAGCAGCAAACGTGGTTTTATTTATTCTACCAAAGCGGTGTGCATGCTGCGATCTCGCCTACGCGAAAACCACAATTGTTCCAGGTAAGCCTTAGTTTGTTATATTTCTTATTAAATTTGTTATCTTTTTTTTTAATTATCATTGAATGTATATTTTTTTGGAATAATGCAAATAGCACGTAAAAATAATGCCAGAACATTAGGCCTAATGGCTTGAGAAGTTAAAGACATCGGCATAAGTTATTTAGATTATTTTTTTTCTTTCCATTGGTCGATGGGAAAAATCCAATACAAAATTTGGTTATGCAAAGTCAACAACAACAATAAAACGATATGGTTTTCTATAGTTTAGAAGTCGGTGATTTTTAGCTTATATTTAAAAATTATCTTTTAAAACTTTAAAAGCAACCTCATTCTTTAGTATGGGGGATCGGTATATGCAAAATAAAATGGTCTTTAATTTATTCTTATTAAGTAATGAAATACGATCCAATTGTTTTCTATTTTATTAATTTTGATTAATTCCTAGTTTCGGTATGCGGCGACTTTTTATTTCTGGCCAAACTTGTTGGCGAGAAAACATCGCGTAGCGACGCGGGATTAGACGATGCTATTCGGAAACCGCGAAGTCAACAACTGTTGCCAGATTAGAATTATTTATCTGCTTTTTTTTTGTCGCCAACGTTCCGAAAAAGTCGCCGTATACCGAGACTAGGATTTTTTGTAATACAATTGATTTTTTTAAAAAAAATATTAAGTATATACCAACAAATTCTATCCCGAGGTACAGCATGGCGTTGCACCTCGGAACACACATGGTTTTTACCTTGGAATGCATGATGAAGTTTAAATCATGGGTTTCATGAGAAAAAGAAATTAATACAACACTCTGCAATATGTATCTAAACAAAATTAAGAAATTATATTAGTCTTTTTTGCGTTGTGTATATACTATTGTGATATATACAAGACGTCATTCCAAACTGATTTATATCACATAAATATATATTTCTCAAGTTTTATTTTTATTTTAAATAGTTTCTCGTGCGTGTTTGACGAAATGGCAACATTGGAAATATTGAATAAAAAATGGAATTTTCCTGTTATTTGAATGGAGATTAAATTTTTAGTTTTTTGAAATATATTTCTTATTTAAAATTTTTAATGAAATTTGGGATATAGTCTTGCCTGATTTTTTGCTTCAATATTTATATCCCACTTGTCGGTGATACTTGTGGTTCGTTCTGTGAAATTGGGTGATGGACTGAACAATTATGGACTGAATACTTTTTACGTTATAAATGTAGTGAGGAAGATAAAATATATCATTGAACTATTGAAATAGATATTAATAACTTGAATTAACCGCTGCATATAACTTTTTATGTGAGTGAGGATAGTAATACAAAACAGCAATATTGACCTTGCTGCCATCTGTGAAAAAGTGAAATATATAATTTCAAGTTCTTGCATTGCTCACTTGTATTTCATATTCGTGTATGTTTGTATATTTTCAGGCAAAAGCAGACGACAGCACATGCTTATTTTCCGAAGATTTGGTAGTGGAAGAGTGCGAGTTAAGTCCCCACCCTGTTCTGTCGAAGTCCCAACAGGATGGAGTATCATAGGGGAAAATATTATACATATATAAATATGCGATACTATTAATTTTTGCATAGTGTAAAAATAGTTAAGCTTTATTTTTTGTTATGAAGCTGTAGCAGGTCTGATAAAATTGCAAATGGTGATTGAAACCTAATTGTGTTATTAAATTTTTACGTGCTTTTCAGTTATGTTATTATTGTTTTTAATGTAAAATAAAGCTCTTAGTTTAAATGAATGAAACTATTAATAAAAATGTTTTAAAAGTGCAACCTATAAGGAGTTTCTATTGTTTTTCAGTGATTCAATTAAAAAAAATTTATACTACTGACACTACTGTACTTATTATTGACAAACTCTGATGTTTACAATCGTAGGATATTTTTTTCAATTAAATATTTTTAAACTTTTAAGGGGTTTATTGTTAATATCAGTTTCCAAACTGTAAAAGTTATGTTCAGTTACTCCTTTATATCTTAAATTGTGTATGAAAAGTGTAAATAACATTAAAAACAATAAAATTAAAGTTAAGAATTACACATAAGACTATATTTTCCTCATTTTCATGTATCAGTTTAATTTACGAAATTTTGTATATATATATTAAGAATATTTTTGTGACATAAAACAGGTACTTTTTTTTTAAAAAAAAGAAAGGAATTGTACATTATTCAATGTTACAACTAAGTATGTTTATCATTTATAATAAAGTTACTTGTGTTAATTTGAAATTGATTGAATGCTTTTAACTCTTTGATCCAAGCATGCTATTTATATTTTTATTTAGTAATTGAATATTTACATTCAGGTTAAAGTTACTTCATTTAACAACAGTTTAATATCTTTTAAAATTGAAATCGTTACAAAATGTTGCTTATCTCTGAATGAGTTATAGGTTAGTGGATTAGAAGGAGCTAAGTTTATAAATGATTAAGTTGGACATTCAAGAAAATAATAATGAATAGAAAAATATATTTAAAAAAAAAAGAGAAAAAATTCTAATGACAAATGTCTAAAATATCAAATTAAAATTTAGTTTATATATGTATACGAGTGTCTTGAAGGTTAGATAGAAATCTGTTTTAAATCAGAAGATGGATATATCTCCTATTTTTCTCTTATGTTTAGCAAGAAAATGTTTTCGGTATTACAGAAATTATTTCTTCATAAAGTTACAGATTTTTTGTTATCAGTAATTGTACTAAGGTTACTTAGGTAATAATCGAAATGTATTGGTAAGATCCTTCAATTTAAAGATTACGTTGAATAAGTGTATTTTTAAAGAAATGTAAATAATTGTATTGTATTAAAGAAAAATATGAAGAATAGCAAATAATATAGGTCAATGAAAAAATACTTGAAATGGCTTTGTATTATTACCAAGCTACCTTTCCACAATTTCTGATTTAAAAAATCATAGGATAACAACATTTTCCAGTTAGAAATACAGAACTATTTTCTGTGGTGGTTGTTACACTACTTAACAGCTTCTCAGTAAAAGTGCAGGTAGAGTATCTAACGTTACAGAGGGTGGGACTATCGTCTTCAATATACTAATAATTTCAAAGCGAATATAAAGAAAAAAAGTATTTGTAGTTCTACTAAAGACTTCTTAGTAAACATGCAGAAAAAGCACATGTAAAGCTACTACAAGTTTCTTAGTAAAAATATAAGCAGAGCACTAGTGAAGCTGCTTATAGTTCCTTAGTAAACATACAGGAAAATACCCTGTAAAGCTACTACGAGTTTCTTAGTAAACTTACAGGAAAAGCACTGGTGAAGCTGCTTATAGTTTCTTAGTAAACATACAAGAAAATCACCTGTAAAGCTACTGCAAGTTTTTTAGTAAACGTACAAGCAAATCATCTGTAAATCTACTACAGTTTTCTTAGTATGGTTACTAAGGAAATGTATGTGTTACTTACTAAGTTTAATGCAGTAAGGTTACTAGAAAAGTTCATGGCATCTGAGTTTCCTAGAGATTTTCTAGTAATACTACAGATTTTTTTTTACTGTGTAGTTGAGTAGGCCGTGGCTTATGGGGTTTTTGAAACGAAACCCCAACAATTATGTGTGTTTTGTAGCAATTCGATAAATATGGTGACTTATCGGGTTTCTCCCCTAAACGTTACATTCGTTTGCTTCCCATGGCTGTGCAACCTTCTAGAATAACAGGATTTCTTCTCAGAATTGAAGAGCTTAGTCGAAGAACGTCCTATGTGACGTTTTTGTGTCAACGAACATATTACTAAATTCTTCAACGATAACAGGTTTCCCCTTTTTCATAAACTTTAAGTTTAGTATATTTTTTACGCTTTACAAGTTCGGTTGTCAACGGATCTGAGTGCAAACGAAAAACTCTAAAAGCTCATTTTCTCGTTTTCACCTTTTTGTCTCTTAGCACGTTCTTCCACTAAGCTCTTCAATTGTGTTAACATATAGGATAAATTGATTATCATCAAGACCCAAATTTTGATAAAACTGTGACTTAAAGGGTTTCTGGAAAAATTGATTCTATAATGGGCTTTTATTTTTCATTTTCTGGGTTCAGCTTACTCAGCAAAAGGATTATTTTCAGATGGATGAGCATAATATAGAGTTGTTAATTGAAGAAACTTCTTTATACTGATCGAATTTTTAAACAATCTTCCCTCTTTAACTGTCTCTCGATTTTGCTTTCTGCTTAGAAATCAATCAAGCAGATCAAATCATCCTAGGTAGCATGTATTTCTCAGACACGCCATTGTGAAATTTTATTTTTTAACACGAGTAAATATTTAATCTACGTTGCAATAATTAAACATTAAGGAAGAATGGGCGCGCTGGACCGGGGGTCTCCAAAGCAAAGTGCATCAGTGTTAATCCTTTGGAGAAAAATAATATTTTCTCTGCCACATTTCTCCGGCTGTATTGAATATTTTTACAAGCGGTTTTTTTTGTGATAAATGTAGCTGACTTACAGGTCCCGATCTTCCCACTTTTTGAAATTGGATTCGAATATTTTTTTTTAATTTTCAATAAATAATTTTACACAAAATATTCGAAGCAATTTCAAAACGTAGAAGAAAAGTGGAAGAAGTCAAAAAGTGTAAGTTATCTACATTTATTATTAAAAAAACCGTTTGTAAAAATATTCAATACAGCCGGAGAAATGTGGCAGAGAAAATAGTTTTTTCGCCATTGGATTAACACTGAGGCACTTGAGTTTTGAGACCCGCGGTCCAGCGCGCCCATTCCCCCTTAAGATATTCAATTTATGGGGGAAACTTTTTTAAAAAAAGTATTTTCATTTTTTAGTTCGACACTAAAATAAATGGATTAGCTAATATTGAAAAGCAATACATATATATAAGAATAATCGTAACCTTTTAACATTTATGTTTTCGTGTGGTAGCGATGAAAAGATACGCTCAAAGGGTTTCATCATTCACATTGAATGATGATTAAAAAATATTAAATTTGCTAATCAACACATTGAGAAATACAAGTACAACCAAAAATGCAGATTCGTTTAACGATGCACGATTGAAGCGCTTATCGTTCTGAAATCAATTCAAGATAATATAAAAAAACAGATGAAAGTTCCTACATCAATAAAATTTCTTATTTACAAAATTTAACTATTTTTTTGCTTTTAATAATTATCGTGTTATCGATATTGAACTTAATCCATCTAAACTGTATTTCTCACTTTCTCAGATACACGAACTTTCCCGAAGGTTAAACGCATGTAAAACATTACGTGCGCGTAATGGGAACTCGTGTTCCAAGCACTGAACTGAACTGAAACTCTGGAATGAGCATCCCATGAAAAGCTGGTGAAGCCTTTTTTTGGGTCACTTGGCGACAGCTTTAGGGAGAATATGTGCCACATTTGGCCTGAATTCGCCGATCACAATTGACACTTGACTTGACAGTTTGCATTGGATCGTCAAAATCGCTCGCCAAAAATAGTACTCCAAGGAATTTAAGTTTTAAAGATTGCTCCTGCGATTCTATTATTTTGAAGTACATGTTTCCGAAATTTCATTATATAAAGAACCTCCTAAAGCAATAACATATAAATTTTCTGTTAAAATCAATCAATTATCAATTTCTCAATATTGAAAAAGTTCGTTTAAAATACCTATTTTAACAGGTAAAGTATAGGATTGGCGGCAAAAGTTGGGTTGCTCTTACAGGGTTGTCGGGCTTCACCGACCCTCTTATCGAGCGTTACGATGCTCATTCCAGAGTTACAGTTCAGTTCAGTGGTTCCAAGTCCATAACTCTTCCTTTAGTTCGAGCCGTAGAGGGGTTCAAAACCAATGTTCCGAAAGTTCAAAAAGTTCATTGTTCAAAAGTTTAAAATCAAAACCCTATCCGAAACGTGTAGAAAACACAAAATCTATCTTTCGTAATTTCGAACCCGTTGCAATACTTTCAACAACTTATATATTTCACGTTAGGTACTTAAAAGGATTCTTCTGTTTATTAAAATACGTATCTTTTCCACTGCAAGTTTTATAAGTTTTTGTTATATTTCATATTAGGTAATTGTAAGTAAAAAAAAAGCCTGACAAGCACGTATACCTATAGCACTGAGACGCCTACGAGACACTTAGACACTGTCAAACATAGGTCATAAATAAAACACTGGACTACCAAAACACAATCATGGCCGAATTAGGTCAGCGCTATAAGCAAGATATATCTGCTTCGGAAACTAACAGCAGTTCCAATAACTTATCTACTCCATCAAATCTCCTGCTTTTGGTCCTAATGAAGGCGATTTAGTCCCAAAATAAGGTTCGTAATTCTTTCCGCCTAAGTCATTCTGGACGAATTGAGTTAAGAAGAAGGTGGAGATGCTTGGCCAGAAACAAAGTGAAGCCGTCAGGAAGTCGCCAGGCAACCCTAGTAAGCCCAAACAAACAACTCAGGTAAGGTAATCGTTTCCGGCTGCCTATTTCTAGCCTCCTTCAGGAGCTTTAACACAGCCAATAACGCCTCGTAATTTAGAACCCTGGTCAAGTGACGAGGTCGACACCTGAGCGGGCACCCAACGGAACTTCGAGCGACATCGTACGCTAACGCCGTCGGGACTTTGGACTCCACAGATTTAACGAGCACGTCTGTCCCTGTGTACTCGGGCCCATCCGTGATGAGGATTTTTTTATACTATTTCCAGAACAGATCCGATTTATAGGATGACTGGCAGTAGGTGGGATTCGAACCCCCGCACTCCTGAGAAGGTTGAATCTCTAGGCTGATGCCCTAACCACTCGGCCACGGACGGGGCTCCACTCACTCAATGTTAGTTCATGCTCTGTTACGCATCATTTTATTCCTTTAAAATAGTTAATTAAAAAAAACTATTCGCTCAGTTGTAGGCTGTAGCACGACAACTGAAGACACACACAGTTTAGTTTAGTTTGAATTATCGTCGCACTAGAGCTACATGAGATCTATTGGCGACTGGCGTCTTATTGTAGAACCACAGTCAAGTGACGAGCCGACATCTGAGTAGGCACCCAACGCAACCGTTAAGTGCGACATTGTACGCAGCGTTAGGACTTTGGAGGATATTTCACGTGCACTCCCTCTACACGGGGTATTATTCGACGGACATTTTTGGCTGCACGGGCCGTTTATACGCCGGCAGTTATTTTGGCGATGCCCGGACCCGAACCTGGGACCATCCGCCTGCTAGGCGAATGCCTAACCGACTGGGCTCCCCAGCCTCTGAAGACACACACAAGATAGTATTGTAATTCCCTTCACATGTAACAAAAATGCATTGTATTTATAGTTTTTATTAGACAGTCAAGAAATCGCCAAGTCTATGCAGTAAGTCTATACAAACTCCACTGTAGAATAGCGCCAAATAGTTCGCCGAGAGCGTTGTTTGGGCTTACTATAAAGCGATGGATGGCTTCACTTGGCAAACCGGTTTTTGTATTGGTTTTCTCCATCTTCTTCTTAACTCTGTGTTCTGGGAACAATGTGTGTGGAAGGATTATCCTAAAGGATAGTTTGTAGCTTTCCGTTGGAGCCATTGTGATTTAAAATGTAAGTGATAGTAAGGGGAAGTCTGTGAAAGCACGGAGTTTAAAACAGGCGAAGGATAATAAGCAGTAGAAACTTCAGTAAGAATTTAGTTTTCTCATTTGAAATATTTTCCCAATTGTGATGTACGCGTAGGAAATTTACTACTATAAAACTCACACACAAAAGCATGGAATTTATAACTGGTGAGGATTTTAATAATAAGCCTTGAATAGAAAGTTCAGTAAAGATTTATTCTAAAATATATTCTTATTATATTCCTTTTTCGCGCGAAACTCTTTTTATAATCAAATTTTCCTTTGAAGTGAAAGTAAGTGAAAATTATTTTTCTATACAAATGAACAGAACTTAAAACCCCTTAAAACCTTAGTTTGTCCGCCAATAATTTCTAACTAAAAAAAATTTCACATTTAAATAAAATAAATTTTATATATTTTGAGCTATTAAGTGCAAATCAAAATATTTTTCAATCAGTTTAACACAACTAATTATGCATTAAAAGAAAAATATATGTAAATAATGTTTTTTTTTAATGTAAAGATGACTTTATTTTTGTTTGGCCATTTTTAAATAAATTTCTCCACCTACAGTTTTAATAGTTGTTTAATGAGTTTTTCAAAAAATATGTTGTTTTAAGATTCTTTTCACAAAACTCTGGTCAGAGAAATTGAGATAAGAAAAAAAATAAGGTTTGTGTGTAAAAGTTTCAAAGCATTGGAAGTTTTAGCTTTCAGTTTTAGACGTTTTAAACTATAAAAAAAATTCCTAATAGGCCTTATTCTTAGCAAAATATAGGATAAAACTAAGAACTTGTCTCATAACTATTTTCTAATTAAGAGTCAATGGACATGTTTCACATCTAAAGTGGCAACATAGTTAGGAGGAATGAAAATAAGGTATTTTCCCACAACCCCGTTCTATTCTAACAACGGAATTAATTACATGAATTTTTAATATAAAAAAATCTTAAAATATATTTATTGTAATAACTGTATTTTAGATAGTATTTGAATGATTAAAACTTCTCAAACCAAACCATGGCACGGGAAGAACCTTGGAATAAAAGCAGAGGTTTACGTCAGAAGAAATCTTCCAAATTTGCAAATTTGCATCCAAAGACTTACCAAACAAAGTACGCCAAAAATAAAAAAACGAAAAAAGCTCGTAAATAATCTACACAATGAGCGGCCACGCCTACAGAGACTTCCCAGCTACGTCAAACGTTGGCTTGAACCCCACAAACAAACCACCGCTGATTCGTGCACGTTTGCTATGCTATGTGATCGATTTAAGCTCCGCCCTGCGAATGCTCTCGAAAAACAGTATTTAACTTCCTAAAACCCGCGAATTCATGCTCAAGGGCGTGTCATTCGTGCAAACGACAAGAAGCACTACGCCCGCCTCTTTTTACGCGTGAAGTTTACCAATGAAATAATTTGAAAATATCTGGAAATATAGAGATGGGTCGGTCCGGTTCCTTTAAGGGGATACGGTATCTGAAACATTATTTTTAGAAATAATAACATAAACTTGTAAATTATAATGTTTTTATGTCATGTTTACTCTAACTAAACATTTTCCAGCAATAAAAACAAATATTTACAAGTAGTTTTTCATTTTTTTTAAAGTTAAAATTTTAAACTTTTTTTAAAACGCTACTCCTCTTTCAATTTTAAAAATAACTCCACCAAACTTTTATCGTTTGTTTTTAGAACTATTTGTTCGAGAACTGTGCATGGATTTTAAAATGGTAAAAAAGTAACATGCATTTCTACTGAAAATCTCAAAAAATAAATGAATAAATTACAAAAATTATGGAATTCAACATTTAAAAAAATATATACATAGTAGACCTTATTCCATGCATAATTTTGTGCACTATTTATATAAGAACACAGGTTAAAAGTTTCAAAATTTTAACTTAATTAGAAAAAAAGCCTTAGGGATATATGAAACACAAGAATTGAAAAAACGCGAAACAGAGAAAACAGGTTGAAAGCAGATGAAATACGGGTTCAAACTTCAAGGGATGACTCCAGAAAATGTGTAATAAGTTTTTTTCTACAGAAGATATCATTATGAAACTTTCAGTAAATGTT
Organism: Oedothorax gibbosus; assembly: GCA_019343175.1. Classification (NCBI taxonomy): domain Eukaryota; kingdom Metazoa; phylum Arthropoda; class Arachnida; order Araneae; family Linyphiidae; genus Oedothorax; species Oedothorax gibbosus. Next base: position 105,918 of record JAFNEN010000897.1, on the reverse strand, counting down.
CAGAGAGATATTGTGAATAATAAGAGGTAAAAACTGAAAATCGATATTTTGACCAATTTTTGGGTACCGTAGGGGAGACCGGGGGAATCGCGCCACGCTGGGCAATGCCGCCACCCCCTATATCTCGCCAGAGGTGTGTGTGGAGGGGATCCTATAAGCACTGACCTGTAGCAGGAAACACGGTAATCAGTAGTACAGAGGCTTATGGCCATGCGGTGTGTTGGTGCAACGTTATAAAAAAAATGCGTTTTAATGAGTTTCATCTAATTTTGAGTCTTCTGAAACTAAGAGATAAGTGACTGTTATCCCTAAGTTAGATAAATCAGTTACATATCATTGAAAAGATCAATAATTTTGCCATGTTATCACGTTGTTAGTTTGGACGCTAGGCGATCTACCTTCCTCTAAACAAGCCGTCTACGCCATTTTGTCTTACCGGGGTTATTCCTCCACATCACTCCGGGGTTATGCCGCCATCCTCTTCTTTCAGATTTTTGCTCAGATTAGAACTACAGAGACTTAATAGCCATTTACTAGGTCAACACAATTTTTATTTAAAGAATAGTATCGCATAGACTAACTAATAGTCATTTATTACACGCGTTACCTTGTTAAGAATAGTAAGACTATGGCAGAGACAAGTAATAGCCATTTATTACGCGTGTGATTTTTGTAAAACTTCTTAATTAATTTCTTCATTTAATTAAACCTATCTTAGTGCTATATGTTGTGCTTTATTACATCCTTTTCCATTATTCATATATTATTTGCTGTGTTTGGTGGTGTGGCGGCATAACCCCAGGTACCGGGGTAATACAGCCACTCTGCAAGCTTTTAGAAAAAACATTTTTATTCAGTTTCTATTAAAGATTTCAAGTTTAAAAAATCACTACAGGATAGGTTATGAAATGTAGCATGCTATGTTTGTTACAATTTACAATTATTCTAACACAACTCTGCATGAAAATTCAATTTCCCCTAAAGTGGCGCGATTATCCCGGTCTACCCTATCCCCTTAAAGATTAATCTCAAACTTTCACGTTCTTTTTAATGAATCGTGCAAAAGAACAAATCTTTTCATTCGTTTTTTTTTTCACCAAACGAGTAGGAACGATTCTTTATCCAACAGATATTTGTTGAGGAATTGTTTCTCAGACAGATCTAAAGGGTTTCCCCCACACAACTAAATTAGTTTCCGTACGTGTTTTCGTTTTTTTTTATGTCTAAACAATATGATATTTGACATTTCTCGCATATATTGTGTGTCAAAACCGTAAACAAATAGTTCACAGGCGATTACTCGAATGGCCTGTAAAAAATCGTGGCGTGACGTCATTCGCGCTAGAATTATTTGGTTCCTGTTCAATTAGAAAACGGACTAAATATCACCTAACGGACTAAATATCCACCCATTCGCAGGCGAATTGTTCGCATGAGGTTTCAGTTCAATTTCGGCCTTAAGGGGGAATGGGCGAGCTGGACCGCGGGTCTTCATACTCAAGTGCCTCAGTGTTAATCCAATGGCGAAAAAACTATTTTCTCTGCCACATTTCTCCGGCTGTATTGAATATTTTTACAAACGGTTTTTTTAATGATAAATGTAGATAACTTACAGGTCTCTATCTTCCCACTTTTTGAAATTGCTTCGAATATTTTGTGTAAAATTATTTATTGAAAATTAAACAAAATATCCATTGAAAATTAAACATAGGAACCAATTTCAAAAAGTGGGAAGGTCGGGACCTGTAAGTCAGCTACATTTATCACATAAAAAAATCCGCTTGTAAAAATATTCAATACAGCCGGAGAAATGTGGCAGAGAAAATATTTTTTCCTCCATAGGATTAACACTGATGCACTTTACTTTGGAGACCCCCGGTCCAGCGCGCCCATTTTCCCTTAGCTAGAACGACCTCGCCTACAGTGACATCACCGTTACGTCAAACATTACTTTTTTTCTGCCAAACAAGCCACGCGCCATTCCGTTCGATTCGCCCATTAAGTAAATGTAGATTGCAAAATACAATGATATAGCCAACATCTTGTTATCATGCAATAAGCAATAAGTATACTATCTATATTTATATGCTACTATACTATTTATAAGTATAGTATTTATTGGTTTGTTTCAGGTCACGTTATTCCTTCGATCAGTGCTCCTATTGGTGCGTGACATTTATTCACCAGTCAAAGCTCGAAAAATATTTTCGACATGTCCATTACATGTCCATTTCAATATCATGGTGACAAACTCTAACCTTTAACGGATTTCCGAAACTATTAGTCACCTCCTCAATCATTGTAAGAGACAGCCAAACACGAGATTTTCCGAAAAGTGTTTACAAGGTCCATCGAAAATACAGACTTCAGACTAAAATAGATCGTGCATTGGCAAACATAAAAGGGATCCAACATCAACACCCATGTCACGTGGGTTTGGCACAAGAACTTGGCAAAAGACTGACACTAAAAATATTCGTTTCTATTTATTATATCAATGGGCATGTTTCACTTCGTGAGTGGCAACAGTTCTGGCAGTATTGTTTTCATTTTGGGTCCTTTTGGAATTACATTTGGTTTGAGTATTTTCTTACCTTACTAAAACGAATAATTGCCTCCGCCTAAGGCGAAATATCATCTAAGCCGAATAAGTTTGCCATCAACATTGACGTTTTGGTAATCCTTTGCATACTTGAAACTTAATCGAATTAAAACCGATAACGTTTAATAAATAGCAGGAATATTAACAAGTTGCACATAAAAATTCAAAATAGAAAAACAGCAAACGGAAAACGCGCTCATTTTCAGAGTGAAATCGAAACAACAATCGCAGGAAGAAAATAAAAACTGGAAAGTTAGATCACCTGAAACAACCTCATAGGAATAATTTTGAAGAAATTTTATTAATATTAAAATTTTCATGTATGCCTTGATATAAATAAAGCTCGAAAACACATACTTTACTTGTAGCATTATTTTTTTTTTGCCACAAAAAGAGATATAAGTAGCCGAAATGAGCAACCTTTCTCACCAATTTCGCGATATATCTTGATCCCTTACCCAACCATTTTATATACTATAAAATGGTCGATATATTCCATTTATGTCTTTGGAAAATAATAAGCTTCGGAAGTTTGGAACCAGTGGGTCAACAATTTTCAAAGTCGTTTGACAAGCCGCAAACTGTCGCAAGTGTTCTAAATGAGTTTAATCCAAAGTTGAAGCTCATCTCGTTTGTGTATACTGTCCCAGTCATGAAGTTAAGAAGACGATGGAGATGCTTGGCGCGAAACAAAGTGAAGCCGTCAGGAAGTCGCCAAGTAACTTTAGTAGGCCCAAATCAACCGCTCACTCAACGTTAGTTTAATGTTTATCTCTTCATTTTATTCTTTCAGAAGCGTTGATTAACAAACTATCATAACATTAGTACAATGTAAAACGCATTATTTTATTCTTTAAAAGGCGTTGATTAAACATCAAACAAGTAGGTTTGTAACAGAATCTGTCACTTACCCGCTTCCACACAACAGTTGTGTTTAACAGGTAAAAAGGCGCCAAACACACACAGCATTTATTTCTATATTAAACATTTACATGCTAAATTTGGTTAGTTTCATTTATTTTATTTCGAAAATTCATTAATTATTACTTATCGTTTGCAAAAATTAATTTATATTTTAGAGAATAAGTAGGGTAACGAGTACAGTGATTGGCCCCCCTCACAGTTATTGGCCCCCTCATTCATTATTGAAAAGGGTAGGTAGGTACATATATATTCCGGCTTGTGTGCTTGATCAGAGACCCGCTTATAAGCTTCGTCAGTAAGACAGACACAGAAAGAATTTTTACTGTCACAGAGAAAGGAAGTACACCCAGGGCAAAGGCGGAATCGAACCCGCACCGTTACAGCGCGCAGACTGCTAGCGTAATGGTCTGCGATGCAACCACTCGGCCATCCGGGCCCCTCATTATTGAAAATAATAAGAGCCCAAATAATTAAAGCCCAAAATGTTGTTGCCAACATGACAAACGTTAATGGCGGGAATTTTAAAAACATTTGTCACACCTATTTTGGGCTTTAACATCTTATTATTTTCAATAATGAATGAGGGGGCCAATCACTGTGAGGGGGGCAATCACTGTACTCGTTACCCTATGTAATATTCCTCGCTTTTAAATAGAATAAAAATATTTCATTTCAACATACAAAGAATCTCGTAGTGAAATATGTTTGACGTCATTTCAAACTGATCGTTGTCTCAAAAATAAATTTATTTTAATTTATTGTCTAAAAGAATTAAAGTTTCTCGAGCGATTGTTGCGAATGGCAATGGTGATTTAATTCCAATAAAAATGGATTCCTATGCATTTTAAATGAGCATTAAATTTTGCAGTTTTTTAAATAATTAAAGTACTTCGAATTCTTTTCTGAAATTTTCAATGTATTCTAATTTCGATGCGCTGAATTTTGTGACGTATCACACTTGTCCGTAGCATTTGTAGTTTGTGCTATGAAAGTGGGTGACGGACAGACAGACGACGGACTGAACGATTATAATACCTTCCATTTTTTACGTCATAAACGTAGCGTGGAATCTAAAACTGACTACGCAGTTGTAGGCTGCAGAACGAGATCTGAATTTGCACAAGATGGTAGTAACTGCCTTCACAGGTAAGACAAATGTGTTGTGGGACTGCGGAGCCCAGTCGGTTGGGCATTCGCCTAGCATGCGGAAGGTCCCAGGTTCGGGTCCGGGCATCGCCTAAATAACTGCCGACCTATAAACGGCCCGTGCAGCCAAAAATGTCCGACGAATAATCCCGTGTGGAGGGAGTGCATAGTAAATATGCTATAAAGTCTCAACGCTGCGTACGGTTGCGTTGGGTGCCTACTCAGGGGTCGGCACGTTAATCGACTGGGGCTCTAAAATACGATGCCTGTCGCCAATACCCCTCGTGTAGCTCTAGTGCGACGATAATTCAAACTAAACAAATGCGTTGTAATTATATTTTTATCAGAGAGTCAGAAATCGTCAAGTCGATGTAGTAAGCCAATACAAACTTACTGTAGAATTGCGCCAAATAGTTTGATAAGTTTAATTGTTTGGGCTTATTACAAAGCGATCGATAGCTTCACTTGGCGAATTGGCTTTTTATATTGTTTTTGGACCGGCAGCATTTCCGTCTTCTTCTTAACTCTATAGTCAAGGTGGATTGGAGTATAATTAAAACGGAGTTTAATTTACGAGAAGTAGTTGGATAGCCGGATTTCAAGGTTTATAAAGAGAGTTTGGTTTGCTTTTCTAGAATCGCAATTGGCTAATGATGATGGTTCAGGGTCTTGGGTATGTGTTTTTGAAAATATTTTGGGAAATTGACTTCTAATTTTAGACGTAAGGTCAACGTTTTCCCATGAAAATTATCTAAGCCGACTGGGAGGCTGAATGGTCAGGGAGTCCGATAAGGTCCCTGGTTCGAATCCCGGCATGTATGTTTGTGTTGTGTGTTTGTCTGTATTTGTAATGAGTACACAGTCACATACGTGCTTGTTAAATCTGCGGAGTCGAAAGTCAAAAGCAAGCTCATGATGACGCCGCTGGTTTGCTGTGGGTGCCCGCTCAAGTGTCGACTTCGTCACTTGACAAGTGTTCTAAATTACGAGGCGTTATTTGGCTGTGTTAAAGCTCTATGGAAGCTATTATTAGACAGCAGAAAAACGTAAAACCTAACCCAACCTAACGATGCTGCTTTACTGTTTGCATTTTTTCAATTTAATTTCATACAAACTAAATTCATTATTTTTTTTAATATTCTATTATTTGTTCGATTCAGTTTTCAGTTATTCGGAAAACATTTTACTTTCACGATCAATGTGTCGTCAAATGTGATGAACTCTAAATAAAATGATGTTGTTTTCCCTTATCGTTTAGTTTTTCAATTGGTTTCGAATCAACTATTTTTGAATTTAAAGTATTTATGTTTGAAATAAATATATCCCAATTGGTATATGCATCATTCTTTACCAGCTTCGCAAAATCGGGTAAAATCTAACAATTTTTTTTCGGGGGGGGGGGGGGGGTATAAACATGCTCGTTAAATGTGTGGAGTCCAAGAGCTTACGATGTCACTCGAAGTTCCGTTGGGTTTCCGCTCTTGTGTCGACATCGTTACTTGACAAGGGTTTTAATTTACGCAGCGTAATTGGATGTGTTAAAGCTCCTAAAGGAGGATAGAAACAGGCAGCCGGGAATGATCAAGTTCCCAAAATTACTAGTCATATTTCTTAAGTATTTTTATGTTATGTTAGCACAAGAAACCAATACACACCTCGTAGTTTAGAAACCTGGTCAAATGATGAGGAATGCGCCTGAGCGGGCACCCAGCGAAACTTTAAGGGTGACATCGTAAGAGGCTTTTTGAATCATATTTAACGTGCACTTTCCCCCAGACTCTGGCTCGTTAATTCACTCATAACAAACAACAACTATCAAATTTCAAAAAAGCTTGGAAGATTTGTTTATGTAATATTGATCTGTGGCCCGGGTGCCCTAGTGGGTTTGCTCGCAGCCCATTATGCTAACAGTCTACACACTGTACCGGGTGCGGGTTTGAATCGCGCCTTCGCCCTGGTTGTACATTCTCTCTGTGTATCAGTAAAAAATATGTGTGTCCGTCTTACTTGACGAAGGTTTATTAGCGGGTTTCTGATCAAGCACACTGGTCGGAAAATACATGTACCAACCTATCTACCAACTTTCGTAAGTATTTTTAGGTTGCGTTAGCTGAAGAAACCCATGCACCTCGTAGGTGCCGACTCGGCGGCGCAACGGTTAAGGTGCTAGCCTTTGGAGCCTCTGAATTCGGGTTCGAATCCCGGTAAGGCATGGATGTCTGTGTTTGTCGAGTATATGCGGAGTACGTGCTCGTTAAATCTGTTGGGTCCGAAAGTCCTGTGGGCGGTCATTGCGCAGTTTCCCACGGTTACAGGTCCCTGGAGACTATTTCTCTCCCCTTCAGGGACATGTCTAAATTGTGGAGGTGGCGATGGATGGCAGCATCTGTCATATATGTGTGTATGTCGTGTCCGTCCTTCTTGACGATGGTTTATAAGCGGGTCTTTGTGACCAAGCACACAAGCCTGAGAATATATGTCTACCAACCAACTTCCTAGGTTAGAAGCCTTGTCAAGTGATGAGGAATGAGGGTGACATCGTACGCGATTTTTTTTAATCGTAATTAACGTGCACTACTTCTACACAGGTTATTATTCGTCGGACATTTTTTGGCTGCACAGGCTGTATATGTCATTAGTTATTTTGGAATGCCCGAATCTTTGACCTTTCGGATGCAAGGCCGAGCGCTTTATCCGACCGGGCTCCCCAGCTTCTGGCACGTTAATTCACCCATAACAAACCATTACTTTCAAACGTCAATAAAGCTTGAAAGATATGTTTATGTATTTTGAAGCTCTGTTGTTTGCTTTCGTGATGGCTCAAGTTTTGACTCGTCACTTAACCACTGTTCAAAATAATGAGGCGTACGTTGCTGTGTTAAAGATCTTCTTGAAAACTAGAAATATACCAAAATGTTTCAAACCAAAAAAAGCATGAGCAACGCCTCCAAATACAAGTTTCCATCAATTGCTTAATCATCTGACTTTCTAATGCTAATTACTGTACAAAAGAGGGATTTCATTAATTTTAATTAATTCAAACATATTTTTTAGTAATTTCTATTAAAAGCTCAACTAATTTTGAGACTTAAAAAAACTTATGTGAAATATTTTACTTTGATTAACTTTGATGTTTTCTTAAATTTTATATCATCAATATAGAGTTGATTTTTTTACGGAACAAACTGTAATTTTTTAAAAAATTAAATCACATAGTAAACCTGAAAATTGAAAGTCTCCGCCCATAAAATGGTTGTTGCTCCAAGTCTAATAACTATCGCCAAATATGGATTTCTCAGTTTGATCGTGACGAGTGCTGGACTGTTGATCGGGAACATTGTCGTCGTCAAACATCACAAGGTAGGTAAGAATACTTTATATACGGATGTTAAAAGATTGATGCACATTAAATTGACAAGTTAGCAATATTTTGTTTTAAAATATCTGTACTAAAGGAAATTAGTGAATAAGTATATGTACTGATCATGGGTGGAGTGACCAGACAATCACTAAAGTTAGTTTGTCAATCACTAAAAGTTGTGCAAATAGTCTCTAGTTATTTTTTCATAGTTTTTTTCCAAACAAAAACAATGTAAATAAAATGTTATTTATGAAAATTTAATGATGATTTTACAGTCAAAATGTTCCTCATATAGTTACCATGAGTACAGGTCTCCTGCTAGGAGAAAAATTCCTCTCCCCTCCAGCGATTTGCCTCAATAGAGGAAGTGGCACTCTCTCGGAATAGGAGTCAGACTTCTATTCTTCCGGAATAGGACTGGTCAGACTAGATATTAGGTATTAAATGAAGTGTATCTATCTTTTGAAACCCAATAAAACCGAAATTCTTAATTGCATGCACATAGGAATCCAACTATAAGATAATAATACAATTATTGGTAATTATATGAACCATATACTGCACGATTTTTTTTTTCTGCATAGAAACTAGTACTTTCTTTCTTATATGCCTTTTTTTTTAAATCTTCAGATTACTTTTAAAAATTATTAAAAAAATGTCTTTGTTAATTCTTTGCTTCCCTAACCGCTGATTTATCCAAAAAGAATTAAACTAAAAATACCCTAAAATGTGCAAAACTTTATACTTTTTCAAAAAGATACTCTGGTTTAAGGTGGCTGGTACACAGGCATACTAAACATTTGTTTTTACAAAAATTTCCCAATGCATGTAAAATATAGGCTAATTAGAAATAACAGACCCAGTCGATCAACAAATCTAAAACAACGTTAAAAGTATTTAACCTATTATTTGGGTAGGTTTTGTTTCCATAATTTTTTTCAATCAATTCGTTTCTTGTAACACTGATTTTTATTTCTAAATACACTACTCGAAACAATTAGGGGGCGCTTTGTGTACTTTTCTTAACCCTTTCAGTCCCAACTTTTTATTTTTTATTCTAAAAATCTAAATTGTGTGAAATAGATTCATTATGCATCTAGAATGAAATGGTAAAAAACAGGGGGGGGGGGGGGGGGATGTTAATTTTTTAATTAAAATTTAAGGGGGGGAAATTGAAATCATATTTTTTGAATAAATTGACTATAATTTTTCAAAACTTCATAGAAAGTTATAATCAATTTTTAAACATCTAAAAATGCCAGCATGAAGAATTTAGGGTAATTTTATCTAATGAAATTGTTTCAGAGTGAATTTAATTTTACCATGTTTTTCATATTTTCATTTAATTAAAACAAACGTTTTTTAATTCTTCAAACTACATTATTCTTCCATCTAGCGATAAATAAGTGCGAGCTTACTTAGTGAGGAAAAAAAATCGCAAGCTGTTGCTTCCAAATGAACTCGTATAAGGGGAGATCATAGTCCACAACACCAAAAATAAGCAATTCTTAGTATTGATTTCGAAAGGCTCTAAATAATTAAAAAAAATATGTTACAAAAAGAAATTGTACCGAGTTATAAATTGTACTTTTATTTTTATATTTATACCTAAGAATCTTATTTTTAAAAATTATTTTTTTAGACATTTTTTGAAACATACAATTACGAATTTTCAAAAATACAAGTATTTGTTTGGTACACTTTGTACAAAAAATATACCAAGAATTTACATAAAACTTTTTTCAAATGCAAGTCAACAGTTAGGTTTATATTGGTCACCCATATTTTTGCCTAAAATAATTTTTAAATTTTATTTAAAAAAACATTATATTCTACATTCATAAACATTCAGATTTTCAATGCAGAAAAGTGTAAAATAATAAAATATTTTGTTAATTTGTAAGACTATATGAGGTGACTTAAATAGATCTAAAACGATATTATAACACACAAAAAAGTTATTAAGAAATATTTAATAGATTTGGAGAAAAGTGTACCTTATGTATTGAAAATTATAGTTTTGAGAAAAACGCAAAAAACAAATATTTACATTTCTTTAATAATATTTACCTTTAGTTTATTTTCTCAATAAACATCAACAAATACAATTTTTAAGGGGTTAAAGTTTTAGTTAAAGATACTGGAGAGTAGAGAAACACATCTACTTAAAAAAATTGTTATATTTATTAAATTAAACTGTATGTGTCAAAAGTTGTCCATTTAAAGGGGGCGTGGCACCTTTGTTTACTTTCATAATTTTGATAAGAAATAATTAACCAATCGATACAAAAAAAATTCTAATTCGATAGATCGGGCTGCCATCTATCCGAAAATACTGGTTTCAAAAATCGGATTTTCGGATTTTTTTTTTGTCATTTTTAACTATGATCTTCCCTTAAAACATGCGCTCCCCTAATTTCTAATTGTTGGAATTGTTTTGAGCAGTGTAATATGAAATATCAGATGAAAATTAAACCTATTGATTTATAGATCTAAACATAGGTCTGTGTCACATGTGTGGCACATATTGCAGTGAAGGGTGAACGAATAATTTTGAATCATTACAAATTCTGTCAGGTTTGATTTCATGTGATTATACTGATTGTAAATTAGATTTAGTCATTTAAGAAATGTCATTAATTCAATACAGAATGAAATCCCTTAAATAAAGACTCATATTAGCCGATACATTTGAAACTCTGGTGGTTTGTTATGGGTGTTTAGAAGACTCACAAACAGCACCTCGAAGTTTTAAAATCATCTTAGTTATTATGCAAAGTTCAAGTTATTATAATTATATCAAGTTGTTATAATTATATTAAGTTATTATGAGTTCAAGTTATTATTCAAAACACTTGAAGTTGCATGCCAATGAGAGAAGCGAAAACAACTGAAAAGGGTTTTGATATACGTCTTCAAATGGCTTCTTTTTAAAAAAGGGAAGTTAAGCCTTAAAACAACTATAAATTCATAGATATCATAGTTAAAGTATTAGATTGGCTGATCACGTGATCTCCAATGCTAACGAAGGGACGCGCATGGAGGTCAAATAAGGGGGCAAAATTGCCAGTGTTGCTGCCACTTTAAGGAGAAAAATACTACGAAAAAATTTCATTTAATTCTAAAATTACAAAAAAAATATCAACACGTTGGTATTGATGGAAATGAGGCAGCCGACTTACTAGCAAAGAAATGCGAGACATCTCAATGAAGGATCCTTTCACTCGTCACACTCAGCGACATCAACTCAGTGGCAAAATCAAAATTCAGGGATACGACCATCAAGTTAAGAACCAAATCTGTGAATAACAACTAGCAGAACAATAGCAAAACCTTAACTAGACTGAGAACTGACATCTGGGGGGAATGAAAATCCAGCCGACGGCTCCAGAAAGTACCCCACCTGCAAAATCTGCTCGACATAGAACTAAGTCCAACACACATTTTTCATGTCCAGCCATCCTTGCAAAAATGCAACAGATTAGTGACTCTCCGCTGATACTGTATCTCCAATCTAACGACTGGACAATCGCATGAGGTCAAATAAGGTGGCAAAATTGCCAGTGGTGCTGCCACTTTAATGACAAAATACTACGAAAAATCTCATTAATTCTAAAATTACAAAAAATATCGTAAAAATACTAGCTGCATTTTGGAATCTTTTTAGTGACTTTAAATCCTTTTCTAGTACTTTTTTGTAATTTTAGAATTAAATGGTATTTTTTCGTAGTATTTTTCTCCTTAAAGTGGCAGAAACACTGGCCATTTTGCCCCCTTATTTGGCCTCCATGCGCGTCCCGTCGTTAGCATTGGAGGTCACGTGATCTGCTAATCTAATACTTTAACTATGATATCTATGTATAAATTATACCTTCCAATAAAAATAAGTTTAGACACCACTATAGACTGAGAAATATATCCAGTCCCAGCATTTGGAGCTTGAGGTAGCCGACTACGTTTGAAACGTTAATTTCGTCGAAAATTCGCAATTTTTTATTTTTTATTTCAAGATAATATGAAAATTTATCTTTTCAAATCTGATTTTAGTTTTAAGTTCCGTTGTGTAGAAGTTTAGATACGTGGATTTCGACATAGGTTGTTTTGCCAAAAACAAACAGGAAGTGGTAAACCGAAACCGGAAATAAGCCTAATTTTTTTTTTAATATTTTAAACCATTTTTAAATAATTAAACATTAAAAAATTATTGCAAGAATAAGGCCAAAATAAAATTTAGATTTTTTTAGTTTTAGTTTGGCAACACTCTAATATTTACAAGCAATGCTTTTCTTATATGCCTTTTTTGAAATTTTTACTTTGATTGCCTTTTCTGAAGAATTGTTTTTTCACTAACTTTACCATACCGCTTTTGCCTTATCTCAAAATATGTTCAATATAACAGTCTAATATTTTATATGGTGGCTCGTTATAGTTCCGAGAATGTAATGAACTAGGCGTATATGTAACTACAATACAACAAGGCGTATATGTAACTACATATTTCAAATATTTATTGATATGATTAAAAAATAATCTTAAAACTATTAGATTTTTTTATGAACATTTACATTATACCTTATAAATTTCACATTTTTTTATGATATAAATTAGCTTTTAGTTCGTTACACTTAAAAGTATAGTAGAAATGTGTAGTTAAAATTTAAATAAATTACATCGATAAACTTTTCTTCTACATTAAGAGTCGTTTAAGCAAAATAGGGGCCAATTTTCACTAAAAATCTCTATTTTTGTGAAAAATAAATTTTTTAAAGTTATAATTTGTGTGAAATTCATCTTTCAATACTACATTTTACCTTTCCATTGCATTTACAGTTTATATTTTGGTTTAAAAAAAACGCACGAAAGGTAGTCGGGTACCTTGAAACCAGAGCCTGATTTCTGGCAGGGCAAACGGGGCACGTGCCCAGGGCCCCCACTTCAAGAGGGCCCCCAAATTTTCTTAAAAGAATAATATTGGGGGAAAACAGTTGCCTCAAAGAAAAAAAAATAATAATAAACATAATACAATTGAACCAAGTACTATTAATTTTTTATACGCAAACCACTATTTTTTATTCCTTGTTAATTTTATAAATTAACTGCCTCAGCCATGTGATCAAGTGAATAAAAATTATGTATGTAGATAAAATGACTTGACATGATACAATAGGTATCTGATGTCATATCTTATGTATGTATTAAAAGAATTGTATAAATAAAGCAATGCTTACATGCGTACTTAATATAATAAAGGTTATTTATTCGTACAATTTTAAAATGAAAAAAAAAACATTTTCATGGACGGATTAATGTATGTTGCGGGGGCCCCTAAACTGGCTTGTGCCCTGAGCACCTAAAGTTGTAAGTCGGGCCCTGCTTGAAACAATTGCAAAAGATGTCTCAGTCTTATAAGAGAAGTTTCGACAGTTCTATCTATTACTAAGATGAAATATTATCTCTTTCTCTATCCGTCTTTTGTCATAAAACCCAAAAAACTCGCCTCTGTTACGACATTTTATTCCGAAATAAATCTTTGTTTTTCTACAAATCAAATCTTCTCCTCAGAAGAAGTTATTATTTGACATGGAAGATAACAAATAATATTGATTTAGGAATTTGATATCTCCACTCGCCTACAATCCACGATTGACAAAAATAAATGCATCTCATTGAGATGTGTTTGAAAAAAGCATAGTGCGGAAAGTGGAAAATTCTGATAGATATTAATGTGCACAACACCAACATCGCAATGAATAACATCTTTTTGCTCTAGTTTTTATGATATTCATGTTTTCTGTGTTGAAAAGGTGCGAAAAATCAATGATAAAGGGAAGGAACCAATATTTTATTTTTGAAAGTTTTCAAAAAGGCCAAAAAGATTCTTGTGTAGCTTTTGACGCTGAGAGGGAAATTTGTTTTTGCTTTTCCCTACCTCAAGTGGTTTTGCCAAAATAAGTTTTTTTTTACTAAAAAAGTCTTATATTACACTAGCAAATAAATACCGTTCTTCGCACGGATTAAAAAATATTAATGATACAAATAGTGTCATTAATTTGCTATAGGATAATAAGATTGCCTTTGCTCCCATTCATTATGAAGAATAAAATACCATTATTTATATTGCTTTAAAATTCCAAAATAAAAAAACATCAATATAAAATGCACATCCTCGTATCACAAAAATCTTCCTCAATATGAACTTACTGTCATAGCAATTTTCCTGATAAATTCAAAATGAACCATAATTGTATATCAATGTTTTTTCACGTCAAAACCTCCATTCTGTTTTTTTTTAAAAACTATTTAGCTCATTGGCACGTTCAATTATTTTTCAAATCATTAATTTATTTTCTGAAGGTAATGGCAAGAAAATAAAAGCAATTTCAATTTTAATTAATTTTTTTGTTCATTTTAATTTCTTCTGTCGAATGGCAACACGAAAGGGAAAAAATGATCGGATTTGAGCGAAAGTGGTGTATTTTTTTCAGACAATTAAAATTTTCTCTAAAAATGGAACAAATCTGTAAAAACTAAGCCTCAGGTTCACACATTGGTATTAAAGGGAATCTATCTTAAAAATTTCGAATTTCTGAGGGCAGTATAAGTAGATCTTCTACGATCCACAGACATAGACACACAGACTCTTTCTTTTATTATTATAGATTAGTCATACAATAGAATTTTACTAAAAAAATCGCATTTTCGCATATTTTGTGTGGCTGATAATACAACTATTTTTTTTATAAAATATTTAGCTTAATTATTCCAAATTTGTTTCGAACAACTTTTAAAACATACAATGAATATCACTTCCCGTCGCCACCTTTGAGCAAAAAACTGTTTTTTACCGCTTAAACCAGTTTTCGGTAAATAGATTTTTTTAGGAATAAAAACTTCAAAAATATTTTTTTAAAATTATGTTGTTACAAACAAATTTTAATTCAATAAACTAGTTTTTTTTTACAGAAACATTTATTGTACAGGGTGGCGCAAATAAAAATAACCCCGGCTTGGAGATAGGAATGCATTGAGATGCTTGACGAGAAAAACTATTGAAGTCGTATGAAAGCTTTCAAGTCAAAACTAAAGATTATTCAAGCGTGAAATAGTGCAACCTGTTTTTCCATTGGTTGGATTGGATTTGCATCACGTTAGAGCTACACATGGACTATTGGCGAATTCAGATCTCAGTACGTATTATGAGAAGACGGCCCCTTATGCAAATTTTGTATAAGTGCAATCAATTTAGAATGTTTTTTTATTAACAAAAACAAAAAGGTCCGATTCTCTCGAATAAATAACGGCCAAAATAATCACTATTGTGAACTTTTTTTTGCGCACACAGCTGTATAAACCTTTAGTTTGTATTGCATTTCAACTAGCTTGTCAAAACATAAAACATAGCATAGTTGCGGGCAAATATTTGGCCAATCGTTTATTTGGGCTTAATATTGAAGCGATCAATAGCTTCACTTAGCAAACCTATTTTTGCATTGGTTTTTGACTTGGCAACAATTCTATCTAATTCTTATCTCCATGACGGGGCCACTTTTATTTGCGCCACCCTGTATTATCAGCCACATAAAAAAACAGTAAATGTAATTTTCTTCATTTAAAAAAGTCTCATTGAGACAATATACCGCTAGAGGCAGAGAAAAACAAAAACCAGATTATAATCCAAAACTACATTATAACCGACTTTTACTTTTGTCAAAACTTCCAAAATTATAAAAACAGTCGCCTAGATCAATTCGTTCCCACAGAAACTGTTTAGTCTCACAATGACTTTTTTAATTGATCTTAACATCTCAGACTCTTTGCATGAACAGATCAGATTTGTCGCCAGTACACATTGATCACACTCTCTCTGATGGCTCATAAGACAAACTAGAATTTCTCACTGATGAATGATATCTTAATATATAGTACCTTTAATTTATAATATTATCTGTAATATATTATATTGACATATATATATATATATATATATATATATAATATATATATATATATATATATATATATATATATATATATATATATATATATATATATATATATATATAAAATATATTATATATATATATATATATATATATATATATATATATATATATTATATATATATATATATATATATATATATATATATATATATATAATATATATAAATCTATAATTATAATATTAAGTTTTTTATAACTCTATATAATGTCTTTCCATCCATAAAACTTCCGTTTTAATAGCGTCGATATATTATTTCCCAGAGAAATTGAACGTGCAGACTTGTTTTGACTATATTAATATTCAGTTTTTCTTAATAACTCTTAATAATGTCTTTCCGATCCATAAAACAGCTCCCACGTTTTAATAGGCGTCGATACTTTCTTTCCCAGAGAAATTGCAGACGCTGCAGACTTTGTTTTGACTTCTGATCCACTATTCTCATAGCCATTAAAAATAGATTCACTTGCTAATAAGACTTCGACGTGTGAGGTTGTGTGTGCTTTTTTGGTTGCCGAGCTATGGCAACGGGGCTTCTCGAGGGCTTACTTTATCCTCACATAGGTAAAAGAAAGTGTTTAAAATAACTAGGTATCTACAACGTTCCGAATGTTACATTTTGAGTGTTAAATTATTTACCGAAATTCGTATATATACGTTCTCTAGGAGGATAATTCTCAGAGAATATAACGTACACAAGGGGATCGTGTAAACACAATTACAGAAATTGCCCACTACAACTGTTTTGACAATTCGATTTTCAATAATTGCAATGGGAAATAAAAATTTCTCTTTCTTTAAAAATACTTTTTTAACCGTGTAACATAGAGTAGAGCAGATGGAAGTATTGCTCAGCAAAAACCAATACAACAACCGAGTTGCCAAGTGAAGCCATCGATCGCTTTATAGTAAGCCTAAACAAACGCCCTCAGCGAGCTATTTGGCGCTATTCTCAAGTGAAGTTTGTATATAGGCTTATTACATCTACTTGGCGACTTTTTGACTATCTAATTAAACTATAATTACAACGTATATTCTTACATGTAAAGGGAATTACTCAGGGTCGGATTTAAAGATTTGCCGCTGTAGGCTACGATTGATTTGCCGCCCCTGTCACAATATTCTCCCCCTTCGGGGAAAGGTAGCTGGTTAGCTGCAAAATAGGGTGGTATGTGATGTTTAAAATAGATACACATATTAGAATCATCTACCTTTCGACGCTAAATCGAAAGCGAGGAAATAGGCGATTTTTTTAAAAAAAACTGTTCGATTATTTTTCTTTCAACTTCGAAATCCGGGAGGAGGGGTGCAATTGCCCTCGCAGCTACCATGTTTGCTACAAAATATTAGTATTATATATACATTTACGGTTTACGCATTAATGTAAATTATTTGTTTTCTTTATTAAAAATATTCGTATCTTTATAATAATATTTTTATGCCAAATGCTGCTTTAATTGGTACAGCCTATTTAGAAATCCGGCTCTGGAATTACTACTTGTGTAAATTCAAATGTCCTGCTACAGCTTACAACTGCGCAAATACTTGAACATTATATTTTTTATTTTTAATCAACTCTTTAAAGAAATAAAATGATGCGTTTTAGTTTTATTAACATTGAGTGAGCGGTTTCTTTAGGCTTACTAGGGTTGCTTGGCGACTTCCTGACGGCTTCACTTTTTTTCATGCCAAGCATCTGCATCGTCTTAACTCTTTGTTGTGCCAGTATAGGGCTCGCCATTAGATAATAAATTGCTGAAGAAACGGGGGATCTAAAACTTATTTTTATTGTCTTATGAAAACAAGATATTGGGCAGAGTATGGCATAAATGCTTTTGATGTACCATAGTAGAAGCAATAAATTATTTTGAAAGTGAAAATCGAGACTTTTATTGTCTGGCGCAGTAACATTATGCTATACCAAGACAAAATCTCAGCAGTCTAGTGACAATAAAAATACTATAACTATCTATGCTTAGCTTTTAAAAACGCCGAACGTTTATGAAAACTAATCCAAGATAATTAAAATATCTCAAATATTTGAAAGTAATCAATTTCTTTTTTTTATTGTTTTAATATTAAGTACGTTTTACAATCTACCAAAATTATTCAGCACAAATTAAAATTTTAGTTTACCTCCAATACCGTTGAAATATTTTTTTACAGTATACCTTCGTATCCGACTGCCGGTTATCCCCGTCTCCTTCTATACACCAACATCCGTGGTTGGTATTTGCCTCATGAACTAGAACGTCTTAAAAGATGTCTCAAACTAAAGCTAATGTCAAGTGGAGTCTTTATTCCAAATTTCATTTAAAACTCAGAACATAGTTGAAATTTGATTTTAAGATGCTAAAATCTTAAGTGAAAAATTTTCAAAATGCCCCTTGTCACTTACACAATTGCTTTCTTTCAGCAACCGGAATTCGCGGACAGCCTAGTATACCACAAACCTGATCCCATCTCGTCTGAAAGTGTTCGATCGGTGCTGGGCACCAACTTTGACCGCTGTCTCACGGAGCCCAGCAAATCCTTCTGTTTGCTGGGGCACAAAAAGAGACTTCTCAGGGCTCTGGAACAGTTGGAAAACTCGCCAGGACCACCCAATGCTGTAAGTTGGTTATGTTGGAGAATTTGTACAGAAAAAAATATATTGCTGAAAGAACAAAAATTATGTTGATTCTACAAAATTGCGAAATAAAAAAAAAAATATTAAAACAAGTTTTAAAACTCTTTAAAAAAAGAAAAAAAATCTTATTTTGGTGTACGATTGATTTAATTAAAAGTTCTTTTTTATGCAGTCTTATTATTTAAAATATCACTCAAATCACTTATCTCTTATCGTAGTTATAAAAACGTGGGATAGTTTTTAAAAATAAAAATGTTTTCGTGATAATGCGAGATTAACCATATCATCCACATGACGCGTACAAGTTAATTATAACATTAACTACAACAACGACACTGTTGTCATCGTGAGCCTCTAGGGCTTAGCCTGGAAGGCAAGAGGGTGCAGTCGTTTCCGTTAGCACAAGACTTTGAGTACCCGTACGGGTGGTAGTCTGACTTGTGCTCCGAGAGAGCGCCACCTCCTCAATTTAGGAACGTCGCTGGAGGAGAGGGGCATTTTTCTCCCGACAACCTGTACCCATTGTACTGTGCTATGACCACCCACAGGACTTTCGAACCCGCAGATTTAAGGGGGAATGAGCGCTGGACCGCAGGTCTCCAAACTCAAGTAACTCAGTGTTAATCCAATGGGGGAAAAAACTATTTTCTGCCACATTTCTCCGGCTGTATTGAATATTTTTACAAACGGGGTTTTTTTTAAATAATAAATGTAGATAACTTACAGGTCTCTATCTTCCCACCTTTGAAATTGCTTTGAATATTTTGTGCAAAATTATTGAAAATTTAAAAAAATATTCGAACCTATTTCAAAAAGTGGGATTGTCGGGACTTGTAAGTTAGCATCATTTATCACATAAAAAAATTCAATGCAGCTGTAGAAATGGCTTGAAAATATTATTTTCGCCATTAGATTAACACTGAAGCACTTTGGTTTGGAGACCCTCGGTCAAGCGGGCTGATTCCCCCTTAATATTCAATATTGTTTATTACGTCATTAGCATCTCGGTCCCTTAAATGGCGCTTTATACGGGTTATACTGTATTATATTTTTAAAAACAATTTATTACATAATTTTTTTAATAATGCGTTTCTCATTTCAGAGTCCAACAGAACCTACCCTCCATCCCATTCACAAGGAGCTACTTGAGTTGGGAAAATTGCTGGCTTCTCTGAAAACTGCTCCGGTTCTCCTGGAACCTTCGATGCTGTACTGTTTGTTGTCCCCATCAAACAAACTTTACTTAATTAAAAAAGGCTTCAACCCGTACAAGTTCCAGGGTTCGCGGAAGGTGGTCACTCTTGGCATATTCGAAAAAGATGTTCGAATTTTGGATCAGGTAACTAAAACTGTTTATGTTCTTGGATAAAAAAATCGTGTTTTTTTTTCTAGAATAAAACAAGTAGGTTTCCAACAGAAACAATTATTTAGAACTGCTTCCACACAAAACTCATGAGTCTATAAAAGCACCAAAAACAGCCATACATGTATTGGATTAATTTTTTTAAGCGTCAAAATTAAACTATTTTTCATCGAAAATTCAATAATTATCGTTTGCTAAATTTATTTGTATTTCGAAGAATAAATATGTAATCACACTTTTTAAAAAAAAAGTAAAACATGTCATATCTACATACAACGTTGAACCTATCTATCACCTTCAAAACATAACCAAACTAATTGATTTTTAAATATAATTTTAAAAAAACAAAAGGTAATGAAAAAACTCACCAAAAGGAATAATGGGCTTGTTTCAACACTTTGTCAAAAAACAAAACAACCAATGAAATCGCAGTATGGAGAGCGTGACATCATAAGAAATATTCCCATTAGAATTAAAATCGTCAATATTCAAATTACTAAATGCTTTAATGTAAATTAAAAATAACTTTATTAAATTAATTTAAATAAATTTTTCTCGTTTCATTGTTGTGAGTGGCAATGGTGATTAAATTTCATTAAATATGTCCTAATGTTTTTTTCAATGATTATTAAATTTTGTATTTTTTTTAATAATTCAGGTACTACTTCGAATTTGAATTTTTCTCTGTGATTTTCCAAGTCTTCTAGTTTCGATGCCCTGATTTTTTTGTTTGACGTATCCACACTCATTCATAGCATTTGTAGTTTGGGCTATGAAAGTAGGTGGTGGACGAACTTAGCCTTTATAAAAGCTTGCACTTCTTACATTATAACCGTAGTGTTGAAACCAATAAAAATCTGTTCCCTTTATACACTGCTCAAAACAATTAGGGGGGGGGGGCGCATTGTTTAAACCTTTTCACTTTTTTCTCACTAAGTTGAGCTCGCACTTATTTATCGTTAGATGGAAGAATCATATGTTCTTTGAAGAAAAAATATTTGTTTTAATTAAATGAAAATATGAAAATATTTCACACATTTTAGATTATTAGCATAAAAAATAAAAAGTTGGTACTGGAAGGGTTAACAAAAGTTGGCAAAGTGCTCCCCTAATTGTTTTGAGCAGTGTAAATTACTACACAGCCAGTAGTTAGCTAAACAGAATCATAGTAGATGACGCTGCTTATTGCTAAATGAGTGGAGTCATAAATGTTACCCAATTAATAATGACGTAGATGGAACCACGCACTAGCAACCTTGTGACACGGACATGTTACAGACCAATGTTATTTTTCGAACTGGCATCCGGAAGGTCCCAGGTTCATATCTGGGCATCGCAAAAATAACTGCCGACCTATAAACGGCCCTCACTAACAGACTAAATACGGCACGTGGTTGCTTTGCCATGTTAATCAAATTTTGGAAAAATAAGGCAATTTCTATCGCAACTAAGATCAGAGTATTTAACACCAATGTGAAGTCCGTCCTTCTCTATGGACCTGAAACATGGCACTGCAATAAAACTAACATGAGGAAGCTCCAGGTTTTCATTAACAAGTGCCTAAAAAGGATTCTTGACGTAAAGTGGTACCATAAAATTAATAATGAAGAGCTTCTAAGGAGAGCAAAACAGATACCAATAGAACTTGAAATTAAGAAAAGAAAGTGGCGTTGGATTGGGCATGTATTGCGAAAAAATGAAAACTTCAAGACAAGACAGGCTTTTGATTGGAATCTCCAGGGACACCGAAAGAGGGAAAGACCAAGAAACACTTGGAGGCGAACTATCGAAAACGAACTGAAGGAGGTGGGGACAACATGCCGGGAGGCGAAACATCTGGCCACCAACAGAGTGAGATGGAAGAACCTGACGGAGGCTCTTTGCTCCAGCGATGGAGTGCAAGAGGGATAAGTAAGTAATATAAACGGCCTGTTCAGCCAAAAATATTTTCGATGAATAATACACCGTGTTGAAGGATAGCACGTTAAATATGCTCCAAAGTCCCGACGCTGAGGACGATGTCACCCTTTAAAGCTGCGTTGGGTGCCTACTCAGGCGTCGACTCGTCACTTGACTGTGGTTATAAATTACGACTCCCGTCGCCAATAGCTCTCGTGTATCTCCATTGCGACGATAATTCAACTTAACAACAACAATCACATAAAATGTACTGTCACAAATTCAAGAAAAGTCATGGGGTTTTAAATCTTTTTTTAAACTATAAATGACATCCAGTATTGCATTCAAATAGCAAACTTACAAACGTGTTCCACTATAAATACGTTTCTTATTCCGTTTTTATTTCAAAATTTGAAATGCAATAGCTGCTATTTGATTCCTAACAACTGCAGTTGCATTTGAATTTTTACCATAAATCCCTTACTATAACCCTTACTATTATTGGATTCTACATAAAAGGAACAAAGTACTACTCGTATTATTTTGTCTTTTGGTTTGAAACAAGGGGCTGGAGAGCCCAGTCGGTTAAGAGGGACTGTCAATCTCTATAAGCTAATGCATTTGTTTTGAAATCACAACATTTTGCAAAAGAATTACTGTACCATGTTTTCCCATTTTCATCAGGTGTGGGAATCATCATAACATTAATTGGAAACAAAATTGAAAAGAAAATAACATCCGGTTATTTAATTATTCATTGATTAAGTTTTAAAATAGTGTCGCCATCTGCCGTATATTTTGGAGCAATTTAAAATTTCAAAAATATATAATTACATAACTCGAAAACATTTTCGTTTCAAAGTTGTTTCACTTCGATGTTATGTTGATTCCCGTACCTGGGGAAAAACGGCTAACATGGCAAAGCAATACTTCTGCGGAAGTTGTGATTCCAAAACTAATGCATTAGCTCTATGGGACTGACAATCCTTCTTAAGGCGTCCCTTGAAAGCGGAAAATCCCTGGTTCGTATCCGGGTATCGACAAAAAAACTGCCGACCTATAAACAATCTCAGCAGCTAAAAAGGCTGACGAATAATACTACGTGTAAAAGGAGTGCACGTTAAATATGCTTCAAACTCCCGAATCTGTGTGCGATGTTACTGCTAAAAGTTCCTCTGGGTGCCTACTCATCAGGTGTCGGCTCGTCACTGGAGTGTGGTTCTAAATAACGACGCCCGTCACCAATAGCCCTCGTGTAGCTGTAGTGCGACGCTAACTCAAACTTACCTGTTTCGGATCTTCGAACTATATTTCGTGTACAATTCTAACTAGGGTCAAGTGGGGTAAGTGTGATCGGGGGTAAGTGTGATAAACAGCTCTTGTAACTTTGGGAATCCCTCTAAAAATCTGAAAGTTTGCAATATATAACATTAGACCACTTATACTTAAACTAAAAAGAAATATTGACTTTAAACAATAGTTTAAAGATAGTTTTGAGCTTTTGAATTTAAGTGCAACTGTCTGGTTTTTTTCAAATTCGAAAGTTTTTCTTCCAAATTCCATAAGTGTCATATTTTTATAAAAATCCTGTTGTTTTTCTTTCTCTGTTAGCAAAAAGAATAAAGGTAAAGATATAAAACTGTTTTGGTTTATTATTTCACATGTTGTGAAGTATGGAAGTACAATCACAGTTACTCCTCAAAATATCAGTTGTGGGTAACTGTGATAAGTGACGTGGGGTAAGTGTGATAATCCAAAACACCCCATTTACCTTGTGCAAAACATACATAAATAAAAAAAAATATTATGTTATTATTAAATTATAAATTATTATTAAAAAAATGAATAAAGGGAAATGACATTTCATTTCATAATATCTCAGAGGATTTTGAATTAGAAATACCAAAAACTGACCTTTCTGCTGGATGCTACATTCTTGTTGCCTTAAAAAAAACGCACGGTAAAGAACTTCTTTGGGACAAGTTCAGTCTGAAAATGAGGTGAATCGAGAAGGAATTACTGTAAAATTTCTTAAATATGGTAGCATAACAAAGACATTTTTATGGCCAAATATAGATGACGTGTGTATAATTGATGAGTACGATATTGTTTTGAACCTCCGATGTCCAAATATGGACCGAAGAGAACGTCTGCATTTTTCGCAAGATTTTGAAAATTACAATCTGTAAAAAAAGCAGTCTAACTAATAATAAAAATTAAATAGCTACATAGGTATTTTGACTTTAAAATTGTTTGTTTCTTTTACATCCTGACTTAAGTTTATTATATCACAACATGAACCAAAAACGAAAATTCTCAATATTTTTGATTTTTCTTATCCGTATATTTCTAATAAGATGTAAAATACTAATAAATTTATGTTTATATTAAATTGTTAAGAAAAATGTATGCTTAGTAATTTATATGGCTTGAAAACACTTATTGCAACTGAAATCACACTTACCCACATCAAAATCACACTTACCCCTATGTGGGGTAAGTGTGATAAAACAGCAATGGATTTTGAAATGCAAATTTTATTCACTTAAATTTGGAATTCAAACATATACATTTTTTCCTACATAGGTATGTTTCTTATAATAATTCACTACCAATTTTAGGATTTGGAATTTACTTGAAGCAGAGAACTAATTTTTTAAAGGAAAAATGCAGAAACTCTATCACACCTACCCCACTTGACCCTACATTCACTCAAATATGAAATGCCAAAAGGTAGTAATTCTACTTTTGACGCCAACGGAATTTGCGATATTTTTTTTAATCAGATGGGGCTGCTTCGTAGGCGGCTAAGCCTTTTCAGTCTCGGTATATTCCCCAGAATTGAGTGCCATTTTTTTGGTGGAATCATCTAGGCGACTCTTGCTACCAATTGTAACGCCCAGATTACAAAGAATCTAAGCTGTTTGTAGATGTCAAAGTATGCCGAAGTTTAATTTTTCCGAGAGAACCCAAGCCAAATGGGTACTTAAGGGTTCTTTTACATGCTACACAATCATTTGACATGCGTGCCCTCGATTTTCCCATCCCGAAAATCTGACGACTCAGTCGGGCCTCAAAACCGCAAACGATTTCAACGCAGTTTGCGATATTTAACTGTCGAATTAAAAAAAATTAAACTGTTTGATGAAAACATATTATTACAGGATTAACTTCTATAACAGATAATCAAATGGGTAACGTTTATTGAGGGCAGTTGCTTTTTTATCTTTCGCTTATCGTATATATCCTCCCTTAGTATTTCTGATCACGAAACCAAATTTATCCATCAATTCCTTAATAACAAATAAAGATCTTCTTCCTGGAAACTCTCTTATCCAAATTATACGTTTTCTCTTAGAACTCCCACAGCAATATTCGAATTTCTCGGAAAAGAGTGTTCTCTGTGGATTTAGAAGTATTTGCTTTTGCGCTTTGAAAAAGTAGAGGAAATTTAAAATTCATTGACTTGTAAATTAGTTCTATATCCTCGACTCTTATTTGTGGAAATATTATAAATTCAATCCCACCGACACAAAGAAGATGCGAAAATTTATTTAACATATCATAAATATATAATTTTATAGTTTTCCCTCTGAACTAAAATGAATTTCTACAGTTTTCAAAATAAATACCATTTAAAAAGTAAAAATTGCCAAACATGTATTTTATACAAATTTCGATACTCTTAAAACAAACGAGCGGTTTTAACTCAGTCTGAGTTAATTACCACTCCTTTCCGTGCCGAAAATGCACTTGAGTGGATTTCACTCTTTTTGCGGAGTTTGTAAAGAAATAAAAAAAAACAATCTACGTCCTACACTCTTAAAACGAGCGGTTTTAACTCAGTCTGAGTTAATTTCCACTCCTTTCCGGTGCCGAATATGCACTTCCCTTATAGGAGTGGATTTCACTCTTTTGTTTTAAGAGTGTATTTTAGTTATTCTAAAGTAGAATTTAAGTAGATCAAAATACCAACACTTATATTCATAATATATTTTGCACTTTTTTTAAAATTAATAATCAATTGATCTGTGCATATTTTAACTCCGTTTTAGGTAACCTTAATACAACAGCTTCATTAATTCAGGGTTTAATTTAGTTTTTTTTATAAATTATTGCTTGAACACAATTTCCTTTTGCTGTTTCATGTTAAATGCTAATAATGGGTTCTTTTGAAAGGTTTTTCTGCCATTGCTCATTTTGAAAATGCAAAAAGCGATGTAAGATTTTGTTTCACTTAATAAAAGTTTTCTATCTCTTACTGACACAATTGCTTGTTGTAAAAAATGTGCGTATATATGGCAATTTAAGAATATTGAATTCTATTGCTTAAATTAAATTCCACTGATTGCGAAATCGAAATAAAAATCGATTCAGACCAAGAAAAATTAATGCTTTTTTGGTCAATTAGACAAATGTTAGAGAAAAGCTGCGTAGCCCAGTCGGTAAGGCGCTAGCCTTGCATGCGAAAGATCCCAGGTTCGGGTCGAGCATTGTCGAAATAACTGCTATAAACGACCTGTGTAGACAAAAATATCCCGACGAATAATAACCCGTGTATAGAAAGTGCACGCTAAATATGCTTCAAAGTTCCGACGCTGCGTACGATATCGGCCTTAAAAGTTACGTCGAGTGCCTACTCAGGTGTCGGCTCGTCCCTAGACTGTGGTTCTTAATTACGATACCCGTCGTCAATAGCTCTAGTGTATCTCTAGTGTGACGATAATTCAACATAACCCTCTGAGAACAAACTTAAAATGAAAACTGATTTAGGTACACAATTTGAAATTCATTTATTTCCACCAACTAGACAAATCCTAGAGAAAACCGACCAAAGACCAAAACGCCTCATTACATATATATTCTTCTTCCACATTCGGATATCAAAAAATTCGGATAATTGGAGTTAATCGGAATAAAGTGTATATTCAATCAATTACTGGGGGCTGGGGAGCCCAGTCGTTTAACCCAGCAAACCCTGGTTTTCTCTAGGATTTAATAGTTGGCGAAAAAAGCATTACATTTTTTTTTGTCTAAATCTATTTTTATTTCAATTTCGCTCTCAGTGGAATTTAATTTGAGTATTGGAATTCAATATTCTTAAATTTCCATAAATACGCAAATTTTTACAACAAGCAATTGTTTCAGTAAGAGATTGAAAACTTTTATTATATCCGAAGCGTTGCTGATTGGAGTTTTACTGTATATTTCAGGAATCTGTCCTGTCTTCATTTGCGTTGGCTGGCTACAACATCACCCGATCTCGGCAATGGTTAAGGACGGACGAAAAGGACATCAAGTACCTCACTGCCCACTACTTTTTGGCCAGAGATGACTGCACAGTGCACTTGGTGGTCATTTTCAAGAGGCGAAAGTTCATGCGGATTGCCGGACTCGCAGAAGATGACGACGGTTTCAGGGATTTGCTGTTTACGAAGGAAGCTACATTCGAAAAGTGAGGCCTTCTGAGCGTTAGACCAGGCGGAACAGCTAGCGTATTATGGCCGGAATGCTATCTGGTGACTTTGGGGTTCGTGAAAAAGTAAAAACAGGGTTGCTATAGCAACAAGATTGATGTAAACATCTATTGAGTTGAACTGGAATGTTTACTAATTTAAGTACGTTTTCGCTTCTTGGCTTCAAAATGAAAGTCGCCAAATCTAAACCGGCCATAATACGCTAGCAGTACCGACCAGGCATTTTCCGTAATTTATGCACCAGTTTTTACTGCACCATCGAGTAAAGTTTAAACTTTCATAAGAAACTAGTGGTCACACCTCCTACTCGCTATGGCTCGCCAACCCCAATGAAAAATATAAAATATATCGCTGCTTGACTAAGATCCATTTGTAACTAAATTGGAAACCGCGGTAGCCTTCAACGCTTAGAAACTATGTTTAAAAACAATTTGAATATTTCCTTTTTTATTAACAATAGTGTTTGGTAGTTCAGTCGATAGAAATTATAATTTAAATTTTCAAACATTAAACGTCCCTAATATTATGCATGTTTAAAATTAAACTTACAGATTCTATCCTGAAGTTGTTGATTTTTTCAAACTAATAACGAATCTTATATAACGCTTGGAGTAAATCAACACCATCTGCTCTATACCGTAGGCAAAAGTGTAAACAAACTCGATTGTTGCCATTGCAGAGTTAGAAATATAAAGAAATTTGGGAGCCATGTAAGAGAATAATATAGATAGATATTTTTGTATTGTTATTCTAATTTTTTCAGCTAGAAAGGATTCGAATGGTTTTTTTTAAATAAACCTCATTCTGAAGTTTTAAATTTCTTATGTTATTTGTAAAAATTAAATTTATCCAGAGAAAACAACCATACATTTTTGCCCATTTCCAAGCTGCTCAGAGGGTTAAAGCGATGAGATGTGCGACATATAAACTTTTATTAGATTCTGCTATTTGTTACAGTTCGTCTCTGTTGGATGTTATACCTAGTAATATTTTTGGTCCATCCAAAGAATTTACAAGGGATGACATCCAACACAGAAAAAACAGTAACAGGTGGAATTTTTTCTGCAATTCGGATAATCAGCAACGTTTCGAATAATTGGAGTTCTACTGTTACAGCGAATTGCATCACACACTTTCTTTACAGCCTTACAGCCGAAACCTTATTAATCGGAACGTCTCCGTACCTATCGCTTAATTCTTTAAATAACTCTTTTAAACAGTTGAATTAACGAGAGTTAAATGACTTTTTCGTCTTTTAAAATGATTCTAATCTTATTACTTTCAAAATTTCGTGAATTTTCTGTCTTTTCAGTGTGCTCCAAAATTCCACGTCTTTGGCTTTCAATAAGCGTAGAACCGTCGTAAGCAGCACAATAATTTTATAACTTTTATCCATGCACAGTTATGAAATATTTGTTGAATGTTATGTAAAGAAAAAAAGAGTAAAGGTACTGGAAAATTGAAAATTTATTTCTTCAAAAGAGCATGCATTGTACGACTCAATAATATTTTTCTTAACCTAAATAACCTCAATAAAAAACTGAAGTGGCTTTCGGTAAAAAGGGTTCACGTCAATCAAAACTTACAAGAGCAGAAATAAATAAATTTTGCATCACAAACTTTCTTTACAGCCTTACAGCCGAAACCTTGTCCATCGAAACATCTCCCGACCTCAAGATCTCCATACCATCCACTCCAGTATGGTTCCTGTACCAGATTCCAGGCTCTGATTTCGTTCATTGTACCGGTACGGAGTTGATGAATCCTTCTATCAAGGCCCATCCTTGGTTGACGCCCGCGCAAATGGAGAACAGAGCTTTAGTCGCCATCCAAGAGCTGAAGAACCTGTTGTATCCTCAGTTTATCTCGTTCTGGTTGTGGACAGAAACGCTCACAGGTAGGAGTTTCACATCTTAAACCTTTTATGCACTGAATTAAGGGGGAATGAGCCCGATCAACCGCGGGTCTCCAAAACATAGTGCTTCAGTGTTAATCCAATGTAAAAAATAAATTCTTTCTGAGCTTCATTTCTGCGGCTGAATTGGATATTTTATATAAACGTTTTTTTTATATGATAAATGCAGCTAAGTTAACATGTTTTTGCATTGGTTTATGACTTGGCAACAATTCTATCTTATTCCTATCTCCATGACGGGGCCACTTTTATTTACGCCACTCTAACACTTTTACTGTGATCTCTATGAAGCAATCTCACTGCATAATTTGTTTCGCAGGTTGGAGTGAAGCTTGCAATATCTACAGCAAAACGTACGAATTGAACGTGGCCGTTTCCTACAGGGAAATCAAGGGAACCAATCTGACTTCTTTGTTGGCCAACAGCGACTACTTGAATATTCTTCTCGACACTCGGTTGGTAAGAAAGGTTTATTCAGATAGTATCCATTGGTAGCTTCCGTACTGCGTTTTAACCATAGATATCATAGTTAAAATATTAGATTGGCAGATCACGTGACCTCCAATGCTAACGACGGGACGCGCATGGAGGCCAAAATAAGAGGGCAAAATGTTCAGTGTTGCCACCACTTTAAGGAGAAAACTACTACGAAAAAATACCATTTAATTCTAAGATTACAAAAAAAATATCGTAAAAAAACTAGCTGCATTTTGGAATCTTTTTAGTGACTTTAAATCCTTTTCTAGTATTTTTTTTGTAATTTTAGAATTAAATGGTATTTTTTCGTAGTATTTTTCTCCTTAAAGTGGTGGCAACACTGGCCATTTTGCCCTCTTATTTTGGCCTCTATGCGCGTCCTGTCGTTAGCATTGGAGGTCACGTGATCTGCCAATCTAATACTTTAACTATGATATCTATGGTTTTAACCCCTTGACAATCGGGGAATTTTCAAGATAACGTCAAAAAGTGCCTATTTCTTTATCTTTGAAAATTATTTTTAATTTACTTCGCCACTCCCGACGCTGTGTACGATGTCTCCCTTAACAGTTGCGTTGGGTGCCTACTCGTCACTCGACATCAGTTCTTAATTACGACGCCTGTCTCCAATAGCACTCTTGTAGACGATAACTCAATCTAACTCACCCCCCCCCCCCCCTATCCACCCTATAAATATATCATACTTGGCCAAACCAAAATCCACCAATATATAACGCCATACATAAGAATGGGGAACGTTAAATATGTCGGTAAAAAGTTCTAATACCATGCAAATTATATGAATCTGCTTACTTGTCGCAGATGAGGTGTCAGCCTCATCACTTGGCCGGATTTAAATTATGGATCGCTCATAGCCTTTCCATGCAAATTCAATTTAAAAAGTAATTCAACAAAGTTAAGCTTCTTCCTTCTGTCCTTATGTTTGTTTTTCTACCTTCCAAGCTGCAAAACCAAATGCTGAAGCAAAAATTCTAAGCAAATGACACTTTTTATAAATTATTCATTTTTCGACTCCAAACCCTGAATGAAATATTTGAAAACTTAAAACAAGTTTTACAAATTTGTGTATTTTATTTCCATTATATTTTATTTGCAATTTAAAAGTATTTGAAGCAAGTAAAATAAAGGATTAATGTGCAAGAAGATTTTTTTTAATGTGCAAGAGTGATATTTTGAAATTTTAAAATTCTTGGCATTTAAATATTCATAAAAAGGATTAAAGGATCTTTAAGGTATCCGACTACGTTGGACACTAGTTTTTTTAAAATAAATTTTAATACATATATTTTATGTATTTTTATGTTCACCAACACAACTTATATTAATAATTAGTGACCATTTTTTTTAAATAAATATAATTTTTGTAATTTAAAAATTTTTAGGTAAATTTTGATGATTTTCGCCTTTACGATAGACTTTCTAACTAAAAAAATATTTAAGATTTCTTTAAAACAACTATAAATTAATAACTTTTCATTTAATACTTTAAGTACTTTTTGAGAAATATGGTTTGTCGAGAAGAAAATTTTCAAAAATTTCATTTTGCATAAAATCAATTTAAAGTAAACAAACTATATGAAGGAGATTAATTTATGCAGAAAAAAGGATTATTTTATGCAGATTCAATATAGAGACAGTTTTGGATTCTTAAAAATATCCACTATAATTTAAAATAATAAAAGAAAAATGTTAAATTTTATCAAAAATGGTCATTTCAACGTAGTCTGGTACCTTAAAAGGATTTTTGTAAATAAAACCGTTTACGTAAGTAGTTTAGAAGTGCAACACTTTTTAGAATATAAAGCTTAACACAATTTTATTTTAGAAAAAGAGAACCTTTTCTTATCGTTTTCAAACACAGTTGTAAAATATACTTTTAAAAATATGAAACCTTTTAGAGAAGAAAACTTTCCTTTTCAATATTGCTTTTTTAAACATACATTTCAACGGGTTGTTTTCGAAGCTTCTTAAAGCATTTTGTGCTTGGATTTTTATATTCTTTTGCAATTGTCTTCATACATGCACCTAAAATTGAAAACAACTTACTTGTCTATGCTACTATAAAAAAATATATAATAATTATAAGATGTACTAACTCATTTTCTTTCAAATTAGAGGTTAGACATAGATAGATCTAGAGATATAGATATCGAGATAGATATATATAGATAGATATATTTAGGTATACAGTTCTAAAACACTGGGATATAAAACATGCCATGCGAATGCTTGAAAATTTCGTTTCTAATACCAAGCATTCTTCAATTATTTCGTGAAATTTACTATTTTTTTAATCATCAACTTAACCTAATAATGACAATAGGTAAAAAGAAGTTATACGCGAAAATGAGCTATCAGCTTAAATTTATCTAAATAAAAAAATGTAAGACGAATGAAGACCGAAATTCCGGAGCTGCATATGATGTTGCTCCTAAAAGTTGAGTTCGCTGCCTACTCAGATGTCGGCTCGTCACTAGACTGTGGTTCTACATTATAACGCCCATCGCAAATAGCCCTCGTACAGCTTTAGTACGACGATTATTCAACTCGACTCAACGCCCTAACTGCTAAAGACTCTATTAATACACAATAAAAAAAACTAGGTGTGTGTAAGAGTACACGGCTTTCAATTACCGCTCAGTAAATCAATATACACATTAAAGAGGAATCATATACCTTATAGAGTAATTTCAATAATTTTAAAACCTAAAAAGTTCTATGGCAGCTAACTCTTTTTCATGCGTAATTTTCCTGAAAACTTTATTATGACGTCGTACAGATACCATGAACTCGTGTACCAAATTTGAAGTCCGTATAGCTTTTTTTTTAGTTCGAGCTGTATAGTGGTTTCAGACAATATAATAGAAATACAAAATGAAGAACGGAGATCGCGACTGAGCTACTCGTCAGGGAGTCTAGCCAGCCCAGACCTCCGGGAGGCGTTGTATGTTTTGTTTGATATGTCTGCTGAGTACTGTCATCCTCATTTTTACTGTTGGATGATCGGGCTTGGTGCATTGACCTAGAAGAAACGTGGAGTGAGGTGTGTGATTCACTGAACAGGGCAGTAAACGAGCCGGTTCAATAACGAAACGCGGAGGAATACACGGCACTGCAGCAGAAACGAACCGGGCAGAAAACCGAGAAACTTGCCTATTTCGCTATTGGGTTCGACTTCGCTGGTTCTTAGTTAGTGATCCACATGGTTATTTCTTAAAAAAATTTGGAATTTAAAGTTAAATAAAGTTAATTTCTTTCGAACTAAAAATGTTAAAATACATTTAGGAGCCCAAGTCAATATGATAGAGGGGCTCATACAAGCATTGCATACAAGTGTAGGGAAAATAGTCCTTTTCTGCCCTGTTCGCTTGGTGAGTAACTTTTTCTTCCTTTTTATTTGGTTTCGGAGGCTTCCAGGGTATGTGGAACTGCCGATTCCGCTTACAGCTGGCATTCCATTTGAGAAACGCCTCTGGAGGTCTTGGCTGGCTAGACCCCCTGACGAGAAGGTCAGTCGAGATTTCCGTTCTTCATTTTGTATTTCTATTATATTTACATTCCTTTTATATTGTACGATGAAGCTGCTTTCAGCGCTATTGTCTTTATGATTTTTTTGAGTTTTTTTATTCCATTTAAATTTCTCTTTGTTTATATTTATAGTGGTTTCAGACAGATGGATACCATGTTGCAAAACCACATTTTTAGATTCGACTCAGCACCTTCCAAAACGAATAGAAAACACAAAATCTGCTTTTGATCTCATCGCAATGCTTTCACATTACCTTATATTTCATGTTGGGTAATTGAAAGTAATATCCTAATTAGCTGTAATAAACCAAACTATTCAAATAAAGAATTCTAGTGCTTGTATTGTGTAACATGCTTAAGGGTCTTGTATGGTAACAGATCTCTATACAATTCCAATGGAGAAACGTTGCCCCTGAATTTAAATAAAGTATACGACGTGTATTCCTGAAAACTTATCAAAAATACTAAAGAAAAGAAAGTTATTTTGCCATTAAAATAATTAAGTATAATTTTACAGATATTAATTAGTTATAATTAAAACAAAATTTTAGTAATTATTCACAAACTACAGATGGCAGCACTAATAGCATGTAAATATCTCTACAGAATTTTTTTTTTTAATTATATCTAATTAATAACTTTAAAATTATACTTTTTAATTATTTTAATGGCAAAATAACTTCTGTGTTTTTTGGTAAGTTTTCGTGAGTTCCTGTTATATACTTTATTTAAAAACTGGGGCCAAAGTTTCCCCATTGGAATTGTTTAGAGATCTGCTACCACACAAGACTCTCTTAAATTAAAAAAAAAAAATTTAATCTTCGACGGAATTGTATTTTGTCTGTAGGAATCTAGAAATACAACGGAAGACGTACATATGAATATCGCATTGGACTGCTATGGATTGCGAGTCAACGTGTTTATCTGTTTCGAAGAAAGGGAATTGGCTGTTTCCTACTTTAGTACAGATGAAGGCGCTGTGTATCGGTAAAAGACTTTCATGCTAGGAGCATTTTGCTCAGGAACTATATGCGATGTCATTATGCATTTTTTTGTAGTTTGTTCCTTGCATATAGCTCTTTGATTTAAACTGAGTATATTTTACAGCATAAAAAAGTACTTTTACAGTAATTTTTTTTTAAATATGTATGGGAAAATGCAAAAAAAAATCCGATTTAAAATTATATAATTTTTTTTTTTTGAGCAGAGATATTTAAAATATCTCAGTTTAAATCAAAGCGCTATTAATGGGGAAGAAATAATAAAACAAAGCATATTGATATATTTTATAGTTCCTGAGAAAAATGTTCCTAACTGTTGAAAACCCTTATATTTCAGGAAACGCAAAAGAAAATTATTGTATAGGTAAGAACTGGTATACATAGTTTCTGAAAAATGCTTATAAATAGAAAACTACTAAACAGAAATCGATAATCTTAGTCTTAAATAAAGATATATATATGCAGATTAAAAATTAAAGAAAAATAGAAAAGCGTCATTTTTGACCCCAACACCCATCCGACTCCTATTAATGGCAAATGAGCCCGATCGTCCGCGGGTCTCCAAACCAAAGTGCCTCTGTGTTAATCAAATGGAAAAAATCTTTTTTCTAAGCCACATTTCCCTGGCTGTATTGAATATTTTTACAAACGGTGTTTTTTTTTTGGTATGATAAATGTAGCTGACCTACGTGTCTGTATAATCCCACATTTTGAAATGGGTTTGAATATTTTATGCAAAATTATTTACTGAAAATTTAAAATATATATATTCAGCGTTATTTATGAGATCAACGTTATTTATAATAAAAGCCGGTAGTAAGAGAAGCAGTGAAAAAACATTTCTGAATAACTAACAATTTTGCCCTTTTAATGAAGAATGTTCCCGACCAATGGGCCATAGATCATATTTAGTTGTTATAATCCTGTAAATTTATGTTTATCATGCATGCATGTAAGTTAGTACAGGGTGGCGCAAATAAAAGTGGCCCCATCGTAGAAATAGGAATGCATTGAGATGCTTGCCGAGAAAAACTATTGAAACCGTCTGAAAGCCTTCAAGTCGAAATAAAAGATTATTCAAGCGTGCAACGTGTTTTTGCGTTTATTGGTTGGATTAGCATCACATTAAAGCTACTCATGGACTTTTGGCGAGTTCAGATCTTAGTGTGTATTATTTGAAGACGGCTCCTTATGCAAATTTTGTGTTGCAATCAATTTAGAATATTTTGTAGTAGTATCAATAACAAAAAGGTTCGATTCTCAAGGACTAATAACGACCTAAATAATCACTAGTGGATTTTTTTTTGCACAGCTGTTCAAACCTTCAGTTTATATTGCATTCCAACTAGCTTGTCAAACCATAGCATAGTTTACATCAAATAATTCGATAAGCGTTTGTTTGGGCTTAATATTGAAGCGATCAATAGCTTCACTTAGCAAACCTGTTTTGGCATTTGTTTTTGACTAGGCAACAATTCTACCGTATTCTTACCTCCATGACGGCGCCACTTTTATTTGCGCCACCCTGTATTTAGTCTTTACTTCTTCATTAAATTACAAATAAGTTTATAATTACTAGAAAAGGCTATGATAACATCCTATTCACATATAGACGTGGTTTTTGCTTATTTTCGACTACACTTCAGATGATATGTAGAATATTTTCTGCCATTTTTAAATGGAAGACTCATGTTTTTTTTAAATAATATTTAACAGATACTTTTTTCTTTTCTTACAGAGTTACTCGATCGAAGTTTCAATTATGTTCGTCTGAGGTTCTGGGCCAAAGATTGCAAGTGCCTTGCGATGCGAAACCAGAATTCAACTGGGAGCTCATATATGAAGCCCCATATAATAAAAATACAACTTTAAATGATTAAAATACGTGTTTAATTATTGTGTATGTGTTAATTATTGTGTATGTGTTAAACTTATTTTAGTTGTTATCCAGAGTAGAGATATTTTTCTCATTGTGAACGATCATAGAAAGGAGTGTTCTAAAAGAACCTATGAATTTTGTATAATGTTGTTTATTTAGTTGTCATTTTGTATCGCATTTAGAATTTTTGTAGCAGTTGGCAGTTAACTTTTTGCATCTTGTAGTTCTTTTTACAAAATTATTGCGTTGAAATATTATTTGCTTGGAACACAAAATGAAAATTCAACTTTAAAAAATTAATCTACATTTTATAGTGAACCAGTCATTTTATGTTATATTTATTGTAGATATTAATTACTGTGTAGAATTTTTATCCTCATTGTGAAAGTTCACAGAAAATGTTCTGAAAAAGGTATAATTTCATGTTTTTAATTTTTAGCCTACTTTTCTTTTTTTAATTCGAAAAAATTAAAAAAATGAAAAAGTAGGTATTGACATCCGGTCGATGTCCGTCTGTCCGTCTGTCCGTCTGTCTGTCTGTCCGTCCGTACCCCCCTTCCAAAATCGGTTCTAATAATCGGATCTTAAAAATTCTTTTTTGTTAGAAAGCTATAACCTCAGATACCCAACTTTCATACTTTTTGTCCGTCTGTCTGTACGTCCGGACGGACATAAATCTACTATCTGTCGGCGAATTTCCCATTGAATTAGCATTGGAATTCAATTTTGAGTCATTTAAATCACTGTAGGTATTGAAATGCGGTTGATGTCCAACTGTCTGTCTGTCCATTTGTCTGTCTGTTCGTATGTCTGTCTGTTCGTATGTCTGTCCGTCTGTTTGTCCGCCTGTCTGTCCGTTTGTCTGTCTGTCTGTACCCCCCTTCCAAAATCGGTTCTAATCATCGGATCTTAAAAATTCTTTTTTTGTTAGAAAGCTATGACCTCAGATACCCAACTTTCATACTTTTTGTCCGTCTGTCTGTACGTCTGGACGGACATAAATCTACTATCTGTCGGCGAATTTCCCATTGAATTAGCATTGAAATTCAATTTTGAGTCATTTAAATCACTGTTGCCAAATCAACAATGGCATGAGAAACTTTATTTAAACATATTTGAAGCAAAATAATATTTTCATGAATCAGTTTGGAATGACGTCATAAAATGTAGAACAATTTGATTCTTTGATTATTCATTAATTATCTACCAAGAAAGCGGCAAGGCATACTTTTGCATGCAATTATGCTTAGTTTTAATTTACATTTCTTGTTTTTTTTAATGCAGTTCGGAGTAGTTTCATTACTTTTGTTATTAATAAATATTTATTCTTCGAACTACAAATAAATCACGAGCAGATGATAAATAATATTTAATTAATTTGCGAACGAATATTAAGGAAAATAGTTGATTTTGGCTTTTAGAAGTTTAAATTATAGCTGGGTGCTGTGTTTCGATTTTTTTTTCTAATGTGTATAAATCTAGTGTAGAAACGGCTGTTGATGATATTTACTTTAGGAACCTAGTTTTTTTCCCGATTAGAACTTCAGTAAGTATTTAAGAACAGGAAAGTAGGCTATTTTAGTTCTTTATGAACTTCTTGTTTTCATTTAAATCGCATTATAATTTTTTTTATGAGTTGTTAATTAATAAATTTTATTTTACTTTGTAATGTATTATTCCTTCGAAATTTCAATATCTTTTAAAATTTTATATTTGAATTATATCGAGCATTTTCATTTTAAAGCCTTTAAAACAAGTTCTGTAAATCTAGTTTTACTTTGTTGAAAGTCTTCAAGTAGAGAAGCCAACTTTTAATGTTCAAGGGGTAAATTACATTGTTTTGAAGCCTTGCTCGATTCTGTAAAATGAGTGACTGAAGGCCCTCGCACTTACACGTGTGACGTCATAAGTGTAGCAGCACAATTCATAGGCATACAATTCATGGCTCCCCTAATTGTTTTGAGCAGTGTATTAAATACACTGCTCAAAACAATTAGGGGAGCGCATGGTTTAAACCCTTTCACCCGCTTACGATTTTTTTTCTGACCAAGTTAAGCTTGCACATATGTATCGTTAGATTGTTAGATAGAAGAATCATATTTTTTGAAGATTTAAATAATATTTGTTTTAGTTAAATGGAAAATATGATTTAAAAAATAAAATTCACTTTAAAAAATTTTATTAAATGAATTGACTAAATTCTTCATGCTTGCATTTTTAAATGTTTAAAAATTATTTTAACTTTTTAACAAATAAAGTTTTGAAAAAAATATTGTTAGAATTTATTAAAAAGTTATGATTCCATTTTTCCCCTGTTATTTACCTTTTCATTCTGAATGCACAATGAATCTATTTCACAAATAGAATAAAAAATAAAGTTGGGACTAAAAGGGTAACAAAAGTACGCAAAGTTCTCCCCTAATTATTTTGAGCAGTGTACAGTCAAACTCTGTTACAACGACTAATTGTTTACAACGCCCTAAATGTTTAGTCCCTTGAATTGCCCATAGACTGTAATGTTATAATATCTTTCTTATAACGACAATTTTTAATTAATTCCTCGGTTATAACGCTAAAAGTATTTGTATACATGATATTCAAAATGCCTTAAAGAAAAAGTAATCTAAAAATAATTCATTTTTACTATTTTAATTTTATTCGCCAAATGATGGAAATATTCGCCAAATTTAAAGTTTATTTCCCGCCTAAAAATTATTTTACTCAGTTTGTGATCATGTTTCGTAGGCCTAGAATATAGTTGCTGAAACAGTGAAACTTGCCCCATCAACATTAAAAGTTGACTTCCCAACTTGAAGGCTTTCAACAAAGTAAAACTACATTTACAGAACTAGTTTTTTGGGTTTACGTTTAGGTAGCCAATATTGGTACTACTTTTAAAAAATACATATTTTGTTCTATTTATGTTACTATGGTGCCTGTAATGAAAATTATATCTAGAATAAATTTGTCTCTAAACATTATAAAATTAAAAATATATTTTGACAAATTGCTAGAAAATTTTAAAAAATAAAAATGCTATCAGAAGGATAAAAATATCTGTATAAGCTTTCCAAATAAGTCTATTTTGTTAGATTTTATTGTTTCATTATTATGTAAATTAATCGAAACTTCGGTTTCTTACTAGAAAGGAAAAAAAAGTAATAAAAAATTGATTGGATTGATTTTTACGTAATTTGAAATGGTTTTTTTATTTAAATTGGTAATTTTAATTAAAAATTAGTCGCACAGCCAGTATGGTGGTTTCGACCCTCGACCATGTACCAACAAAAGCTGCTGCACCAAACTTGCCTCCCAGACTATGCTCTAGAAGCACACGGTATCAATTAATAATAATTTTAACTTTATTAATATCAAGCAAGAAAACACATATGAATAAATAAAAAAAAAATCATTAGCTGCTTAGGGGAACATTCCCGTTCAAGCAGCCTAAAAATCTAAATTAAATGAAAATTTATATAAAAGTACAATATTAATAAATAGTAATAAATTACAGCACCATAGTACTTGGCAAGAGACTGGTTTTTTAAATTACTTATGCTTCGTGTAGACAATATTAAAAATAAATGTCTATGTCGCCAATACTTAAAATAAATTTAAAGAGAGAGCGTTTAAAGATGAGTAATTGTCAATATTTTAAACAGAAATTGTCAAACAGTTAAAGAAAATTTAGGAGCTAAATAATAAAAGAAAAATTCTAAAGATTTCTTTATTGAAATTAGGAATTGTATAAATTTCTTTGAGATCTTGGAGAAATTATATCTCTAAGTACACAAATGTCTTTATTACGTCGAAACTAAAGACTGTTGTCCCTGCATTAAAAATCAAAAAGTCTAAATTCAAATTTTTGGAGAAAACAGATTAAGTTTATTCCCCAGTCCTGAACATTTATTTAGATAATACATTAGGCTACTATATTATTCCGGCAATAGAATTAAATAAAACAGATTCCTTGTATATGAACCATCTAAGAACGATCCCGAAATAAACAAAACTATAATCCAGCGACTTACCAATTAAGCCCATTCGCGAGATGAGAATATAGTAGATTATCGTAAGAGGAAAAACACGTTTTACGGTAATCTCTTGCAATGTTCATCGTCAAAGGGGTTAAATGTATAAAGGTTAGAATAAAAATAGATGCTGACTGAATGAGCACAATACAGAAACGGGTTTACCAAGTAAGGCTGTTACTCGCTTCCACAATGCTTCTAATTAACGATTTATTATTTTTTCTTTCATTTCTACTTATAATTTCGAAACTGCACTGACTAACAAACTATGACATTTGTTGAATGAATATGTGTTGAATCCTCATACCGCTTTAATGTGTTAAAAAATACGCTTTAATGTGTTGAATCCGCATACTGCATGACAAAAAAAACACCACTATCATCTATTTTCCCTCACATGACCAATGTAAAGTAAAACAACGGCTTTTTAAGTGGTACTTTTAAGTACCGTCAGGGCATCACGAGTTTTACTCCAGGATTACTGAAGTCAAAGTTTTAGGAAGAATTTACTTTACCTTTATATGGACTCAAATGTGCTAAAACCAAACATATCAATCAAAAAGTTCCATCTTTTTCGTTTACTCCAACTTAAACAATGAAAAGTAAAACACTGGCTTTTTAAGTCGTTATACTTATAAGTATCGTCGGTAGATAAAGGATTAATTTACAATTCCTTTTATTTAAAAAAAACACCTCGAAATACGATAGATTAAGCAACACGGATTTAAAATAACTAATTGAAGATTTGAAAAAATAGTTTTATTAAACATTCAACTTCAAAAAGACATTTTCTTTGATGTTCTGGTATTGGCTGAACGATTGTGACGGCGGCGACTCCGTTTTTGCATTTTAGTACACTGCGAATAACCCCTATTACTTCTCTTTACAATTCCTTCTCGCTTGCTTATCATTTACGTAAACCTTCTATTCTTTTTCTTATTTTCTCATTACTATTTATGACTTATGACTTTCTTGGTGGGGGGCAAGTTCGCCGAGCACTGCGACCTCAGGTCTATTGTACTCAACCCCAGAAATGACACAGGCACAAGAGACACACAAAGAAAGAGACGACACAAACACATAGACAAATAACAACATTTATTGACAAACACAAACATCCATGCCTTACCGGGATTCGAACCCGAACCCAGAAGCTCCAAAGGCTAGCTCCCTAACCGTTGCGCCACCGGGTCGGCTCATTACTATTTACTTTAGCATAGTTTTTTTAAAAGACATTTTCTAAACTATATTTCAGTTGAGATGGAAATCGTGAAATCTAAGAAAGAAGTATCTCAATGTCGATTCAATAAGTGCGTTGGTATGTTTGGGCTTATCATAACCGATTTGGCGACTTTCAGGCTGCTTCAATTTTTTTTATCGCCAAACATTTATTCTACGCGCATTCTAACCTTTCTCGTTATATGGCATTAGATAGATGTAGAATCGGTACTTGCAAGCGGTCGTGTCGAAACAGATAATTGGATCGAGCAATTTGTCACTAAGGGGGTTAAAGATAAGTACTTTTAATTAAGAGATCGCTATTTTTATCGCTGTTTGTGATTTTTTTAAATTTATTATTTTACACTTAACATCGATAAATATGAAAAGAAATTGGATTTTAAAGTTAAAATTACCAACTTGGTCAAATTTATCTAGATGTGCGTCTATTGATGAGAAAATGATATTCAAAAGGCTCTTGATCTCTTGATTTTTACCCCACTGGGCGGCTTAATCGTCAGGGAGCTGGTCAGAAAGTCCCGGGTTCGAATCTCGGCATGGGTATGGATATTTGTTGCCATGTGTTTGTTTGTATTTGTCTTCAGTACACTGCGATATACGTTCTCGTTAAATCCGTGGAGGCGAAAATCCCTAACAAGCGATGGCACTACTGGTTTGCATGGGTGCCCGTTCAGGTGTCGATCTCGTCACTTAACCAAGGTGTGACAACTTTCTAAATTACAAGGCGTAATTGGGGGTGTTAAAGTTCCATGGAGGCCAGAAGTAGACAACCGGCAACGTACAACATAATATAACTTAGCATATGTGCAGCACTTTGTGATATTTTTCACATACAAAAACGTCTCTTATCCACAAATTAAATGCAAGGGAAATGAGAAAATAAAATAATAAGTGGTTAGTAAAATTACTTTTCAAAACTATAACCGTTTACTTTTTTTATTACTATTAGAATTAACTTCATACTATTAGTATATTAACTTAGGGCAGGGTTGGTACATATATATTCCGGCTTGGGGTATGCTTGATCAGAGACCCGCTTATGAGCCTTCGTCAAGTAAGACAAACACAGAAAGAATTTTTTACTGACACAAAGAGAGCAAGTACACGCAGGGCGAAAGCGGGAATCGAATCCGCACCCGTTACAGCGAGCAGACTGCTAGCGTAATGGTCTGCGATCCAAACCACTAGGCCATCCGGGCCCCTAGTATTAACTTATAGTTGGGGCTCCATAGCCCATTCATCAGAACATCAGCCTCTCATACAGAGGGTCAC
The DNA here is from genome assembly GCA_019343175.1 of Oedothorax gibbosus. Taxonomy (NCBI): domain Eukaryota; kingdom Metazoa; phylum Arthropoda; class Arachnida; order Araneae; family Linyphiidae; genus Oedothorax; species Oedothorax gibbosus. Next base: position 63,153 of record JAFNEN010000897.1, on the reverse strand, counting down.
GCGTTCCAAACTATGAAGGTTTCTCCTACATCATTACCCCATGTTCTAAACCGGCCACATCCTATCATCTTGCGACCTGGGATCCCCATTCAGGGAAATTTTTTAAAACCTTCCCACAAACATTTATCATGTTAATTAGTTTCGAAATGGACCTGAACCGATAGAAAAAGATCCGAAAATCACTTTATACTTTTTAAACAGGTACCAGTAGTTTATTTCTATAAAAAAAATGAAGTTGAACGAGGGTCAATAAGATATTAGAGTTCTTTAAAAAAACACTTTAAAATAGTTCTTTCTTTAAACTTTTCAAAAAGTTCTTTTAGTAGTTAATTTTAAAGGCATTTTGCATTAAAAACAATGTTAAAATGAACTGTTAACTACAAATAAGTGATACGGCTTTTTTTGCATTCATAGCACAAAAAATGTGCATTTTTAGAGCTTAAGGCGTGTGTCTCTCATTAACTATTAAACGTGATTTTAGCCACCACACTACGTTTATAACGTAAAAAGTGGAAAGTATTATAATCGGTCAGTGCGTATGTCTGTCTGTCCGTCACCCACTTTCATAGCCGGAACTACAAATGCTACGGACAAGTGTGATACGTCAAAAAAATTCAGCGCATCGAAATTAGAGTACATTGAAAATTTCAGAAAAGAATTGGAATTCGAAGTACTTCAATTATTAAAAAAAAAACTGCACAATTTAATGCTCATTTAAAAAGCATAGGAAGCCATTTTTATTAGAATTAAATCACCATTGCCATTTGCAACAATCGCTCGAGAAACTTTAATTCTTTTAGACAATAAATTAAAATAAATTTATTTTTGCGACATCGATCAGTTTGAAATGACGTCAAATATATTTCCCTACGGATTCTTTGTATGTTGTTATGAAATATTTTCATTCTATTTAAAAGCGAGGAATATTACATATTTATTATTTAAAATATAAGTTTTTGCAAACGATAAGTAATAATAATTATTGAATTTTCGAAATCTCCCTATATTAAAAAAAAAAGTAAGCTCTTTTAAAGTGTCAGCAGCCATAACATGATGAAATATTGATGTTAGAAATCCAAATTTTTTTGGGAAGGTGTGTCTCCCTTATGCCTCGATGCTTTTTTTTGTTTTTCAAATTTCCAATTAGTTTTTTAATTAAAAATAAAAATTAATTTATCTCTATGTTAAAGTATAGGATTTGAAAGTGCCAGCAGCCATAACATGATGAAATATTGATGTCAGAAGCCCAAATTTTTTGGGAAGGTGTGTCTCCATTATGCCTCGATGCCCACTTATCTTTTTTTAAAAATTTCCAATTAGTTTTTTAATTAAAAATTACAATAATTCAGCCGAAAACGAAAACTTATTCTTTTTCAGCAAAACGGCACGGTGAAAATCATCAGAAATGCGTGATTTTTTTACGTTCTTTTTAAAGAACAGTTGCTCTCTTTTCTGTTCTTTTAAAAAGAACAGTTCTTTAACTTGTTCTTTTTACATTTGGTTTTGTGTTTTTTTTTAATGATTTTGCCTTAAAATATATTATAGCAAGATAGAATATTTATAGTTTAGAATTATGTAAAAAAGATAGTAAAAAAATTATGACAAAACTATTTTAAATAAACATTTAACATAACAATTAGTCTGATAAACATTTTCAATAAACAAAAAAAAATTATAACAAAATTATTTTATTAATTATTTTATTTAATTCTGCTAAAGTGAAATCCCAAAATTTCCTTTTTTTATAAAACAAGATTTTTTTTAATTATAAAAATGATTTTGCCTTAAAATATATTATAGCAAGATAGAAGGTTTATAGATTAAATAAATTATGTAAAAAAAGAGAGTAAAAAAATTATGACAAAACTATTTTTAATAAACAATTAATTATTTTATTTAATTCTGCTAAAGTGAATCACAAAATTTCCCTTTTTTTTTTAGCTTCCACACTACGTTTATAACGTAAAAAGTGGAAGGTATTATAATCGTTCAATCCGTCTGTCTGTCACCCACTTTCACAGAAGGAACCGCAAGTCGCACAAACAAGTTGGATATATCATTTTGAAGCAAAAAATCAGGCTGGGTTACATCCCAAATAAATTAAATTAAAATAAAATAAATTAAAACATTTATGTGATATGATTCAGTTTGGATTGGTGTAATATCATAATAGAGTGAGATGAGAGTAATAATGAGTGAGAGTGATAATGAGTATCAATAATTTGCGAAAGAAGATTAATGAAAATAGTTAATTTTGACGTTTAAAAGTTTGAATTAGAAATAAATTATAAGCTGAAGGCCCTGTTTGGGGGGGCGAATTTCTTTCTGAGATGTATAAATAGAGCGTTTTTTTGTTGAGCACAAATATTGTGTGGAAGCGGTTTAAGTGACAGATTCTGAACAAACCTACTTTTTAGTTTTATTTTTCGTTGTGAGATACGGTTTTGCAAGGATCTCCCTACGTGTTACGTTTCACTATTTTTGGTTTACGTAAATGATAGTGTTTTTGTCTTTTTGTATCTGTCCATGGTCTACTCAACTTTAAGGTCACAGAAGCTCTTTGGACGTCACGCCATCCGACCGGTCCGGAATGTAAGCAATTTCAAAGAAAAAGTACGAAACCTATTTGCGCACGGCCAATTATATATACTTATCAGGTTGCCAACAGGTTTCGTTTCTCCCTTTCGGAACAGCTAACAACATGAACCTGAAAAAACTAAATTTGGCGAGCGATAGCAAGCAGGGGGCGTAGCTAAAAAAGTCATACAACTTAAAAATTTTGAGTGAGCCATTGGGTTTTTAAAAAGAACCTAAGAGTAAAAACAGGCTAGGTTAATTCTGCGAAATTAACGGGGGTTGGCGAGTTATTACTGAAAAAGTAATACAATATATTTTTTAAGTAATATAACTTAGCGGCCGCGAAGCGGTCCAATGTAATTGCGCAGCGATTCCCGTGGGTTTGCGAGCGATAGCGAGCAGGGGGCGTAGAGGTAGAATCCAAGAATGCAAGCTTGCGACCCAATGAGATTGCGCAGCAATATCCAAGGGTGCGAGCTTGCGGCTGAATATAACTATATTACCAAGGCTCGACATAATTTTGTCATAGATACAGACCTGGATGGCAAAATATGCATAGGCCTGTGCAAAGTTGGGTTGGAAAAGTTACGTTTACCAGCGATCCGGCCGCGAAGCGGCCAATGGAAGGGGTTGGCGAGCGATACGGGGGTTGGCGAGCGATAGCGAGCAGGGGGCGGAGCAATGAAACTTGCCAAATTTAGCATGTAAATGTTTAATATAGAATTAATGCTGTGTTTGGCGCCTTTTTACCTGTTAAACCTAACTGTTGTGTGAAAGCGGGTTAAATGACAGATTCTGTTACAAACTACTTGTTTTTTTTTTAACTATTACTTTGCAAAACATACTTTTTAGTATAGATTTGTATGAAAAGTATGTTTAGCTGAAGAATATACGTGTGTAGGATATTGCTGGGATCTTAATAGGCTATATACGGATATTTGTAGGCAAAAATAATTATAATAATAAAATCGACTTAATTACGAGGGGTTCCCCTATTACACTGGGACAGACGTACATACTTGCTAAATCTGTGGAGCCTAAAGTCCCGGCTTTAGCGTCGCTCAAAGTTCTGTTGAGTGCACCACCTCGTTCATCCGGTGTCAACCTCGTCACTTTACCGCGGCTCTAATTCGTAATTTAGAGACGCGGTCAAGTGACTGCCGTAATTGGCTGGGTAAAAGAAAACTCCGAAAGGAGGCTAGATATAGGGTAGGGTAGGGTTGGTACATATATTCCGACATGTGTGCTTGATCAGAGACCCGCTTATAAACCTTCGTCGAGTAAGATCAAGACAGACAAGACTTGACTTTGTCAAGACAGACACAGACAGAATTTTTACCGACACACAGAGAGGGAAATTACACCCAGGGCGAAGGCGGGAATCGAACCCGCACCCGGTAAAGTGCGCAGACTATTAGCATAATGATCAGCGATCTCAATCACTAGGCCACCAGGGCCCCGCTAGATATAGTCAGCCGCAGAGCCTGATCTAGGAAAACTCAGACTATATTCAGAACAATGGGGGGGGGGGGGGGGTTTACGGAAAATTTTGTAAATGATTGCCAGTAATAACGGTGATTGTTGGCCGATTGATCATATTGTTTGCTACCATTCTATTATATTCCTTATAACATCGATCAAACCAATCATGTTAGGTGAATGTCTGAGTCAAAGTCAAGCTAAAAATAATGTGGGGTCTTATAAAAAAATTTTAATTTTCTGAAATTTTGGGTGTCTACAGCATTTAGCATAATAGAAATTAAAATGTAGGGGCCCCTAAAATTTGGGGGTCCTAGGCCCGGGCCTAAAGGGGCCTTATGGAAGAACAGGCAATTGTCTGCCTGAAACGATTAAATTACCAAACTAACAAGCGTATTACAAAAAGTTATGCTCATAACTATACGATTGCAAAGGAAATAGATTTTGTCCAAAAAATATATATTCAATTTACAGCAGCTACTTGTCGAAAAATGTTACCGAATGTGTAGCAGTTGGAATTCCCATAACATAAAAGAACAAACTGGAACATTTTAAAGTTAAAAAACATAATCATCGATGAATATTCGAATACAATAACTCATGAATAATGGAACTCATGGAAGAATTCTTTGGCATTCGGGGCCGTGTGTGAGTTTTGATATTTCTTTAAATTGTCCAAAAGGAAAGTATCTCATCCTATACGAAAAAAACTAGAGTTCACTAAATTGGTTTGACAAAAATGTATGTGACACTGTGACGTGAAAGCAAATTCACTTACAACAAGAAGTTATGGGATAACTAAAATCACATATTTACATGTTACTTTAATACTACTATAGTACTCACGAAAGTTTTTATAGTAGTTTAAAATAAAAATAAAAATTAGTTCCGCCATCAAAATCATCGATTCTTGGCAAATTTTAGCTGCCCGTTTTCGCGAATCCTTCTTCCATTTTATTTAATAAATATTTATAAGCACTAATTCACAAAGAAAAGGACTTATATTTTTTGTAAAAAAAATATGTATTTTTAGAATTAAAGAATGCTAAAAAGTTTTAGGATGACTAAATTTGAATCGCACGTGAGGTCGGGTTAATGTGAAATGACATTAAACCAATCATCGTAGCGTTTATAATCACGTGACCAAACATTGAAATATTGCGATTTTAAAACTTAATTTAAATAACATTTGAGTAATTTTATGAAGAAAAACCTATGAATATATACGTTTTCTGGTTCTTATACTATGTTTATATAGTTTTTTGGGGGCAGTTTCCCAATTTAGGCAAATACCCTATTAAGTAAGTATCGCGCAGAATAAAAATAACATTTTAGATTTCGGATTTTTTCAACATTCTGAATTCAATTTAATAAAAATATTTTTTAAAAATGCTCATCTTCCTCACTGTAAAAAAAAACAAGTTTACATCCAACGCTCTCTGAACTATATTCCCAAAAATAGTTTTAAATGGGGTTGCTTCAAATCATGAATGGCAACAGATCCAGCTGTCTTGTTTTCATTTTTTGTCTGGAATTACTTTTGGTATTCGAAAATGAGTTTTCAAAGAATAATTTTACTTATTACATTTTTAAAATGCCAACTTCCTGCTGTGCTGTTGGTTGTTGAAATCATTTGTTAAAGTAAGCTTGCATAGAAAGAAAAGTTTATTTTCATCTATGACGGTCATTTTGAGAGTGAAACCAAAGCAACCAATGAAATCGCAGGAACAAGATCGTTATATCATCTGAAACATTCATTTTTCTAATTTTGCTATGGGAATGTTTCCGATGATGCACCGCTCTTATTTTCATTTTTATCCGTACTGGATTTCATTGATTGCTTCGGTTTCACTCTCAAAATGACTGATATAGATGAAAAGAATTTCTTCTTTCTATGCAAGCTTTCTTTTACAAATGTTTTGAACAACCAACAGCACAGCAAGAAGTTGGCATTTAAAAAATGTCATGAGTAAAATATTCTTAGAAAACTCATTTTCGAATGCCAAAACATAAGTAATTAAGCCAACAAATGAAAACAAAGTGTTTGAGCTTTTGCCGTCCGCGAAGTGAAATAACCGCATCGTCACTAACATTTTTGACAAAACAAAAAAAAATAGAATACTGTAGACGGTACTTTTATACTGGCAAGACTTTGAAACGGAAAATTTTAAAATTATGTGGCCCTTTTAAAGCAATATCTTTCCTCATTCGTTGAGCTGTGCTATTTTGTTTCACTGTTAGACATGAAAAAACAATTTTTACTTTTTTCTAAAAGTGCATGTTCCACTCTCAAATTTAAAAATGAATGCAATAGATATATTTATCTTTTTGCTTTCGCAAAAACGTGCGTATAATGATGTTTTTCTTTTAAAAAAATCCGAGTATTTTTCAACTTCACGATCTGTCAAAAAACTCTACGTTGTCAATTACTTTCATAGATATCATAGTTAAAGTATTAGATTGGCAGATCACGTGACCTCCAATGCTAACGACGGGACGCGCATGGAGGCCAAATAAGAGGGGGAAATGGACAGTGTTGGGGGACGTACATAAATTACGTCACGCTCAGAGGGGGAGGGAGGGGTATGCTCCAACGTGACGGATCGTGACATGGTGGGGGTAGGGGTAATCGCTTGCGTGACGTAACGATTCGAAATTTACCGATTTTGCAAGGAAAATCTGTTTTACATAAAATAAAGTTTTTGAGAAAAAAAAATTTAATATATTTTTACAAGAAATACTTTATTTCAGAAAGAGGATGGGGAAATTATTATATGCAAAAACGTCGGCATTATTAGTCTCCTATATTTTACAGAACTTTTCGTAACGGTACTTCGTAACACGCAAAATTGCGGCTCTATATTGACCAATTAGAGGACTGGCAAACCTGGACGAACACCAAAAGACCCAGAACTAGACAGATCCTATTACACTCAGACCTCCTTTTTTAGAAGACATTAGCGAATGGCTAGTTAGACCTTGAACAACGGAAATGTAAATACAATGTTGGTATATTCCTATGAATAAATTATTTAACCAAGATAAATTTTACATATTTTTTCTTTCCAAATTAATTTTTTTTTAAATTTAAATATATGCATTTTTCTTCAAATTTCAGAAACAAAGAGAAATATTAAAATTGACTTTTTTCCTTAGAGGGGGGGGGTGCAAGAACGTGACGTAATTTTAGTGGGGGAGATCAAACGTACGGGGAGATCAAACGTACGACGCAGCGTGACATGGGGGGAGGGAGGGGTCAAAAAAGTCAAAATTTTGCGTGACGTAATTTATGTACGTCCCCTTGCTGCCACTTTAAGGAGAAAATTACTACGAAAAAATACCATTTAATTCTAAAATTACAAGATCATCAATCAACTGAAGGGGTCTTAAAGGGTTAAAGAACATAACTTAGTAATTTCCAAATAATCAAAATATTCATTTATAAACAATGACTTCCCAACTCTTCAAAAAGGCTGATTTTAATTATGATTATAAAAAAGCCAATCTATATCTGGGATGATAAGCCAATTCTGGGATTCCCTAGTTGGCCTCTAAAATTCGAAAGATCCACTAACGGTTGGTAGTGCTGCCCTCTATCGCGTTACTTTCGGAAGCAGGAACCTGTGTAGTAGACCCCACTCATAGATATCATAGTTAAAGTATTAGATTGGCAGATCACGTGACCTCCAATGCTAACGACGGGATGTGCATGGAGGCCAAAAGGGGGCAAAATGGCCAGTGTTGCTGCCACTTTAAGGAGAAAAATACTACTAAAAAATACCATTTAATTCTAGAATTACAAAAAAATATCGTAAAAATACTAGCTGCACATTTTGGAATCTTTTTAGTGACTTGAAATCCTTTTCTAGTATTTTTTTTTTGTAATTTTAGAATTAAATGGTATTTTTTCGTAGTATTTTTCTCCTTAAAGTGGCAGCAACACTGGCCATTTTGCCCCCTTATTTGGCCTCCATGCGCGTCCCGTCGTTAGCATTGGAGATCACGTGATCTGCCAATCTAATACTTTAACTATGATATCTATGCCCCACAGGTAGACCCAACCGAAACAGCGTGGTAGCTAGTGCTAACTTCAAATAATCAAAATATTCATTTATAAACAATTCTTTTTCGACTCTTAAAAAAGGCTGATTTGATTATGATTAAAACATATATTTGCTTTTTCAAATTTACTAATATCACTCTCGCTCACTGTCTTTCTCTATCATTTCCTATTAAGTATTTGAAAGTAAAAAATAATTTTTGAGATCCGATGGATAGAACCTATTTTGGAAAAGGAGTATACGGACGGACAGACAAACTTCTTCAGCGTGTCAATACTTGCTTTTACAATAAAAAAGAAAAATATAATAAAAATAGAAAGCAGATAATTATATAGTGGAGAAGTTCGTCTGTACCCCTCTACCAAGTTCGGTTCTATCCGTCCGATTTTAAAAATTGATTTTTTTTGTTAAAAAGGTATGACATCAGAGACCTATCTTTAAGAAGAATTTTCGTCCGTCTTACGCTTCCTGTGTAAGCTTTTTTGTCCGTCTGTTTTTAGTAAGATGATCTGATATAATTTATCTAATAAATGTCGCATTTTAAAAATTCTTCTTTTGATAGAAATAATTTTATAATTTTTTTCCATCTGTCTCTTCGTTTTTCTGTTCGTCTATCCATAATCCATATGCCCTATGACAGTCTGTTTTAACTTCATTTCAAACAGTTCCATTTCCATTTCAGGGTTCAAGCCAAATCCTTGGCGGAACTCACGTGGCTTAGGTGAATAACTGTATAACCATGATGTTTGCCCCCGTTTAGGTTTGGTAAATGCTCAGTTGGTGGACAGATCCATCGAAATGTGTTTGACAACATAAGAAATGAGATTTTCCTGTCAGCAAAATCTATTTTTAAGCCCTGAAAAATACCCCAAAATATCCAGGTTTATCCCAGATAAATGTCACTCTATCGGGAGGTTTTAACACGTGGAGATACGAATAAAACTACGATGCTTGGCGACAAATAAAAAATATAAAGCGGTGTTTGATAGCAGCCAAATCCAGGAGATAAGCCCAAAAAATTAGTAATCTCATAGGCTAATTCCATGCAAAATTATCCTTTCTGTAGTGTAAGTCACATGTGTAAGAAGTGATTATCAGTACAATTTTTAATGTTAAATGAAAAAAGTTAGTGGAATAGCTGATCTACACTTATTAAAGCTAAATAAAGTAACGTGCTTTATTTAGTTTGTTTTATTTTTTAAATTCAAAAAGCTTATAACCTTCTCTTAAATTGTGACTTACACTACAGTTACATGGAACTACCCCATAATGTTATTTTAAAACGGAAAATCTAGTTTTATTGTTTAAGAATCGATAAAAAAAATTACTAAAAAAATTATAGTTGTGCATAAGTTCGAGATTGAAAGTCTTGCATGTTTTTGAGGCTATCCGAAGAAATCGGCAATTTGGATCTTTAGAACAGCTAATTAAAGCCTCGTAGCTTAAAATCCTAGTTAAGTGACGAAGGCAACATTTGAGCCGGCCCACCGAGCAACCGAGCTAGTTTAGAATCGCTGAAAGTTCTCTTGCTTTTAAAATCGTTGGAGAATTCCGATTTCAAAATCGGCGGAGATTCAAAACTTTTAAATCGCCGGAAGTTTGCTGATCTTAGAAACGGCGGAGAATCCCGGAGGTTCTTGATTTGAAGATCTCTGAATAAGATTTTTTTTATTTGTAATGCACCTTAGAAATTTTCTTACAGTTGGCCAAATCCTGAAATCGGCACAACCACTTCTATCTAGTTGCCCTGATTATGTTAGGTTGTACGTTTTTCCGGCTGTCTATTTCTCGCCTCCATGAAGCTTTAACGCATGCAATTCCCCCTAGTAATTTAGAACCCTGGTCAAGTGACGAGGTCGACACTTGAGGGCACCCGAAACAAACCACTGGCGCCATCGTGCGCTTGTTCGGGACTTTCGACTCCACAGATTTAACGAGCACGTATATCGCAATGTACTATACTATGCAGACAAACACATAACACAACTCCAATACTACAATCGACAAAGTGTTTTTAATCTCTTTAATCCTACCATTAGAATAAGCGGCGATCCGAAAATCAAGACCTGCAGCTATTCTAAAAAGCCCTTATTATTCACAAGCCCCGATTTTTATCCCCGTTATTCATAAAATAAATATAATTTTTTTTAATGAAAAATTTTGTAAAAACGTAAATATTCGGGAGAAAAAAGTTTCGGTGTAATTTTCAAAAAAAAAAGTTTACTCCAACCCTATTTTTATTCCTATTCTCTACGAGTAACATATAAAAAAAAAACTTCGCTGACTAATACACCAAAGGCTGGGTTGGGCGCACCCGGAACAATTAGTGACTTCACTTTGCGAAGTGGTTTTGGCATTGTCAGCATATCTCCTTCTATTTCCCCCCCCCCCCCCCCCATAGACACACACCACAACTGGTGAAGAAGTTTAACTTAAATATTTGCCGAGACGTTAAAAAAAAAATTATTCTCGAGAATTAGATGGCGAATTTTTATTAAATTTCTATTTGTGTTTTGTAATACTTAGTGCGAAAACACTCGTAAGGTGATTTCAGTACTCCACACTACGTTTATAACGTGGAAAGTGGTAAGGGTGATAATCGTTCAGTCCGTCTATCTGTCTGTCAACCACTTTCACTAAACGAAACAAAAATATCACAAACATGTGGGATCACGGCCAACTTCAATAACAAGGCCAGAGAAGCTCTCCCAAACATGAGAGTAGACGGAAATTTTTACGTCACTGTTCCCAGTGCCGAAGATCGAGAAACTAGTTCGGACGGATTCGGAACCCTAAAAATGTGGTCCACCGTGAACAAGTGGTTCCGAACAGGTTTCGAGACAGGTCGTCTTCATCTTCGGAACAACGTCACTAGGAACTATGACGTCAAAATTTCCGTCCCCGAGCTTGTTTGGGAAAGCTTCTTCGGCCCTTAGTAGTTGAGTAGGCCATGGCCGGATACGTCATGGAAGCAAAACAAGTAGGTTTGTAACAGAATCCCCCCCCCCCCCTTTGGCCGAGAGGTGTAAGCGACGAGCCTCTCACCGAGAAGGTTCTTGGTTCTGTCCTTATCCTAGCCGTACTATAGACGTATTCGTGCTGGTGAAAAAAAATCCTCTAAAAATCACCGGGGTGCCCGAGTACACTGCGATATACGTGCTCGTTAAATATGTGGAGTCGAAAGTCCCGACGGCGTTAGCGTACGATGTCGCTCGAAGTTCCGTTGGGTGCCCGCTCAAGTGTCGACCTCGTTACTTGACCAGGGTTCTAAATTACGAGGCGTAATTGGCTGTGTTAAAGCTCCTAAAGGAGGCTAGAAATAGGCAGCCGGAAACGATTACAAACCTTACCGCAACAGAATCTGTCACTTAGCCCGCTTCAACACAACATATGTGTTCAACAGGAAAAAATGGCACCAAAAACATAATTAATTCTATATTAAACATTTACACGGTAAATTTGGCTAGTTTCATTTATTTTATTTCCAAAATTAAAAAAATATTTGATAAAATTCTCAATATTTATCATTGTTAAATTAATTTATATTTCAATGAATAAATATGTAATATTCCTCGATTTTAAATAAAAGCAAAACTTTTCATATCAACATATATAATCAAAGAATCTCTTTGGGGCAATTCCATAAAAATGACAACTTTTTTAAAATAAAAAAAATTGTTATTTTTTGTAATTTTTACAAATTAAGTTTAAAAATATATTCCAAGTTTTCAAAATGATGGTTTAAGAAAGCAGGGACGATAAAGGACATGTATTCACATTTCCCGAAAAAGAAGATTGATGCTAGTGGACGAAATAAGATTTGTTGGCTCTGCAAATTCAGCCAGCATTTCAACTAGTTGGAAATCGACCTCGAAACGCTTTTAAAAACCTTTCACATGTGAATAAATGAATATAATGTAATATTTGATATCTTATGAGTATTCTAGATAATAAAAAATATTAAATTTATAACTTTACACATTTTTAATTTAATATATTTTTATGAAACTTTTAGTCATTCCGTCACGTCAAACGACAGTTAATATCTTAACCCATGTTATAGGCAGGTTGCTCTAAGTTGTAATTTTACATAGCTTATATATCATATTTAAGATATGCATTAGTTTAAAAACTCAATGTATTGCACTGGTCTACAGTGATTTTGTTGCCCTAGATATGAAAATTATTTTGGGTCTATTTATTATTATTATTATTATTATTATTTATTATCAAGAAAACAACAAGTACAAAATAAACACTCTGGGGATTTAGAATCCCATACGAGTGAAAAGAAATTCAAGACATTTTTTTTTTATAAAACAATACAGGGTAGATATGACAATGAAATTTGGCAAAGTCGTCGGTGCTATTTAAAAATAAACAATAGAGAACCCAAAATTGCATTAAATTGAATCAAATTAAATTATCAACTGAAAACAGATAATTTTTTAGCTTTCTTTTGAAAACGATGACATTTGGTATAATTTGCAGATCAACAGGGAGATTATTGTATTGTTTAGGAGCTAAATAAAAAAAACTTTTGTGAAAAATCTCCCTGTTGGCTCTGGGTATATTGAAAATAACGTTTGGTCGTCTAGGATTGACTATTTCTCTTTTATCACATAAATTGGGATTTAAGAAGAGATTGTAGCTATTTTTATAAAAGTGTAGATGATGAACTGGAAGTATGTCTAGTAATTTGTAATCTTGGAATGTAATACTGCGATTATTATAATTAAGAATTAATTTAATAAATTTATTTTGGAGATTTTTGACTATGGATATATTTGATTCGTAGTCCACACGCACACGCACATTTATTCACACAATTCATGAAACTATCAATGATTTTGTTAGATTTGCTCTGATTTTTTTAAAAATCTTTATTTTCATTTTACATTACAAAAATCAAAAAACGAGAAATAAAATTACAGATATATTTATAATGTCAGTAATATTTTGAGAAATTAGGATACATCGAAGTAAATAAAGAGGAAAATGTCGAAAATTTTATATTTCTATAAAACGTCTTTTATGAGCTTTTCTTTTATAATTTTTCAGGGGACAATCTCTTTTCAAAGACCAGCAGTAATCTGCCATCATGTGACAATCCCATCGACCCCCCTGATATCTCTCCTCCAGCACTTTTAGATCTTGATAAAACCGCTCTCCCTGTTCCTCACTATAATTTCCTAAATTATCCGGAAATTTATCTAGATGATTGCGGAGATAGTGTAATTTAATACTCATATTTGCTCCTAAAGTCAGAAAGTTTGTCAGCATGTTTTGCACAATTTCTTCATGATTTGCTGCTTTATGGTTACCTAGGAAATTTTCGACAACCAACACAAACTTTTCCAAGCTTTACTTTCCAGAACAGTCAAAACTTTGATACAATTTTCATCAATTGCCGTATTTGAGGACCATCAAATATTCCACCTTTCAATTTTTCCTTACTAAGCTTTGGAAATTTTCTGCAAATGTAATTAAAACAATCTCCGTCCTTGTTCAACGCTTTTACAAATTGCTTTATCATACCTAACTTAATATGTAATGGTGAATAAAAAATGGTATAAAAATTGTGATGGTAATGGTATGTAAATGATGTCATGAAAATACGAGCACATTGAGAACTTTCATGAATATATTCGTAATCTGGGTACTTGAAAACGTAAAAATTTGCGATAATATCCAGGGCAACAAAACAAAACTTTTTTTTGTATAGCTGTGTTGTTAATTCACAGAAATTTCAATTTTTAAGTACCAGGATGCAGTCGTGGTTGCAAAAATGTCATTCCGTCACACAAAAAGAAATTAGCCAAAAATCAAACAATAAAATATTTTTTTTAAAATTTCAACTTTTTTTATTATCTTTTAATCATTAACAGTAATATATAAACTGAAAAAACAATTTTCCTTTAAAAATAGCTCCGTGACAATTGTTTTACTTCAATTCTACAATTCAAAAAGTAATTCCGTCACACATGGAATTGCCCTTTTTGAAATATTATAACGATATGTATGACAAACTGATTTGTCCCAAAAATAAATTTCTTTTAATTTAATATTTAAAAGAAATAAAGTTTCTCGAGCGATTATTGTGAATGGCATTGGTGAATTAAAATTCGAATAAAAATGGTTTCTTATGCTTTCTAAATGAGCATTAAATTTTGCAGTTATTTGAATAATTGAAGTACTTCAAATTCGATTTTTTTTCTGAGATTTTCAATGTCTTCTAATTTCGATGCGCTGAGTTTTTTTTTTTTTTTTGACGTATCATAGTTGTCTGTAGCATTTGTAGTTAGGACTATGAAAGTGGGTGACAAACAGACAGACTGAACTATTATAGTACCTTCAACTTTTTACGTTATAAGCGTAGTGTGGAAGTTAAAATCAGGCAAGGCGATGTCCAAATTTCATTTTTTAAAAAATTAATTCCCTATTTTGTATATTTATATATAGATTTTTTTGGTTATTTTTTCCTAAAATTTGGCGGCCCTAAGTTCGGGTCTAATGGTAGATCAGGCCCTGGTTATATATATGGGAAAACGGTCTTTTTTTTCACAAAATTGTATTTTAAATTATTTTAAACTATATCGTGTGTATGGGGTTATAGTAATACATAAGTAAAACAAGAAGTTCATAAAGAACTAAAATAGCCTACTTTCCTGTTACTTAAATACTTACTGAAGTTCTAATCGGGAAAAAAAACTATGTTCCAAAAGTAAATATCATCAACAGCCGTTTCTACACTAGATTTATACACATTAGAAAAAAAAAATCGAAACACAGCACCCAGCTATAATTTAAACTTCTAAAAGCCAAAATCAACTATTTTCCTTAATATTCTTTCGCAAATTAATTAAATATTATTTATCATCTGCTCGTGATTTATTTGTAGTTCGAAGAATAATTAAATATTTATTAATAACAAAAGTAATGAAACTACTCCGAACTGCATTAAAAAATAAGAAATGTAAATTAAAACTAAGCATAATTGCATGCAAAAGTATGCATTGCCGCTTTCTTGGTAGATAATTAATGAATAATCAAAGAATCGAATTGTGCTACACTTTATGACGTCTTTCCAAACTGATTCATGAAAATATTATTTTGCTTCAAATATGTTTAAATAAATAAAGTTTCTCATGCCATTGTTGATTTGGCAACAGTGATTTAAATGACTCAAAATTGAATTTCAATGTTAATTCAATGGGAAATTCGCCGAAAGATAGTAGATTTATATCCGTCCAGACGTACAGACAGACGGACAAAAAGTATGAAAGTTGGGTATCTGAGGTCATAGCTTTCTAACAAAAAAAGAATTTTTAAGATCCGATGATTAGAACCGATTTTGGAAGGGGGGTACAGACAGACAGACAAACGGACAGACAGGCGGACAGACAGACGGACAGACATACGAACAGACAGACATACGAACAGACAGACAGATGGACAGACAGACAGTTTGACATCAACCGCATTTCAATACCTACAGTGAATTAAATGACTCAAAATTGAATTTCAATGCTAATTCAATGGGAAATTCGCCGACAGATAGTAGATTTATGTCCGTCCGGACGTACAGACAGACGGACAAAAAGTATGAAAGTTGGGTATCTGAGGTTATAGCTTTCTGACAAAAAAAGAATTTTTAAGATCCGATGATTAGAACCGATTTTGGAAGGGGGGTACGGACGGACAGACGGACAGACAGACAGACGGACAGACGGACATCGACCGCATGTCAATACCTACTTTTTCATTTTTTTAATTCTTTCGAATTAAAAAAAGAAAAGTAGGCTAAAAATACGTGTCAACTTAGGATTTATGAATGTTATTACTTTTAATGAACTAATATATGAAATCTAAGGTAATGGAAGTATTGCGATTGGGTCGAAAATCCGAAATGGAGATTTTGTGTTTTTTTTTTCTATTTGTTTTGGAGGGTACTGATTCCGATGAAGTGGTTTGTGAAAATTAGTCCGTCTCTTTGAAACCACTCTACAGCTCGAACTAAAAGAGCAATGTACTTTATATCTGATACACGAGTTTCTAATACTTGTCGAACGTCATAATAAGGTTTTTTGAGAAAAATGCGCATGCGCAATCGGTAGTTGCCGTAGAACTTCTTTGGTTTTAAAGGTATTACAGAAAAACCAAAAGAGCTATATGCTTTAAATTAGGTACACGAGTTTTCATTACCGGTTGAACATCAAAATAAGATTTTTGAGAAAATGGCGCATGCGCAAGGGGCTGCCATAGAACTTTTTAGACTTTAAATTATTGAAATTACATTATGAGGTATATATAATTACCTTTAAATATGTGTATTGATTTATTAAGTGGTAAGTGAAAGTCGTATAGTGTTACGCAATCCCAGTTTTTGTTTATTTGATACTGGATTTCATAATACTTTTGTACATATAAAATATAATACAGTAAGTCCTTTCTCCCAACAAAATATTTATAAGATTATACTCGCAACAACATATAAATGAAAAGTTTTTCAATATTTACAAAAGAGCAAAGGTAAACCTAAAATATATTTGTCATAAAATAATAATATAAATTTATATTGCCATAATTAGATTGACACCCAGGTATACAGCAGCGCGAATGCATATTTCCACCTAAAGTGGATCAATGCTTTTATACTTTTTTTATTCGTCGAGTGATATAATACGAAATTTCATATGCATTACTTAAATCCAGTTTGTTAAAAAATAAATATCTTTAATAAAAATAATTTAATTTGAACATTTTAAAATGTGCATATTTTTGTGTATCTCTATCTGGGAAATACACGCTATCTTTCGTGTTGCTTTATATGGTAAGCTTTTTTTTAAAAGGTACTTAATATTATTT
This sequence comes from Oedothorax gibbosus, assembly GCA_019343175.1. Lineage (NCBI taxonomy): Eukaryota > Metazoa > Arthropoda > Arachnida > Araneae > Linyphiidae > Oedothorax > Oedothorax gibbosus. The sequence goes on along the minus strand of JAFNEN010000897.1, from coordinate 46,168 downwards.
TTCTAAAAATATTCACAATTCTCTGCTTAAACTAAATAAACTAACATTTGTCATATATTATTCTATTATTGAAATGAAAAATGAACCCATCGAAAATCGTAACATACCGAGTAACAAAAAATTTAAAAACGAAACTAAGGAAATTAAATGCAAGTTTATAAGAGTTTTAATGAAGAACCTGTTATTTACTTTCTGGTAATAATCGATCCGTTTATAATTTGATACAGGCTTTAATCTACAGCTTGTAAGAAATATAAGGAAAATAAGAGACACAAGATTTATTGAGAAGTTTATGTTAATCGTATACCTAATTAAATGCGAAAATTAGGCTTCAAAAATTCTTTCATAATGCACAAGATTTATCTTTATGTATCTTTATATATAAAATATCTTTATGTAAAAAAAAGTTAATATTGATTGTTTTGAATAAATTCTTATATTTTGTCTTCGACTGCTCTCAAAATAGCAAAATCAACGCAACAAAAACGTCATTTTTTTAAATTCCCTTTGCTTCTTCCCCGCACGAATTCAGTGGGTCGGTCGTTTGATGTCACTCATCAATGGCGGATTTCGCAAAGAGCCGGGCCCTGTCTTCTTTTTTTCCCTCTCTCTTCTTCTCGGAGGCCCCGCCTGACCCCTTCCCCCCCCCACCCACTCAGAGAAGATATGGTTTCACCCGGAAAATTTTCAGCATAGGGCTACAAGGATGATTAAGGATTTATCAGGTATATCTATTAAGATAACAGATTAAGATCTTTAAACATGTATTCCCTGGAAAACAAGAGGTGATTTAATTCAGTGATTCAAATTCATCAGGCAGGTAGACATGGAGGGCTTAGCTTTTAACTTAAATACACGAACAAGAGCACATGGTCAGAAATTCAATAAATCCTGATTCAAAGTAAGAAAACATTTTTACAATAGAGTTGTCGATGAGTGGAATGCTTTACCAGCAATTTTTACCTTAATTAATGTTGCGAGTGGAAGAATTCAAGAAGGATCTCATAGTTATTGTAGACTGGTAAAAATTTAGAATTTTTTTGGATCAAGCTTGCTGGGCCTCTGCCTGTTGGTGGTCGACAATTTTTGGTATTTGTATTTACAAAATAAAAATACATAAAATGACAGGGGGGAAATAAACTTATCTTTTTTAAAATATATATCTAGATTTTATTACATTTGTACAGAATATTTTGGCAAAAATGGTTTTTAAAGTAATTGCATTATTTATGAATAAAAATATGATTCAATAATAATATAAATATAATTAAACAGAAATAATAATGTATACAATGTAATTAAAATGTACTAATAACAATTGTCGGACAATGAGATAAAATTATTTGATATACATAAATAGCATTTGCAAGTTGATTAAAAGAATAATATTTTGGAAATCCTTGATTGACACCATGTTTTGATATGCAGATAAGCACCAAAAATCCACGGAACTTGTGCACAATTGGGTATTATGTGGCTATTTTTTTGACTTTCTAATTATGATATCTATTGAAATAATGCCCCTTCTAACAAATAACTTTGATTGGGATAATTTTCATTCTTATGAGACTCAACATGTTTTTTTAAAGTACTGTTTTGTGCAAACTTTTTAGGACACAAGTCACAAGCATAAGGCTTGTCGTTCAAATGTGTTTGCATGTGCTGCGTCAGATAACGCTTTTGAGTGAACACTTTGCTGCAAACACTGCAGAGGAATTGCACTTTGTTTTCATTGCTGTCATGCAGGATCATGTGTCTTTTGAGGCAGTGTTGGGCCGAGAAGGTTTTATCACAGATTTGGCACAGAAACATCTTCTGGTTTGTGTGTTGTAGGAGATGGCTTTGGAAGTATTGCTTGTTCTTGAATTCTTTATTGCACGATTCACAAACATAAGTCACCTTTTCATCTTTCGTGTTTTTACTATTGTTTTTTCTTTCCTCCTTGCAGATCACAAGGTGGCTTTTGAGGTCACTTTTAGCTTCGAATGTGTTATTGCATAGATGGCATAAATAGGGCATGGAATTCACAGAATAATTTGTAGAGGGAAGTTTGGTATTTGGACAGTTTTCACTGAAAACATTTGCGTCTGTATCTAGGCCTTTATGCGGCTGAATATTTTTATGCTTCAGGTAATGGTCCTTAAAATTAATTTTCTTGACAAAACTTTGATCACATATGTCGCAGAAAAATCTTCCATCCTTCTTGTGTATTGTGATGTGGCGATCAAGATAAAACTTGGAACTGAAGACCTTGTCACAAACGTCGCATGTCCAAGGATTTTCCAACAGATGAGTTTTGATGTGTCTTTTAAAAGCACCACTTAAATCAAATCCCTTATTACAGGTGGTACAAATGAAACGTTTGGGCTTGGTGGGCTTATGCGCTTTTCGACGAATTCGGTTGAGAATTAACTTGTTGAAAAAGTTTCTGTGACTTAAATGAAACTGAAAACTTTTATTTGTAGTGCTTACAGGACGATTTTCTTTAAGTTTTAGATCTGTTTGTGAACTTTTCGGTTTAAATGCTGTATTTTCAGAATTAATCACACTCTCTGATGGGAATGGAGTTTTAGAACAGAAGATTTTTATTTGTTGATCGCCCAAATTCAAGCTTTTGTTCGAATGATCTTCTCCTAAAGGAAGGGATTTGGGAACAGTGGAATGGTCACATAGTTGGTTTGCTGAAGGTGTGTCTTGAGAAGTTGCATGATATTTAGTTTGCTCAAAATTTAAAGATGAATTATCAAAATGTTGAACGAAATGCAGTTTTTCAGAAAGTTTTTGTTCAACAGATCGAAAATCGGAATGTAGCAGATGATTCAGTGGCTGAGCCTCAGAAATTGTGGGTGGGTATAAAGCCTGAATTTCATTTTGAATGATATTATTATTGATTTGATGGTTTGAATCCATAGCATAGTCAGTAGATTGAGTTTCGGAATGGTATAAATGATTTGTTGGTAAATCATTAGAGTTTCTGTCAAGTATGGAAGGTAGGTATTCGGAAAGTGGGTCGTGATCAGATGGTTGAACATTAGAGTGACTAGTAAAACTATCAGCAAAAGAATTAACAATGTTAAGTTTGGATAGATCAGAAGAACTATTTTCGGAATTCTTAGAAAGCTTTGAAGAATGTCCTTCAGAAGGTATGGAATGATCAGCATGGTTATTTGTATGATCTAATACATGATCAGCAAGTTCATCTACAGGACAGTTCTTCTCTATTTTAAAACTTATATCAGCAATCCACTTTTTAAGGGTCGAAAAACCTGGCAATGGATAATTTAGGGTATCTTTCAAATACACATAGAACCGCTTACTAAACTGCAGAATGTTAAATGCCTTTGTAAATTCTTCCTCTGTCCATCGAACTTTAGTTTTCTTCTTTAGCAAGATATCCACTTGATTCGAGGATAGAAAGTGATTCAAAGCCACTTTGGCCTTACCTTCAAATGTATGGTCCAGTTTATTACGCCGAGTTTGTAAGTTTTCAATTGTTTGCTTCATACTCTTTTCATTTTGTTTATAAACTTCAATTTCATTCTTAAGGGACTCATTTTCCTCCTGAAGGATTAATAGCTGACATTTAAGGCAATTTTCGTTTGAAACCTCACAATCACAGTCTTTCACTAACTTTCTAGTTTCAAATTCAGTGTCATTCTTTTTAAGAAGCTCAGTTTCTTTCAATGCACTTTTCTCACTAGGATTATTCTTGGCTGCAATAGTTAATTTTCTTTGATTTTTACCACCACCCTTTATCTTGTACTGTTCCATACATTCTCGGATGATTTTTTTCCTCAGTTTCATAGAATATCTTTCTTCTCTCTTAGAAGAATGCTTTAAGGAACTGCCAGGCAAATAAAGAGAAGGCACAGCTGAAAAACAAACACAAGTATTAAACATTAATAAATAAGAATTTTCATTTTTAAAGCAGAAGAGTTGAATTATCATCACAATAGAGCTACATGATGGCTATTTGCTATAATCGTCATAACTTAGAATTACAATCATGTGACGATCCGACACCTGAATAGGCACCCAACGCAACTGATCATGGCGACATGGTATGCAGCATCGAGACTTTGGAGCATCTTTAACGTGCACATGCTCTACACAGGGTTTTATTCGTTGGAAAGTTTTTGGCTGCCTGGGCCATTTATAGGTCAGCAGTTGTTTTGGCGATGCCCAGACCCAAACATGGGACCTTCTGCATGCAAGGCAAACACCTTAATTGACTGAGCCCCCCCAGATCCTGAATTAAAGAGGCATAGACACAATTCTCCCAACCAAAGTGCCTCTGTGTTAATCCAATGGAAAAATATTTTTTTAAGCCATATTTCTCCGGCTATACTCAATTTCGTAGTGGTTATACAAATGGGTTTTTTTAGTGGTTATACAAGGGCTCTATATTCCCACTTTTTTTTAAATTGGTTTAAATATTTTTTAATCTTCACAAAATAATTTTACAACAAAATATTCGAACCAGTGGGATTAAAAAACTCTAAGTCAGCTACATTTATCACATTAAAAAAACATATGGAAAAATATTCAATACAGTCAGAGACATGTGGCTTCGAAAATTACCAAATAGTAATGTGACAAGATTTTCAAAACCAACATTTTAAACGTTCCATAGCTCATATCATTGGCCACTATAAAAAATTAATGTAGATTTTCTACACCCATCTGTGCCAGACATCACTAAAACGTTGCATAGGGTACCAGCCCATGTGTCAGCCTTGTCACTTGACTGTGGTTCTAAATTACGAGGCCCTCCGTTGTGTAGCTTTAGTGCAATGTCAATTCAACCAAACCTTATCAAGTTGTATTTAAGTTAGAATTTTTTTTTAAACCTATGCATTGTTCGGCCTCAACATATAAGTAGTGGATAGAGATAGGTTCCTCGGAACAGCTATGATATAATGGCCGGTCTTGATTTGACAATTTGCGTTACATTGCCAAGCAATGAAAATTTTCATATTTGGTAAACATTCTACTTCATATATCATTCAATTCGATTGTATAGCAACCCTACGTTAAATTATGGAGCTTGCCAATAGTACAGACCGCCATTATATCATAGCTGTACCTATTATTATTATTGTAGCTGTTTCTTCGTACTTAATTCAAAACCATACCAAATTAAGAACCAATGCAAATTTAAATTAAGTACTGTCTGTTATTCCAACATTATAGGGACAAAAAATATCATCTTTCCATATTACAATTAAACAATCACAGGTGGTTTTACATGCACAAGTGCAGTCTTACAGATTAAGAATAATTTATTTTATACCATTACCATCTTTCTTTAACCTCATGGGCGAAAAGTTCATAAGTTGAGACTTCATCTCATCTTCGTAATCACTTGTTTTGAAATGCAAACTGCAGATACTTTTGCCATTAGTATCAAATTTGCTTGGTTGTTTGGATTTTTTAACCCAAGCTCTTCTTGTAGCGGAATCGGCGGGGTAGCTGAAGAATCGGATTTGCTGTCTCTCTCGGTTACATTTTCTTGAGCTATTTTTGCAAGTTTGAATGCTACAATACGCTTTACGAGACATTGCTGCCTGAAAATACCAATTATTTATATTGTTGGAGTTATTTACTATTCTTAGGATAGTAATAGAAATTAAAAATATATATATTGTGCTTTTTCTATAAAGATATGGTTAAATGTAATTCAAAAAATCCATATTATAAAATAAACCGATTAGAATTACTTGAAGGAAATAGCTGACAAATTAAAAACAAGAACCATTTCTTCAAAACACAACAATAATATTATTGAACTCAGCTCAGTTCTGTCTGAATGCTATTCATATTATTAGAGTTGACGTCAAAACTTTGGTTGAGTTTATTTTCTTATACCAGAAATAGAGATAATTTAATGGAGTATACTACACAATACAGGCTAAATTAATGCTCAATACCCGTCTGAATTATTCTAATATGTAGATCAAAAATTACAAGCCATTGTTCCTGAACTTGTCATCAATATATCTAGAGTGTGGGCCGTTGTTAATAGCTCTTGCAGGAGCTTGAATAGATTGTGTTAGTCATAGAAAACAAAACCAAACAGTTGACTTTAACTGTAAGTGTAATACGTAAATTATTACGTAACATTAAAAAACGCGCGGTGCGCCTTTGTTTTTGTTTTGATCTTGCATTTAAATTGTTTGTATTATTTCTTTGAATGCCGTATTTTCTTCAAGTTGTTGTTTCGGGTAAGCATATACATCACATCGCAATAATTACTACGTAATTTATTTCGAAAGAAAACGCTTTAATTACACTAGAAAATCGTTATTTGTTCAGGCATGATATAATGGCCGGTCTGTTCATTGGCGACCCTGAAAAATTAACATATGGTTGCTATAGCTATCGAGTTATATGTAATAGAATATTTGCTAAGTTTGGGCATTTTCGTTGTTTGGCAAGCTACTGAAGGTTACGTAAATCGAGACAGGCCATGTTAATTTATTTCGGTACTTCTGTCGCAAGAGATTGCGCTTTTGAAGGGAGCGATAAATAATATTTTTGGTGTGCGGCATTTTCTGGTGAAAAAGCGCTTGGCGCTCGTTGTTTTGGCTAGTGCGCTGTTACTTGCGCGATGTTAGGCGCGTGGATTTATTGTTCTAAATATTTGACAATCGCCGGCGTGTATAATTGCGTGGTATTTAGGTTGCGCGGATTTGTGGCACACGGAATTATTTTATTCTAATAATTGCTTTTTGTCATATCCATTTAGTTTGCTTTGAAATCGATATTATGGATGGTGCTATTAAAATTCTGAATTTTTTATCGTTTGAAAATGGCGGACAGCTAGCTATCATTCATGTTTGAAAGATAAACAAATTTTTTACTTTAAATTTTTTTTTGCTTCGTAAAAAAATGCCCGGGGCCCAAACATATTTAGGCTTTCATTGGCCCTACAATACTGCCCCTGTTGGATACTGATGTTTTTTAGAGAAAACAAATTGCCCGGGCCCCAAGAGTATTTAGGCTTCAATGGCCTACAATACTGCCCCAGTTGGATACTGATGTTTTTTTAGGAAAAAAAATTTCCCGTACTCCCAACTGCGTGCGTACTGGATTGCCACTAACATCGTTGAGCCTAGTGCAATTAATTCAAACTAAACTAAACGATGCATTTTGTTTTAGCTCTATGCGACGATAATTCAACTAAACTAAGGATCCACTGTATACTCTAGTCCTACGAAAATTCAAACGAAACTAAACTGGATGCCATACTAGCCATTGTGTATGTAAAATTGTTTGTGTTTGCCCAGCAAACCAAACCTGAGTCGTTTTTTTCAAAGTAACTAGGGTTACTGCATCGGGAAAGGAATCTGGCAAGCGAAAAACCCGAGTTTCGCCAATTTTGTTGTTTGAGCCGCGCCAAGCGTACCTGAAATTAAAATTTCACCAGGCCATTATATCATAGCGTTTCGAGCTATAACTACTGATAGATCTAAAAATTCAACTTGTTGTTGTATTCCTTAAAAAGTTGGTTAAAGTAAGCTTTAGGCCCCGGATTTGGCGACATCTCAAAATTTGTCGCCAAGTCAAAATGACAACAAACCTGACGTAAGCCAAGTCAGTTGCCACCTTGAAATGACAACAAATACTTGCTGAAATTTCTAACGAGACCAAATATATCTGACCAAAACGATTAAAGAAACCGATTATAAACATTACATACCAGGAAATTAACCAACGTATATCCTACGATCCTACCACGGTAAAAAAAAACGTTGATCAAAATTCCGCAAATTCCGAACATAAATAATAAAAATAATGACTTGAAACGGTTAAATATAGCATTAAAAATTGATCGATAACAAAAAATCTTTACTTTTAGTTAAAAACAATTAGGATTTAACTGGATTGATCCACATTCCACGGAAATAAGCATGGCTACTGCTTGACTGCTTCGTGAAAAATTAAAATAATGGTTGCCGAACTTGGACCAGGTTTTTTAGCCAATACACAGTGGAGAGATTGCCAAACTTGGCGAATTTCGCTTGAAGCACGATATTTGGCGATCTCGCCAATTTTTTGTCGCCAAGGGTTGCCGTAAAACAGATTTGGCGGGGTTGCCAAATTGGCGACTTTACTGCCGGGGCTTATAGCTTACTTTAGCCAAAAAGTTTTTCCTCTGGATTCTGATCCCACCTTAAAACAGATTTAATAATGTAACCGGCATGTGGGATTTTAAAACCAATCATAATGCCGAATATTCTCTAACTTTGTATACTTTGAATGATGCCCTTCTATTTCGAATTTTAAAAAAAAAGTTATTTGGCCCTAAAACACTCCCCTAAATCAATCAGTAAATTTTGAGTAGGAATGGGATCCCTTGGTTGGTTCTGATTGAATTAACAATGCACTAGAGCTACTTCTAGGCTTGTTTCAGATCAGATATTTCTTTCCAGTATTTCCTTTCATCCATAGTCTGACTGGTGCCCCGTTCCCACCTGACATTGGTTCGCCGATCGATGCTCAAAAATCATTTATTTTCATTCAAAATATTGGTTGCAACTCAAGACCTGAAACATGCCCATTGAACTGTGGATTGGGTTGTTTATTTGTTGCAATCAAAAATATGTCTTACTCAATTTCTTGTACTATTTTTACTTGATGTACCAAATACATCTTTAAAAGTATGATAAAATTTTTGATTTCAGAATAATTATGGCTCGTAGAAAGATAAAAGAAGTAGAAGAAAGTGATCAAGCTACGGAAAATTCTGTTAGCAAAAAATTGGCGAAAGTGGTAGATATAAAACCTCGTCGTCAACTGAAAAGAAAAATCACTGAATGTGAACATTCTGAAAATGCATCTGAACCAAACCAAAAAAAAAAGGTGAATCAAAAAAGCTTGAGAAAATCTGCCAAATCCAAAGATTTAAATGACGAGAAGGTAAGTTCTGTATATAGTGAAGAAAATACCTCTATAGGAAATGAAAAGATTAAAAACTACAAGTCCAGACAAAATGAAGAATCACTTCAAAATGGAGAAGTTGTACAAAATAAAAAGCCTCGTCGTTCACGAACTAAAAAACCTGCTGAATCTAAAAATGCAGGAAAGGAAAGCGAGAATGTTGAAAATAAAAAGACTGTGAATAAACAGAAAAAAACCGCTGCAACTAAAAAGAAAGCATTGCAGTCTGAAACTGCCCCAAAAATAAAGAAAGCAAAAGTTTTCCTGCATAAACTGGATCTAGATCAAATTTGTAAGGATAAAACAGAACAAGTTTCCCCTGATTCTATTAACAGTAGCATGACTCCTGATTCTCCACTGAAAATTGAAAATGATACATCAATTATGGCAACTTTAAAATCTACTTCGCGAAGCTTGAAGAACTCTGCGGATGCTTCCAGTAGCGAAGAAGAATGGGAAGAAGTCGAAGATAGCAACGAACCTGATCTCGACGACTATAAGCCAGACATTCCCAAAGAAGGTGTAGAAATTACAATAGATTGCCCAGACCTGAAGCTTCGTAAACGTAAAAAGAATCAGTTTGACTGGAGGGACTGGGTTAGACTTAATATCAATCGGCAACGAAAAGAATGCCAGTTAAATATCCACAAAACTCATTTGCTGTGTCTTCTCGGTCATGGCTTTTATGTGAATAATATTTTGAATTCCCCCATGTTAAAAGGTGTTGCTCTTTCGGTGTTACCATCTGACATTGTGAGTAGGTACAGCGGAAAGAAAGTTGATAAGATTGATTCAAGTGGAATTGAGAACATCGTCAAGTGGTTTCGTAGTGCTTACAGTTTCGGAAGAGAAAAAGACTCTTTTCTCGACTTTGCCGATAGTATCGTCAGCTATTTCGAAAACAACCATTGCTTGAATGCTTCCGAATACAACCTCATGTTTGTCATGTTGGCGAGAACTCTGGGCTTCAAAACCAGGTTTTGCATTTCATTGTATGCATTGTCACACAAGGCCCAAAACTTGATTAAGAAATCCCGTCCCAAAAACGAGGAAAAGCAGAGTCAGGATTTAGCAGATGGCAAAACAGCAGATGAGAACGTTGCTGGTCCATCTAAAGTAAAACACGAAAAAGCACAAACAATAAAAAAAGAACCAAAAGATAAGAAACCTAAAAAGGTCAAAGAAAAAGGTCAAGCTCCTATTAAAGCACGGACAAAAAATGCAAAAGATAGTGAATCTAACGATGTAAAAGTAGAAAAACGATCTCGTCCAAAACGTTCCACCGAAAAGAGGTACAAAATAAGCGATAGTGAAAGCGAAGAAGACAAAGATGAGGAGTATGTACTAAGTGAAGAGGATTTTCAAGAACAAAAACCAACAAGAAAATCTCTCACAAAAGCTTTTAAACCGAAAGATAATAGAAAAGTTCTATCATCAGAATCCTCCCCTTCGTCCCCAGAAGTATTTAAAGGCGAAAAGATTACCTGTTGGGCTGAGGTCTTCTCAAAACAGGACAAGCAGTGGATATCAATCGAATGTGTCAACAACATCATCAATGAACCTTACAGAATTGAAGAATCGCTCCCCCAACCTGTTACATACATCATTGCGTTTGACAGTGAATCGCATGTTAAAGATGTTACGCGACGTTACTGTAGTGATTACATGACATCCACTATTAAACTGAGGCCGGATTCTGATTGGTGGGAAGAAGCTTTGCTTCCTTTCTCGCCACCCGATTCCAAATTGGACAAAGAGGAAGAAAAGAATTTGGAAAGTTTGTTAATAAACAAACCTTTGCCGCACACAGTTGCTGGGTAACTATAGTTTCTTTTAATCTTCTATAAGAGGAAATGGACACAGGGCTCCCAAACCAAAGTGCTTCTGCATTAATTCAATGGACAAAATGCGGCTTAAATAAGTTTCTCCCTGGCTGTATTGAATATTTTTACTACCGTTTTTTTTTCTTCTATGATCATGTAGCTGACTTACAGGGTTCTATAATCCTTTTTTTTTTCGAATTCGTTTGAATATTTTCTTGTTAAATTATTTATTGAAAATTAAAAATTTACTTAGAAAATAATTTTTTTCTATTGAATTAACAAAGAGGCACTTTGGTTTGGGGAGACCCACGTCCATTCCATTTTTAGAGACCTGGTTGAGTAAATTATTTTTAGTTGGGCCTTTTAACAAACTTGGCATTTAAGACGACAGCCCTATTCTTACTAAATTGAATTATCCTTTTTTCATACACTGCACAGTAGTACATTTTAATCAGTGCAAAATGTTACTTTTTCTTGCTGTTCAATATGCATGTGTCGGATCAGATTTAACGTACGGTCCCCTTGGCGCGATTTTATCGGGATTGGCGATAAATAATTTTTTCTGGCAACCTGTCTGACTTCGACTGAAGATTCGAATTCTATGACTTCGGACCGAAGACATTTTCCGGCAACCTATCAGACCGTTGGAGTTTTCATAAGAAATGTTCCCATACGATATTTCTTTGAAAATTGAATCATGTTTTTTAAAAAAAAATCGCCAAAATACGGACTTTTGGCGCGATTTTGGAAAGTTCGCCAAGGAGGACCGTACAGTAAATCTCTACCGCATCTGTCACCCCTCCCCTTGGATGAAGTATTGACAGACATAAAGCTTTATTTACTGATCCCTCTGTAAACAAAGCTATAACAAGTAATTAGATTTCAGCTTTTTTATAATTACCATCACCATATAATACAAAAGGAGCGTTCATAATTCTATTTTCAGCTTCAAAAACCACCCCCTCTATGCCCTGAAGCGCCACCTACTGAAATTCGAGGCCATCTACCCACCGGATGCCAAACCGGTCGGCTTCATGCGGGGGGAACCGGTTTACCCGAGGGAATGTGTCTGCCAGTTGCATTCTCGGGAAACTTGGTTGAAGGAAGCACGGGTCGTGAGGATAGGAGAAGAGCCTTACAAAATTGTTAAGGCCAGGCCCAAGTGGGACAGGGTAAATAAGAATAGGTTTATCATTATGGAGTTGTTTCAGATGATGTAAATATCATGTTTTTATTTTTGATTTCCTGTGATTTCATTGGTTGTTTTGGTTTTACTCTCAGAATTGAGCGTTTTTTCTGCTAATTTCTAATTGTGAGTTTTTTATGCGCAGCTTGTTTTTATTCCTGCTATTTGTTAAACTTTTCTCTCTTCGGAAATCCCATTAAATTGCTGTTGCACAACTTTGCTTATTTTTTTTTGCAAAAGACTAAATATTATCTAAACAGAAGTTTTCCTGCGACGTTGACTTTTTGGTAATGCTTGGCATACTTGAAATTAAATTCAATTAAAACCGATAAAGTTTAATAAATAGCAAGAATAAAAACAAGTTGCACACAAATATCACTAAAACAGAACACAACAAACGAAAAAAAAACACCTTATTTTAAGAGTGAAATCGAAACAACCTATAAGATTGCAGGAAATTCAAAAATAAAAACAGGAGAGTTACATCATCTGAAATAGTCCTATTGTAATGGAAGCTTAGTTTTCAATACTTATTTAATTGCATTTGTAATAAAAAAAGGTACATTTGTGATGAAAAGGGGATAGGAAGCTCTGTCGATAAGGTGATTTTCTTGATGCAAAAAGTCCCAGATCAGAGCTTGGGCATTGCTAAAAATAATTACGACCTATAAACGGTATGTGCAGCCAAAACGTCCACTGAATAATATCCTATGTAGAGGAAGTGCACATTAAATATGCTGCAAAGTCCCAATGCAGCATACGATGTTGCCATCTAAAATTGTCTTGGGTCCCTACTCATAAACATCACTTGATTGTGGCTCTAAATTACGAGTCCTCACTAATAGATAGCCCTTGTGTAGCTCTAGTGTGACCTTAATTTAACCTAACCCTCGTATCTTAAACATGAATATCTATTTTAAAATGGAGCCATAATAAATGGTACCATGACCATAGTTAATATTTTAAACAGATAATTTTTAATTAATGATAAGTATGTATTAATTGACAAAATTTAAGTGCTAATGGCGTTGTTTCACATTGTGAATGGCAACAGCTCCAGCAGTCTTGTTTTCATTTTTTGTCCAGAATTACTTTTGTTTTGGTATTTGAAAATGGGTTTTCTAAGAATAGTTTACTTATTAAATGTTTAAAATCCATACTTCTTGCTGTGCTGTTGGTTGCTCAAATCATTAGTTAAAGAAAGCTTGCATAGAAATAAAAGTTTCTTTTCATCACTGACAGTAATTCTGAGATTGAAACGAAACAACCAATGGAATTGCAAGACGCGTAAAAATGAAAAAAAGAGTGTTACATCATCTGAAACATTCCCATTGGTTTATTTCAGATTGCTGGTGTTATGAGAACGGATCTCCCATTAGAAATTTTTGGTTTTTGGCAAACCGAGCCCTATGAGCCTCCAATAGCGTTCGATGGAAAAGTCCCTAGAAATGAATATGGGAATGTAGAGCTATTCAAGCCTTGCATGTTACCAAGAGGAACAGTACATTTACAGCGTAAGTTGCCAAAATTGTTATACAATTTTTAAGAAAGAATTATATCTTGAGAATTTAACAGTTTTTGTGTGTATTTTTAATAGATAGTATTTAAACCTTTAGTTTGATTGAAATTTAGTTTTAGTTTAAGGATTGGAGATTTTTTTTCGTAAATATGAAATCTCGTGTATAAGTCGACCCCCATTTTTTGAGGCACTAAATTTGTCAAAAATGTCTCAGCTTATACACGAGTATATACTTTAAATATAATTTTTTCCAGTTTTTCTGTAATCTTATACTCAGTCATTAGTTTGTTTTGTGAAATAAACTCCAGCTGTGCCAAGACTTTAATGGCATGATCGTGGCAGGCTATGTTTCTTCTGTAAATCGCAAAGTCCAAATAGAAATTTTCCAGACAATTGAAAAAATTTCAGACTCGTCAAAATTCAAAAAATGTCAGGATTGGGGAATATTCCATATTATGGGTGTCTGGATTAGTGGTTCTGTACTGTATATAAATTTTTCATCTTTTTGAAATTGAAATTTTTTATTAACTCATTACCAACGATTTTGTGAGCACCATTTAACACCTTCATTTCCGAATAAAAACCTTATCTTTTAGGGTTTTTTAAAAATTATTTTTTCGTTTCACTTAAAAGATAAATTGTTCAGGTCTTCCTATTGCTTTCATTGGTGTTATATATATATATATATTATATATATATATTATATATATATATATATATATATATATATATTTAAATAATACTTAAACAGAAAACTCAGTTTCGTGTGGCAAAATGTCTTGCCAATCTTCGGTGGAGGTTCACATACTGAAACAAGATATCTTAGTGCAATCAATAGTATCTATGTGTATAATTTTTCTGATTGTTGTTCCTTTTATTATTATTTTGTTCCTACCTAAAGTTTCAATACCATTGTAAATTACAGGGATTGGAGTAATTCTGTTTCTTGTCACAGTTACTTTTAGCAGTAACTAAGCTACAAAAAATGTTTGATACTTTTGCCTTACTTCTCACGCTGCTTCTTCACAGAAAATTTCGGCAAAGTTCCACATGAAACTTAAATTTAATTATTTAACTTTTAACAACATTGAATTTTTGTTCTTAACTTTTTCCGACTGCCCGTTATTTAGTCTTGGTTTTCTTTGAAAAACGGTAAGATGGCTACATTTCTATTTTTCTTATAACTTGAAATTTATATAAAAGTAACTGTGATTAGTTACTTCTCGTAATAAGTAACCGTAACTAGTTACTCTTCCCCTTAAGTAACTGGGAAATAGTTACTTTTTGAATAAGTAACTGTAACAAAGTTACTTTTTTAAAAGTAACTTTCCAATAACCGATATATTTGAATGATAAGCCTTTTTGTATAAATTTACAGTGCCTGGTCTGAATCGAATCGCCAAGAAATTAGGAATCGACTGCTCTCCTGCCGTCGTTGGTTTTGATGGTCACAAAGGAAGTGTTCATGCAGTGTATGTAGCACTTATTTTGTATGTTGTAATATTTTTCTTTGACTTTCAATTACCTAATATGAAATGAAAGTACAGTAGAGACCCGGTTATCTGAAATTCGGCTTAACCAAACGGCTCCAGAATTTTTTTGTGCTAAAATATGAAGTGTATTCATAAATGCATAAAGAAATACACAAAAAAAATACATACTTACAAAGTTGGATTTATTTCTCAAAATATGCAATCTTTTTTTTTTTCTGCTCCATTTTGATTTGTTTTAAAGCAGTCCTGTCCCACCATCTTTTAAACGAGTATGTCTGAAGTACTGGCTTCATTTTGCACTTATATGTATCTAAGGGTGTGATTTAAGATTTTTGCCGAGGGTAACACTCTATGACGTCAAATTTTCTCTTCGCCAGCGTTTTTCTAGGCGTGAAGTGGATGAGTCCCGATTATCTGAAAATTCCTTTGGGAAGTGGCCACTGGCTTCATTTGGCGACCAGTTTTTGCATTGGTGTCCGAAAATTCCTATGGAATCTTGATTAACCGAAAGTGCTCCGGTCCCGTACCTTTCGGATAAGCGAGACTCAACTGTATTGAGATGGAGTTGAAAATCCGACATGGAGATTTTGTGTTTTCTACATATTATTATGGAGGGTGCTGATTCGGAAAATTGGACATTAGTCCATCTGTCTGAAACCACTCTACAGCTCAAACTAAAAAAGCTACAAACTTCAAAATTTGTACTCAAGTTTCTAGCACCTCTACGTTTTAAAAGTATTGCTGGAAAACAAAAAAAGCTGTAGACTTTTAAATTGGTTCACTAGTTTCCAGTACCTGAGAGAAGTCATTATAAAGTTTTTAAGAAAATACTGCCTGTGCAAGTGGTTTTGACTTTAATATTTTCTTCAATCTGTTTCTTTAAATACAGGGGATTTTTTACGTTGTGAATGTTTTTTATGTTGTGAACAAAGCGAGGTATGCTACAGTACTTTAGATATAATTTCATATTCTGGTTACAGTTGCCAATATAGTAATTTAAATAACAATAGTAAAATGTTACCTTTGTTATTTTAATTAACTTGTTATTAAAATAACAAGTTAATTATTTTAATTAACTTTGTTATTTAATTATTAACAATTAATGTTATTTAGGTTCGATGGCTTCATTATCTGTGAAGAGTTTAAAGATACCATAATTGCTGCTTGGGATGAGGAGCAAGTGAATGCTCAGAAAAGAGAAGAAGAGGTAAGTTGTTAAAATTTGATTTAGCTAAAATTTGATGTGCCTCATTCGAAAAGTGTGGCCAGGGGCAGGGTTCGAAATTCACAGCCGCTAGTCGCAAAATGCGACCAGTTTTTTCAATTTTGCGACAACATAATAAATTTAGTCTCAGCTATCGCGACTACAGTTTTTCAAAAAAACTTCAATACTGACTTTTTCTATATCATGGTTTCCAAGAATCTCACCACATATAATTATTTTAAGATCAGAAATCTTCACCAATCCTATTTTTTTTAAACCATTCATTGCTGTGATCATATAATCACAAAAATTCGGCAGTCCTAAAATCGCTCTACATTGATCTAAAAATTTCGAAACTTCGGAGGACTGCAGTTATCTTATAATAAATCCTATGATAAACTCCAGTTATCCTAATATGGCGAAACTCTTGTAATTCCATGAAATCGCAAAACTTTGGTGACTCTATAAACACGCAAGTCCAGTGATCTTAAAATCGTCTATTTGAGAACTGTAGACTCCAAAAAAAGCAGTTAAATTTTTCAAAAAGTTTGTTCTCATATTTTAAAAAAATGCTCCTAGGTAATGTGCATTTGCGCCTAGTTTTTTAAGTTAGTCGCACAGACTGTGCTTCTAAATTTCTTTATCCAATTTCGAACACTGGTCAGGGGAAATCAGGAATTGTCAGAGGAACTTTGGCATTAGAGAAAACTTGGAATTCTAAGAGAAATTAATGTTTTTCTACAAAAAAAGTCAGGACATTTTAAGCAAAATTCAGCAATAAAAAAATCCAAAAAATTTTATTGCTGAATTTTGCATAAAATGTAAAGAAGAAAGAAAATAAGTTTAGTTTAATATACTTTATAATCCCACTTTTTTAAATGGCTTCGAATATGTTGTGTTAAATTATTTATTGAAAATTTGAAAAAAAATATTCGAACCCATTTCAAAAAGTGGGTTCATAGATACCTGTAAGTAAACTACAGTTATCATATAATAAAGCGTTTGTAAAATTATCGAATACAGATGGAGAAATGTCGCTTAGAAAATATTTTTTCCCATTGTATTAACACAGAGGCACTTTGGTTTGGAGCCACAGCAATTCAGACTCATAACCTTAAACATCTTCATCTTGTACTCAGTTTTATCATGAAAAATTGTCTCTTTCAGAAAAGGGAAAAGCGCATTTATGGAAACTGGAAGAAGCTAATAAGAGGACTTCTTATTAGGGAAAGAATAAAACTAAAGTATGATACCAAGTGAAACATTGTTAATAACATTTTTTTAATGAATCATTGAACTCAGGAATTTAAGCTTATTTTACTACTTTTACTGTTGAAGATAATTTTTTGTGTAAGAAATAAGCTTGTTTTTATGTACATTGTTTTTAAGATAATTCCAGTAAAAATCAGCTAAATTTAATTTTAAATTTCAAAACGGTTTGTTTTGACAATCTTATTGCATTTTTGAAGAAAAAAAATTTCCTTTATCCATTAACTCTAAAATGTTCTGTTTATTATTATTTTAGTGTTGTGATGTTGTTTAAAAATTTTTTTATCTCTGAGCATTAAGAGAAAAATGTGAAACACACAATAAATGTTAGTGTGATTGGATGTCTTTCATAAATAAAATTTTAATTTTTTTTGTTGTTGAATTTATTTCCCTCAATGTTTTTTTTTTATTTGTGTTTGTACTACAGTTTTACCTCTATATATATAGCGACCTCAGGAACAACAACTTACGTTGTTATAACTACAGAACATTTGAAACCAATTTCAATAATTAAACTAAAAAAACGTGGGTAAGTATGCACATGTATGAACTATTCATCATGCATAATTTATATGTTATTTCACATCATTTTAATTGAATTTTGTTTAATTTTCTGAAGAAAATCATTGAAACTTTTTTTCTTCCACAGTGCCCCAATAATATAATGGTGTTTACTTGTCTCTTTTTCATAGACATATCCTTAGTCAATGTTTAAAGACCAATCACAGGAAATGGGAAAATTTAACTGACCTTGGTTTCTTGTGGTTGGCTTGTCCTGGAGTTAAATGTATTTGTTTGTACCATATTCACCTAGTCATCCTTTTTCCCACTTGGAGTAAGGGCTGTGTTGAAGAGTCGGAAAGGCGCATGCATATGAAAGGTCCCAGGTTCGGGTAGGAGCATGTATAGCCAAAAAAGTGTGACGAAAAATACCAAGTATAGAGTGAATGCATGTTAAATAATAATTTTAAGTGTCATTTCAACGTTTTTACATGAGTAATAAAAAAAGTTTGTCTTACTGGGCGACAAATGGCATATCCATGCGTGACTTTGAGTGGTGAAAAAGTAGGAGCCTGTTGTTATTTTCACCTATGATTTAAATACGATTAAAATTTCAGTTACCGACGGAATCTCAGATCCCCGGCACAGGTCCAATGCAAGTATTTTCAAAACGACCAAGTTCTTAACTCCAATTTCAGTATTCCTATAACTGTGAGACAATTTTGAACTGCTTCATAGGATAGTTTGGCACTATAATGTTCAAATGTTTTTTTATGCATTTGAAATCAGTTGGTATATGTGTGGGTTGGTTGTGTAAGCTGGTTTATTTCTTCTCTCGAGGCGCGCTCATACCAGACAATCCATTGTAATAATTCTCTCAATAGAGGGCAGCACTACTGCTCGTAAGTGTATCCATCTAATTTTAGAGACAGAGGCAAACTAGAGGATCCCCAGAATTGACTTGTCACCCCCAGAGGTATTGATTTGGTATGGGAACTTGGAGGTCTTTGTGACCACGACGGAATTTAACGTGCACCAGTCACCATTAGCGTACACGGGGGTCTTCGGCGGCAGGGCTCGAGCTTGCAACCTTAGGGATACCATAACTGTGACAAATCTGTCCCACAAAGTGGGGACAGATTTTAGTGTTGTTAGTTTACTTAACTGTTTTCCCTTTTAATAAAAAAAGACAAACATAACCTTTTTATAGTTTGTACTACTATAGTTTTCTATAGTATGTACTACTCCAAATGAACTTTATTATTTGAATTAATAATTGTATACATTGTATTATTAGTGTATTACATTAATTCTTTTTACTTAAATGATTTAAAGTTATGTTCTAAAATAATGGAACACCGTTTTTTTTTTTCAATAACTTTATTTTAAACTAGGTATGGGTGCAGCTGCCGATAAAAGTTTGTACAAAGCTGATATTTTGCAAACATGGCCATTTTAGTCAATATAACATATGTGCATAATATATTACATGAATCAAACTTTAAAACATTTTCCAAAATATGCAATCTATAAGGGCGATTGACTACAAGTCTTGTTTAAAAATACAAATTTATTTAAAGAAGATTATACATAAGTTTGTTAGGAAAAGTTGCCTAACGAGATATAGAAAACTTATAAATATTAAATAACATTTCAATGCATTAATATGTTTTTTAAATAGGTACATTGTTAAATAGTAATTTGCTTAAGAACCAGTTTTTTTTTAAGTTGTGAACTAGTTGGAAGTTTCAAAATTAATGAAGGCAGCAAGTTCAAAAACAAAACAGTTGGTTTAAATTGGAACATATTTAACGTGTCATTCCTCTAGACGGGTATTATTGCCGTACACTTTGCCTGCAAAACCATTATTGGTCGGCAGCTGTTTTGGAAATACCGGGCCAACTTGGGACCTTTTGCATGCAAGGCAAGCGTTTTATCGATTGGGCCTTCAGACCCCCCCCCCCCTAACTGTAGGCAGAGATTGAGAGCACACGAGCCTGAAAAGGATAGTTTCTTTGTTCTAAGTAGAACGTTCCATGACAAGCCGACACCTGAGTAGCACAAACACACAATTTAAGGATGACATTGTATGAACCCTTGTTAGAAAAAAAAATAGATATTACAATTAACCAACTGCGTGGGTTTACATGCACAATACAGTTTTACCAGCTTAAGAAAATTTTATTTTAAACCATTACGTATCTTTCCTTATATCATGCGCGAAAAGTTCTGAATTGTGAGCCTTCATCCCATCTTCGTAAATCGTAATCACGTTGTGTTTGGAATTGAAATGCAAAACTGCAGATACTTGCCTTAGCATCAATGTTTAGTTGGTTGGTTGGCAGACATATATATTCAGGTTTGTGTGCTTGGTCAGCGACCCGCTTATAAACCTTCGTCAAGTAAGACAGACACAACAGACAACACACACACATAAGTGGAGGGTGATTTGGAGGAGGTATTGATTTGTATGGGAACTTAGAGGACTTTCGGACCCAATAGATTTAACGAGCACGTACTCCGCATATACTCGGTATGGTCTTCAGTGGTACCGGGACTCGATCGCAGGACCTGTCCGAGACGCTGACCACTAGGCTCACTATGCCCCATTTACTTGGTTGGTTGGTAGATATCTATTCAGGTGTTTGTGCTGTCAGCGACCCGCTTATAAACCTCGCCAATATACTGGAAGGAATTAACAACATCGCACACTATGATCATCTAAATTTAAGACAGAGGCCAACTAGAATTTACCTGTGGTGGTTGGTAGACATATATATTCAGGTTTGTGTGTGGTCAGCGACCCCTTATAAAACCATTACTTGGTTGGATGGTTGGTTGGTAGACATATATTTCCAAGGTTTGTGTGCTTGGTCAGCGACACCTTTTAAACCTTCGTCAAGTAAGACAGACACAACAGACAACACACACACATAAGTGGATCCATCTAATTTTTAGAGACAGAGGCCAACTAGAGGATCCCCAGAATTGGCTTGTCACCCCCAGAGGTATTGATTTGGTATGGGAACTTAGAGGACTTTCGGAATTTACTTGGTGGTTGGTTGGTAGACATATATATTCAGGTTTGTGTGCTTGGTCAGCGACCCGCTTATAAACCTTCGTCAAGTAGGACAGACACAACAGACAACACACACACATAAGTGGATCCATCTAATTTTTAGAGACAGAGGCCAACTACCCAGAATTGGCTTGTCACCCCCAGAGGTATTGATTTGGTATGGGAACTTAGAGGACTTTCGGAATTTACTTGGTGGTTGGTTGGTAGACATATATATTCAGGTTTGTGTGCTTGGTCAGCGACCCGCTTATAAACCTTCGTCAAGTAGGACAGACACAACAGACAACACACACACATAAGTGGATCCATCTAATTTTTAGAGACAGAGGCCAACTAGAGGATCCCCAGAATTGGCTTGTCACCCCAGAGGTATTGATTTGGTATGGGAACTTAGAGGACTTTCGGAATTTACTTGGTAAATGGTAATGTAAGTAATCGTTTTCGGCTGCCTATTTCTAGCCTCCTTAAGGAGCTTTAACACAGCCAATAACGCCACGTAGTTTTAAACCCTAGTCAAGTGACGAGGTCAACACGGGCACCCAACGGAACTTCGAGCGACATCGTTCGCTAACACCGTTGGGACATTCGACTCCACAGATTTAATGAGCACGTATATCGCAGTGTACTTGGGCACCCCGGGGATTTTTTACAGAAGTTATTTCCACCACCTGGTTACGTCTATAGACTTTAGTAAGGCTAGGACAAGGACAGAACCTTCTCGGTGAAGGCTCGTCGCTTACACCTCTCATCACCCAGAGAGGTATTAATGTTCAATACCCGTCTAAATTATAATATGTTTAGCAAAAATTACGAACCATTGTTCCTGAATCTGTCATCATTACACCTAGAGTGTGGGCCGTTGTTAATAGCTCTTGCGCGAGCTTGAAGAGATTGTGTGGCCATAGAAAACAAAACCAAATAGAATAGTTGACTTACTGTAATACGTACATACTACAATATTACGCAAGCGCAACATTAAAAAACGCGCGGTGCGGCTTTGTTTTTGTTCTGATTTTGCATTTAAATTGTTTGTATTATTTCTTTGTATGTCGTATTTTCTTCAAGTTGTTGTTTTCGGTAAGCATATACATCTAATCACAATAATTACTAAGGAATTTATTTTGAAAGAAAACGTTTTAATTACATATGAAAGTCACTATTGGTTCAGCCATTATACAGGGTGGCCCAAAAGTAGGCTTACAGTTAGTTAGGTATACAGTTATTTATACAGCAACAGTTATTTTTCGAAAGCATGTCTGGTTGTTCAGTCAGTTGATTGCGCATTATCTCACAGACAGGGTTGTTAAAAACCCGTTTTTCTTCATGAAAAACAAAACCCATTTGTTTGTTTTTTCAGATTTTGTTTTTTTTTCGGGGTTTTATGGGTTTTTTTTAGTATTTTGGATGTTTTTCAGGATTTTGTGATTTATTTAGAAAAGTTTTAACTATTTATCTATACATACTACAATTTTTTAAAACTAACAGAACATCTTGGGAGAGATGATCAGGAAAGATATAATTTAAATTAGAACAATTAAAAAATAATTGCATATAGTTGTTAGATAAATGTATATTTAAATTTATAAATGTATTGTCTAGAACCAAGTATATAGTTTGTTTGTGTATGTGTAAAATTATATAATCCGGAATATTGTAACAATAGAAATTTAAATTAGAATTTTAAAAAATGTAGTATAAATTTAAAATAATTAGTATAAATTTTAATTTGTAAATGCATTTTAAATATTGAAGGTACAAAAATGTTAAAATTTATTAAGATTAATACTAAAATATTAATTAAAAATCATATGAAATGTATATTTTTTGGATGTATAAAAAAGTTTTACTTTTTTTAATTTTCAGTGAAGGCAATATTAAGTTCAATTGCCACTTGGGTTTTTTGATGGGTCTTTTCAAATGGGTTTTTTTGAAAAAAAAAACCGTTTTTTTTCGGGTCGGCTAAAATCATAACAAACCTGCTCACAGAACTGTAATTAGGATCGTCCTCAAGAAGGCCTCGTAACTGGGCGGTACGGTTTAAGGTTCAGCTGGTCCATCAGGCGTTGTAACGTTGCTCTAGGGATAATCAGCTCCGGAGCCGCTAGTCGAGTGGACTTCTTTTTATGTTTATGAATGTTATGCGACACACTGTCTCCGCATTTTTCATACTTTCAGTTGTCTTAAGGATCCACCCTCAGATTCCCAGCAGTGGTTTGCACTTACAAACAAAAGCACAAATTTTCCACCAGCACAAATAATTTTATAGGATAGCTGGCAGATGACGAGATTCGAAGTTTCATACTCTGGAAACATTATATGCTTATTCCTCAATCATCAAATAAATATTCCGAAGCTATCTCGAAACTAAACCAAACGAAGTCCACGAATCGCTACTCTTTGGATAAGATACGCTGTAGTACTACTTTATTATAGCCAACCAACAAAACTAAGCACGACTATGTCAAATACCTGTTCTAAATAACCCAAAGTTCTTACCAATGGTACAGCATTAACTGTTAGCCTACTTTTGGGTCACTCTGTATTATAGCCGGTCTCTTCATTGGTAACTCTGAAAAGGTAACATATGGCTGCTATAGCTATTAAGTTATATGAAATGGGCTATTTGCTAAATTTGGGCATTTTCCTTGCTTGGCAACGTTATGTACATCGAGACCGACCATTACATAGTTGTTTCGGACGGGTACATTAAATATAATGGAGTGCGCATTGGCAAACCTAAAGCGTCCTCCTCATGTTCAGGTCGCTGTCACGTGACTGTGACCCGGACATGGCGAGTTTACCATTTGGCGAGTTTTTCCACAACGTCTTGAACATATAAGGCCGACAATCTAGTGGTATGAAAAAGAAGTTAGGAAAGGAACAAAGATTAATTGATATTTCGATGAAAAAGATCGCTACTTTTGGCATCTTATTGCAGCTATTTTAATTTTAAAAATTTAACATTCTTTTTTGAAGTTATTTTATTGTGGATATGATCAATGAATGTGGTGCAGAAGGCGGATTAGAATTTTTACAGAATATTTTTTATCAAGGTTGGGGACATTTTTAAATGCTGCTTTACTATTGAATGAGCAGTCCATTATATTTAATGTCTCTGGTTTCGAAGCTATAACTCTATCTGAAAGATGATCTAAAACTTCAACTTTTGTGTTTTGTTGCATTCCTTAGACAGTTTGTCCTCGAGTCCCACTTAAAAACGGATTTAATAATGTTTTTGAAATTTTAATCATAATTCGGAATATTTTCTAACTTTGTATGATGCCCTTCTATTATTCCTTAAAAAAGTATACTGCTAGCGTATTATGGCCTGTCTCGATTTGGAGACTACTTTTGTAGCCAAGTAGCGAAAATGTACTTAAATTGGTAAACCTTCCAGTTCAACTCAATAGATGTTTACATAAATCTTGTTGCAATAGCAACCCCGTGTTTACTTTTCGCGAACTTCAAAGTCGCCAAATAGCATTCCGGCCATTTAATACGCTAGCTGTTCCCATTCCTGGCTTTCCTTTGATCCATGCTCTAATTGTACACTGTTTTAACCTGACATTGATTCACCAATCAAGGGTTGGAGTAAAAATTTATTTTCACTCCGAATTTCAGTTACCACTTAAGACCTAAAACATGCCCATTGAACCCTGGATTGGTATGTTTATTTATTAAAATCATAACTGTAAGTATGATCCCCTTTTTTCTTTTAGAATAATTATGGCTCGTAGAAAGATAAATGAAGTAGAAGAAAATGATCAAGCTACAGAAAATTCTGTTAGCAAAAAATTGGCAAAAGTGGTAGATATAAAACCTCGCCATCAACTAAAAAGAAAAATCAATGAATGTGAAAATTCTGAAAATACATCTGAACCAAACCAAAGAAATAGGGTGAACAAAAAGAGCTTAAGAAAATCTGCCAAATCCAAAGATTTAGATGACAAGGAGATAAGTTCTGTATGTAACAAAGAAAATACATCTATAGGTAATAAAAAAATTAAAAACAACAAGCCTAGACAAAATGAGGAATCACTTAAAAATGGAAAAATTGTACAAAATAAAAAGCCTACTCGTTCACAATCTAAAAAACCTGCTGAATCTAAAAATGCAGGAGAGAAAAACGGTAATGTTGGAAATAAAAAGACTGTAACTAAACAGAAAAACCCGCCTGCAACTAAAAAGAAAGCATCACAGTCTGAAACTGCACCAAAAATAAAGAAAGCAAAAGTTGTCCTGCATAAACTTGATCTAGATCAAGGATCTACTAGTTGTAAGGATAAAACAGAACGAGTTTCAGCTG
This sequence comes from Oedothorax gibbosus, assembly GCA_019343175.1. Taxonomy (NCBI): domain Eukaryota; kingdom Metazoa; phylum Arthropoda; class Arachnida; order Araneae; family Linyphiidae; genus Oedothorax; species Oedothorax gibbosus. The sequence continues at coordinate 20,845 of JAFNEN010000897.1, read as the reverse complement.
CTAACAGTAGCATGATTCCTGATTCTCCACTGAAAATTGAGAATGATACATCAATTATGGCAACTTTAAAATCTACCTCGCAAAGCTTAAAGAATTCTGCGGAGGCTTCCAGTAGCGAAGAAGAATGGGAAGAAGTTGAAGATAGTAACGAACCTGATCTCGACGACTACAAGCCAATTATTCCAAAAGAAGGTGTAGAAATTACAATAGATTGCCCAGACCTGAAGCTTCGTAAACGTAAAAAGAACAAATTTGACTGGAGGGACTGCGTTAGACTTAATATCAATCGACAACGAAAAGAATGCCAGTTAAATATTCACAAAACTCATTTGCTGTGCCTTCTCGCTCATGGCTTTTATGTGAATAATCTTTTAAATTCCCCCATGTTAAAAGGAGTTGCTATTTCAGTGTTACCATCTGACTTGGTGAGTAGGTACCGCGGAAGGAAAGTTGATAAGATTGATTCAAGTGGAATTAAAAACATTGTCAAGTGGTTTCGTAGTGCTTACAGTTTCGGAAGAGAAAAAGACTATTTTCTCGACTTTTCTGATAGTATTGTCAGCTATTTCGAAAATAGCCATTGCTCGAATGCTTCCGAATACAACCTCATGTTTGTTGTTTTGGCGAGAACTTTGGGCTTCAAAACTAGGTTTTGCATTTCGTTGTATGCATTGTCACACAAGGCCCAAAACTTGATTAAGAAATCCCGTCCCAAAAAAGAGGAAAAGCAGAGTCAGGATTTAGCAGATGGCAAAACAGTAGATGAGAACGTGGCTGGTCCATCTGAAGTAAAACAAGAACAACCCCAAACAATAAAAAAAGAACTAAAAGACAAGAAACCTAAAAAGGTAAAAGAAAGTCAAAAACCTACAAAAGCACAGGCAAAAGAAGGAAAAGATAGTGGATTAAATGATGTAAAAGCTGAAAAACGACCTCTCCCGAAACGTTCCACCAAAAAGAGCTACAAAATAAGTGATAGTGAAAGTGAAGAAGACAAAAATGAAGAGTATGTCCTAAGTGAAGACGATTTTCAAGAACAAAAACCACCTAGAAAATCTCTCACAAAAGCTTCTAAACCAAAAAAAGGAAATCAAAAAGTTCTATCATCAGAATCCTCCCTGTCCTCTCCAGAAGTATTTAAAGGAGATAAGATTACCTGTTGGGCTGAGGTCTTTTCCAAACAGGACAATCAGTGGATACCAATCGAATGTGTCAACAACATCATCAATGAACCTTACAGAATTGAAGAATCGCTCCCCCAACCTGTTACATACATCGTTGCGTTTGACAGTGAATCGCATGTTAAAGATGTTACGCGGCGTTACTGTAGTGATTACATGACATCCACTATTAAACTGAGGCCGGATTCTGATTGGTGGGAAGAAGCTTTGCTTCCTTTCTCGCCACCCGATTCCAAATTGGACAAAGAGGAAGAGAAGAATTTGGAAAGTTTGTTGATAAACAAACCTTTGCCTCACACAGTTGCTGGGTAACTATACATGTTTTTTATCTTTCATAAGGGGAATGGACGTAGGTCTCCCGAACCAAAGTGCTTCTACATTAGTTCAATGGCCAAAAAAAATTTAAGCCACATTTATTCAATACAGCAGGATAGCCTGTATTGAATATTTTTACAAACATTTGTTTTATATGATAAATGTAGCTGACTTACAGATTCCCACTTTTTGAAATTGGTTCGAATATATTGCTGTAAAATTATTGAACATTTAAAATTGGCTTAGAAAATAATTTTTCCTGAAGGATTAACACATATGCGCTTCGGTTCGATCTTAAGAGACTTGGTTTCAAGTGAAATATTTTTAGTTTTGCCTTTTGATAACCTTAACATTTAAAGCGACAAACCTAGTGTTACTTTTTTATAGGTTTTTCTTATGGTACCAAAGGAAACCTAAAATCTGCACAAGTCCTGTAATCCATTCATGTTTGTGAGAAATAAAAATCATAATGACAAAATCATTGCTTGGTTACCGAGTAAAAAAATTTTAGAAGTTCGGTTTTGCTTGATCAAAACTGTTCCGTATCATTTAAAAAAAAATATTTGTAAAAGAATGGTTAAATGGTTATATATAATGTTTTAAATACATTTCATGCATTTAATTTTGTTTTTATCTGAAATCTGCCTGATCCTGAAGTTTGTACCACAGTGTTTGCTTCAAAGATTTTTCAATTTTCCGTTTTTCATAAACTGCATAGTACATTTTAATTAGTACTATTATAAATTTTTCCTTGCTGTTCAATTAACATCTGTCATTCCTCCTTTTTTGTAAAGAAAGTTATACTGCCATCAGCAGGTAAAATGCGGTACCCACAAGCAACCAGTTGTACCATTTTTGCCCTGTGAATAAGCATCTCGTTTGCACCTTTTTGTCACTTAGCATGTACAGGGGAAAAAAACCTTTATTGCATAGGAATCTGTCTGCATAAGGCCTCTTTGGCGATGATAGCAAGCCATTGCCAAAGAATCCAGTTTCATACTTGGTTCTTCTTTCCTAGCAACCCTGATTCACGCCAGACACGAGTCCCATGCTTGTACCGTGAGAGAAGAAAGAAACCGGTTTCCTGTCGCCAGCAAACAGATCTGATTACGGCAAGATTCTTGTGCAATCAAGGGGTTCTCCTCCCCCATCGCCCGGACTCTTCAATTAACATCACTACAGCACAGAATGAACTTTCATAATTCTATTTTCAGCTTCAAAAACCACCCCCTCTATGCCCTGAAGCGCCACCTACTGAAATTCGAGGCAATCTACCCACCAGATGCCAAACCAGTTGGCTTCATGCGTGGGGAACCGGTTTACCCGAGGGAATGTGTCTGCCAGTTGCATTCTCGCGAAAATTGGTTGAAAGAAGCACGGGTTGTGAGAATAGGAGAGGAACCTTATAAAATTGTCAAGGGGCCCAGGTGGGATAGGGTAAATAAGTTTATTATATGGGATTGTTTCAGATGATGTAAATCTCCTGTTTTCATTTTTCTGCTTTTTGGGATTTCAATGTTTTAATTCAGTATTTCATGTATACAAAGCATTACCAAAACGGCAATGGTGTCAGAAAACTTTGGTTTAGATTCTTAATAATATTTTTTACTAGCTAAAACCTTCCATCTTTCCCATTTTGTCCTGTTAAACTTGTTGTACAATTTCGCTTCATTTCTCCACAAAAAACAAAATATCGTCTAAACAGAAGTTTTCCAGTATCATTGACATTTTGCAAATGCTTTGCATACTTGAGATTTAATACAATTAAAACCGATAAAGTTTAATAAATGTCAAGAATAAGAAACAAGTTACACATAAGGAAATCTAAAATAGAACACTGCAGACGAAAAAAACCTGCTCATTTTAAGAGTGAAATCGAAACAAACAACGAGAGTTACATTATCTGAAATAACCCAATTGGAAACTTATTTTTCTTTATAATTTGTATGTGTGGTGTGTAGTTCAGCTCCCACATATGACTAACGTATATTATTGTATAGTTCATGGAATAGTCTACTTGGAAAACCGGTTTGACATTTTGTTACAGTGATTGTTGATTGGACAGCTTTAGAAAAACAAAAACTTTTGGTTTGTGAGCTTGAATCATTTTCAAATTAGACCGATACTTTCTTTGCATAATAATACTATGGTGCTCGATATTGCACAATTCATGGAAGGTGGGGTTGCCAGAGCCTCGAGAGGTTGGACTTCTACCTGTTGGTCCGTGGGAGCTATTTTATTTCACTCCTACCACCCAATGGAAACCATTGGAGGCGTTCCCCGTTTTTGCACATATCATGGACACGACAACAACTATGATGCTCAGGTCGTAAGAAGTGGAATGGAGGGACCCATCAAGTGATTATCAGAAACCTCTTATCTAAACATCTATCTCTTGTCAGTAAGGTGCTTGCCTTCAATGGGACCCAGTCGAGGGAGCTCCAATATGCTCCAAAGACCTGATGTAGTGTACGATGTTACCCTTAAATATGGGTTGGGGGGCGACTTGTCACTTGATCCTGGTTCTAAATTATCGCCTCTCAGCGATAGCCCCTTTTGTAGCTCTAGTGCGGCCTTAATTCAGCTTAACTTAAACATAAATATCATAAAATAGAGGCATAATAAATCGTATCATAGTTAATGTTATTAGGAGATTGATTTTTGTAATTGATGATAAGTATTAAAAAAATTAATTACATTTCAGTACTAATTGGTTTATTTCAGATTAATCGTGTTATAAAAAAAGATGTCCCATCGGAAATTTTTGGGTTTTGGCAAACCGAGCCCTATGAGCCACCAATAGCGGTAGATGGAAAAGTCCCTAGAAATGAATATGGAAATGTAGAGTTATTCAAGCCTTGCATGTTACCAAGAGGAACAGAACATTTACGACGTAAGTTGCCAAAATTCTTGTAAAAATTTTAAGGAAAAAATTTGATTTCCTTATCGTTCAATTAGGTTATCAAATACAGTACAGAACCTTTAATCTGTACATTGCAACTACCAAATTGTTTTTAGAATTCCGAAAATCGAAATGTGTTTTTTAGGGGAACCACGTGATGTGCAAATTGTTTTATAAGCTCTCTAGCAAATAAATATCGTTTTTTCAGTTTTTCTTAGTTAATGTTCTGAAATAAACTCCAGCTGTTCCAAGCCTTTAATACCATGATCATGGCAGAGGGTGTTTCTTTGGTAAATCGCTAAGTCCAATCAGAAATTTTCTGGACAATCGAAAAAATTTTCAGACTATCGCCAAAATTCAAAAAGTGTCCGGATTGTAGAACATTCTGGATTAGTGGTTTTGTACTGCACATAAATTTTTTGTCTTTTTGAAGTTCAAAATTTTTGTTAACCTATTAACGATGGCTTTGTGAGCACCATTAACACCTTTATTTCCGAATGAAAAGGTCATCTTTAAATTATTTTATATTTGTTTTTCATTTTACTTAATTTGCCCTTTATAAATTGTTCAGGATTATTTCCTTCATTTGTCGTATAATTTTGTTTTTGTATAAATAAACTTAAGCAGAAAGCTCTGTTTTGCATGGCAAAACTTTTTGCCAACCGTTGGTAATGTGCTAACGTACTGTAACAAGACATCTCAGTGTAATCGCTAGCTTTTTGGGGTTTTTTTTCTGACTGTTTTCTTTTTTTTACCTTTGAAAAATATGATACTATTGTAAATTTTAATAAGCCTTTTTTGTATTAATTTACAGTTCCTGGTCTGAATCGAATCGCCAAGAAATTAGGAATCGACTGCTCTCCTGCCGTCGTTGGTTTTGATGGTCACAAAGGAAGCATTCATGCAGTGTATGTAGCAGGTTTTTTTTCTGTATGTTGTAATATGTATTTTTTCTAATAATTACCTAATATAAAATGTAAGGTATTGGATGTATTGAGATGGAGTCGAAAATCCGAAAAGTGATTTTGTGTTTCCTGTACGTTTTGGAGGGTGCTGACGCTAAAAAAGTGTTTTTCGAAGTTTGGTCCATCTACCAGTAAGCCTGTTATGAAAAAAACATTTTTGAGAATTCATGCATGGGCAAAGGTAACTGCCATAGAACCTTAAGGTTTTTTAGATATAGCTGAAAAGCGAAGGGATATACAGTCTTCAAATTTGGTACAGGAGTTCCCAGTCCCTGTCTGAGGTCATAATAAAGCTCTTGAACAATTTTCTCATACACGAAGGGTTGCTGCCTTAGAACTTTATGCATAATATATGCATAATAAATGTAACATAGATGCATAATAAATGTTGAAGAGGACTTACCCAGCTAAGAAAAGCAGCAAAAAACCTTGAAAAAAAATTGAAGGAAAGCTGCAGGAAAACTGCAGGTATTTGGAACCAAAAACCTTCATCAAAAAACCTTTATTTTCCCTTCATTCGAAAACCTGCAGGATAAGTGAAGGTTTTAGGTTCCAAATACCTCCATTTTTCCTTCACAAAAAAACCTTTATAAAAACTGCAGGATAAGTGAAGTTTTAGGTACCAAGTTCCTTCACTTTTCCTTCATCAAAAGCCTCCATTTTCCCTTCATCAAAAACCTTAATATTTCCTTCATTGGAAAAACATTTAAAAAACTGCAGGATAAGTGAAGATTTTGAAGTGAAGTTGTACTTATACCCAAGTAGGAAGGAAGGAGCACGGGATTTGATCTGGGGGTATTTGTGTAGCTGTTCAGCGCGCTACCAACTGCGCTATTGGAGCTTGCAAATTGGAGCGCGTTTTAAAATTAGGAATGGTATATCTTATAATTAGAACATACAAAATTACACACTCCATAGATTCGATTATAGTCAATAAATTTGATTCATGATTTTGCGTACAATTTGTCTATGATTTTTATTTAAATTAGATTTAATTAATTGTTCTAAGGTGGCAATTAATAAATTGGATGCAAATTTTGAGAGTTAGAAAAAATATATATCTTAAGAATTCCTTTAAGATTAATTTATTTTTAAATTTTCTATAAAAAGGTGAGAGCAAAGCTATTGAGCAAACTGAGATATTAAGCAAATAATTTTTAAATCTGCTTTTTTTCGTTTAAATTTTACTGTCTCTTTTTATAGGTGGCATTATTTTCTTCTTTTTTGCAAAATCAAATCAAAAACGTCCATGGAAATTGGAAAAAAGAATTTGAATCGCCAATTATAGCTTTGATATCGTTTCTGAATTTTTAGAAGTTACAGATTAACAAAATCTAGATCTGCGATTTGAACATATTAAGCTAATTTGCTGCAAAATTCGCTAATAAACTGCAAATGTTTACATTAAAAATTAAATGTTTTTCCGCGAAAAATTCCAACAATTTTTAGCTGGGATACAATTACTACAAGTGTAAAATATCAAAACTAATTTCAAAATTAAGAACAATTTTAAGATAAAGATTCACTACAAAAAAATTTACAGTATTTTTGGGGTTAACGCACACATTATTTTTTAAAAATAACTTAAAATAAACTCACAACTGGTCAACCCATTTGATACTTCTTTTCAATGACGCTTCATTAGAATCGTCAAAAAAAAGTTAACACTGGTATGATAATGCAACACCATGGAAGTTATTGGTTTGTAATTTCCCTTGAGCAGCAACCCACTTGTCGACATTGTTGCAGAAAACGATTTTGGCCCCTGCAGGCTTTATGTGTAACTCTATACTATAAAGAATTATGCACATGTTGTATTAATTTTCTGCAGAAAGTTTTTTAGACAAAATACTTTGCTTGAAATATTGTCCTTATTTTCTCAGAAAGTTTAGGTAATTTTTTGCATAAAATTGCACATTAAGTGCTATTGAAATGTGGGTTTAAAGATAAAACAGTATTTTAAGTGTACTTTAAAATATAGGTTAAAAAAATAAACTCTAAAGAAAGGTAATAAAAAGTATAAGGTTAAATAAAGGTATTTTTCAGCATAAAATTTTAAGAGAAATTGCTGTTTTCATGTAGAACTGAAACGGCTAATTCTTTGTTCTTTTAGGATGAATCCTTCAGAAAAATGGCAGTTTTCTTTAAGAATAAAAAAAATCACCTTAAAAAAGTTTTACAAACATGCAGTTCTCCAGCTGAAACTCAGTTGCTGAATTTCTCAGTACAATACCTTTAAAAAAACATTTTCCCTGCATAAAACCTTCATCTCTCTTCAAAAGCATTGTTTTTTTGCTGAAATTTAGTTGCTGAATTTTTCATCACAATACCCTTAAAAGTACTGCAAGTTTAATGCTGAAAACATTTCCCTGCATTAAATCTTTATCTCTCGTCCGAAAGAAGCAGTTTTTGTGTTGAAATTTAGTTGCTGAATTTTTCATCATAATACCTGTAAAAGTACTGCAGGTTTTATGCTGAAAACGTTTTCCTGCGTAAAAGCTTTATCTCTCATCCAAAACATGCAGTTTTCCTGCTGAAATTTATTTGCTGAATTTTTCAGCACCGTACCCATATAAATACTGCAGGTTAAATGCTGAAAACATTTCCCTTCATAAAACCTTCATTTCTCTTAAAAAAACCTGCATTTCTGCATTTTCCATGCAGGTTTTTTGCTGATTTTTTTAGCTGGGTAAGTGTGAGGATAAGTTAAATTACTCCTGATGTTGATATTTTAATCACAAGAAAACAATAACAAGTTTTGCTGTAAAGAATATAAAAGTATATTTTGTATGATGATTAATGGTCTGGTGGTACGCCAAAATTTCTGAAAAAGTCAAGTGGTACGCAGGTGCAAAAAGGTTGGGAACCTCTGCTCTAGATATAATTTCATACTTCATATCTAGTTATTGTTGCCACTATAGTAGTTTAGATAACAATAGTAAAATTTTATCTTTGTTATTTTGCGTTTAACAATTAATGTTATTTAGGTTCGATGGCTTTATTATCTGTGAAGAGTTTAAAGATACCATAATTGCTGCATGGAATGAGGAGCAAGTAAATGCTCAGAAAAGAGAAGAAGAGGTAAGTTGTTAAAATTTGATATGTATAACTTGTTTGAAAGGTGTGGCCAAGTGCCTGTAAAACAGAGAAAACATGGAATTGTCAGGGGAAATTTGGAATTATCAGAGGAACTTTGGAATGGACAATTACAGCGTAATCGATTAAGCACATTAAGAAATCTCTACAACTCAAGTATTTATGGTTTTTTAAATGTATTTTTTAAATTTAGTGAAACATCACTTCTTCTAAACCTCTCTCGGCATAACAAATGACGTCATGTTTGGCTCTTTTGTTCTTGTCGTGTTATTTCATATCACGGTTCATTGTGTCGCTTTTGAAACTGTGAAACGTGCTTTCATGCTTATCAAACACATAAAAAAGTTATGCTGTTTCACAAAAACATGTCGTGTTCATTCCAGTTAATTTCTTCAAATGTTTAACGATTTCACCCGACTATTCCCATCAGATAGCTCATATGCACTCTAGTGTGAGTATTTAACTATCAACCAAACTTGAAACAAGCTGTTTAAATTCCTTGATAGGAACTGGTTAAAAATATTTTGTTCTTTTAATGAGGTTTCACAGAAATTGTAAGTTTTACTATTTTATAAAGTGCATTAAAACATTACGGACATAGATCGAAACATCGCCAAAAAACATCATTTGAGTCATTTGACGTCAGTGGTGTTTTCAGTGACGTACATCTTCGGCAAATTTCAAATGTATTTTTCATACTATAAAAAAATATAAAAAAAATACTTTTACAGTGATTTTTTAAAAAATATGTATTGAAAAACACAAAAAAAATTAGATTTAAAGTTACATAATTTTTTTTGAGCAAAGATATTTAAAATTCCTCAATTTAAATCAAAGAGCTATTGATGGAGAAGAAATAATAAAACAAAATATGTTGATATCTTTTATAGTTCCCGAGAAAAATGTTCCTAACTGTTGTAAAACCTTATATTTCAGGAAACGCAAAAGAGATTTAAGGGTTTAAATAAGAACTGATGCTCAGAGTTTCTCAAAAATGCTTATAAAAAGAAAACCACTAAACAGAAATCGAAAATCTTGGTCTTAAATTAAAGCTAAAGATATGTAGATAAAAAAAAACAGTAAATCGATATTTTTGACCCAAACACCCATCCGACTCCCCCTTAAACATCTTCAACTTGTAATCAGTTTTATTATGTAAAATTGTCTTTCAGAAAAGGGAAAAGCGCATTTATGGAAACTGGAAGAAGCTAATAAGAGGACTTCTTATCAGGGAAAGAATAAAACTAAAGTATGATACAAAATAAAACATTGTTATTAACATTTGTTTGAAATGTATCACTAAACTCAGGAATCTAAGCTTATTTTTCTACTTTTACTGTTGAAGATAATTTTTTGTGTAAGAAATAAACTTGTTTTTAAGATAATTTCAGTAATTATATATATATATATATATATATATATATATATATATATATATATATATATATATATATATATATATATATAAAATATATATATATATATATATATATATATATATATATATATATATAAAAAGAGAAAAATGTGAAACACACAATAAATGTTAGTGTGATTGTTTGTCTTTCATAAATAAAATTATATATTTTTTGTTGATTTTTTTTCCCCACAAAACTTTTTTGTCTGTGTGTGTTTGAACTACAGTTTTACCTCCATGTAGCAACCTCAGGAAGAACAACTTACTTTCGTTATAACAACCGAACGTTTGAAACTCCTTTCAATAATTAAAACTTTTTTAAAAAAAGAGGAAGAAAGTATTCCATGTACAGAACCATTCTTCATACATAATTTATATGTTATTTTACGTTTAATTGAATTTTGTTTAATTTCCTGAAGGAAATCATTAAAATCTTTTTCTCTTTCACAATACCTTATAATATAATTGTGTTTACTCGTTTTTGGACGTGGCTTTATTTTCATAGACATTTCCTTAGTTGATGTTTATTGACCAATCACAGGAAGTGTGAACATTTTAACTGACCTTGGTTTCTTGTGGTCCCTAAGTTAAATGCATTTGTTTGTACCATTTCACCTATTCATCCTTCTTCCCCATTTGGAGTAAGAACTGTGTTGCCCAGTCAGCAAGGCCCTTGCCTTGCATTTGAAAGATACCAGGTTCGTGTAGGAACATTGCCCGAATGCCTGTAAATGGTCTTTGCAGCCGAAACACACCCAGTGTAGGGGGAGTGCATGTTAAATAATAATTTTAAGCGTCGTTTCATAGTTTTTACATGAGTAATAAAAAAGTTTCTGTTTTACTGGGCGACAAATGCAATATCTATGTGTGACCTGACTTTGAGTGGTGAAAAAGTCAGAGCCTGTTGTTATTTTTACCTATGATTTAAATACGGTTAAAATTTCAGTTACCGGGGAGATCTCAGATCCCCCGACACAGCTCCAATGCAAGTATTTTCAAAACGACGAAATTCTTAACTCCAATTTCAGTATTCCTATAACTGTGAGGCAATTTTCAACTGCTTCATAGGATAGTTTGGCACAATCACTAATCCCCAAATACGGAGATGAATGTAAGTAGATAGTAGCTCCAAACATTTTTGTTAAAATACTGGTAAATATTTTTACTACTTGTGCGTTGTTAGGTTGCAAGAGTCAAAATATTTTCAATTGAGTTATTTCATATGTTAAGGTTTTTTCCGATAAATATTTTATAATTTGTGTTCAAATGTTTTTTTTATGCACTTGAAATCAGTTGGTTGGTTGGTAGACATATATATTCAGGTTTGTGTGCTTGGTCAGAGACCCGCTTATAAACCTTCGTCAAGTAAGACCGACACATTACATACACACACAAGTGGATCCATCTAATTTTTAGAGACAGAGGCCAACTAAATGATCCCCAGAATTGACTTGTCACCCCCAGAGGTATTGATTTGGTATGGGAACTTGGAGGATGACCACGGCGGAATTTAACGTGCACCAGTCACCATTAGCATAAACGGGGGTTTTCGGCGAGCAGGGTTCGAACTTGCAACCATAGGAATACCAGTCCAAGACCTTACCAACCAGGCTATCCCGACCTATATGTATAAGTAGACGCATCCCCTCCCATCAAATAACACTAAAATCTGTCCCTACTTTTTTTCCCATTTAATAAAAGAACAGACAAATATAACCTTTTTATAGTTTTAGTTGTTCTCATTTAACCAAACGATAAGTTACAGCTTGTTTGCGCAACAGCTCTAATGCAATGTAGCAATCCAACCTTTCCTTCTTTTTATATAAATTAAATTGCTTAACTTATTTAGGACAAGAGCAAAATAAATTCAGTCAAACCTTGTTAACGCAAACTCACTTAAGAGGACTCCATTCAGAATTTCACATCTTGAAAATCGTAATGTTATTCCTATGGAGAATATTCGCAAGTTAATTACCGACACAATTTTAATAAAAGGTTACTAGTTTTTTTGTATCATTGTAAAGAACGAAAGGAGTAGATTTCATAACAGTAATTTGTTTTGTGAAAATCACATATTTAGTATTTTTTATAATTTTTTGAAGTTTGTAAAAAATTGAGTGCGCGTTAAGTTCTAACTTTAACGTAACACAACTCTCTAACGAATAAAGATAGAGCAAAAATTCTTTCACTCGTAAACAGAATATACTTTTCCACATTGATTTAAATTGTTATAAAAATTTTAATGTAAATATTTGTATTTTTTAGAAATTTTCAACGAAAAGTTACACAGAAATGAAATGTACATTTACAGCAACCCTATGACCTAATGACGCTGTTATCTGTCGCTCTGCAGGGGCCAATTAGCGTGGTGTGGCTGGCCCCTGATTCTAAGAAAGGGGGGAACTTCTCCCGGGGCTTAGTTTGGCTGTGGAGTGTAACATCTGGTTTGGGGCAGGGATCTTCTTACAGGTCTAGATTTTTGCATTTTGTCAATGAGTTCGGCTGGGTTTTATGAAAGGACTTCTGAAGAAACGCATTCGGCGGCTGGAATTTCGAGAAGATAAACTGTGATTTGGTCAATAGAGGAATTTCATAGTAGTATTTATATACCAAACAGGACATAGGTTGAGTGCTTCTTGGACAAAGCTATTATACGTAATACCTTTCTTATAAACAAAACGCGCAAACTAAAACAAAACTAGATTATACGGGTTATTGTTTTTAATAAAAAAAACTGTATATAATTTTTATTTGTCTGTATTACATTATTGCATTATTTATTAATATTAGTGCAAACCTTACTTGTTATTCTCCTGTGTAATTACATTTTGGTTTTTCGGGTACCAACCAATTTGTTATCGATATTGAAGTTTTCAAACAATTACTTTTTTTTTTATGAGTGCTAATTTTTATTTAGCGTGAGAAAAATATATTTCGTTTTGTCGCCAATGCTACTTTTCTTGTATTCAATATTGGGGAAAAGTATTTTTTTGATAAGTTTAGCAATATAATAGGAAACACACAAGGCCGGATTACCAATTAGGCAAAGCAAACGGGCCTTGCAGCTTCCAAGTGGCCCCTTAGAATCATTTTTCTTTTGTTTTAGAATAACCTTTAACTTCAAGTTTTTTTTAAAACTCAATTTTAATAAAAATTACTTTTAATTCAAAAATGATAATTAAGAAAAAAATAAGAAGAAAAATTTCGTCTGAATAACCAATAGACATCGGAATATTTTCAACATGCCCCTCCCCACTGCACTAGTATTGTTCTTTGATGTATTTTATGGCATTCTAATTAATTCGACACATTATCTTTAAAAATTGTATGCATATTAGAAAAATAGTTCATGGCTGCATAAGAATATGGACATTTTAATTTTTTTTTTTTGGCCCCGATGCTGAAAGTAACTTCTGTATCCGTTGAGCGAAGACATTTTTAAATAAACTATTAATTACGGTTATCCTTATAGACTTGGTGTTGCCTTGTGATATATATTTTTTATATTGGTTTATTAAGTTTTTAATGTTACTTTTCACAATTTTGTGAGGATATGAGATCTCCATTGTGTTGGATTTTCGGGCCTCTGATCCAATACGGTGTCATACAATATCATAACATGTATATCCATTATGGAAATTATATTTTAAGATTTTTATGACTATTAGTCCTACTTTTGAATATTAGTCCTTTTACTCAACTATTAGTGGTATCAAAGATTAACTTTGAAAATCATATACAAAATTTTGAAGTATTTTCCATCTTCGTGACGCATTCAGAAATGACTTTAGAATTACAATAACATTTACTGTGCTATTTTCGCTTCGAATGCATGTCCTCATTTACGAATTTTTATACATCATTATTAAGATAAAAGTAAACATCCTATAAATGGTTGTTCTGGTAAATAACTATAATTAGTTGTAATAGTTGCAGTACTGATTACATATTTTAAAGAGTGAGGGTATCTGAATTTTTAATAGTATTATACGAGCACTTAATTAAAGATTATTAATCTGAGTTACCAAACTGTTTTAAATAATTCAAACAAAATTCGTGATTATAACTACCCCAAGAACTATTGTCTCTATCTTATATATATTACCCCAACCATCAACCATGCCTTTTTTAGACAATCAGCTCAAAAATCGTCCATCCATTTTCACCTGTTTGTAGTCATAGGACCCAGGGGACCCCTAACCTTATCTGGTTTTTCATAGTATTCACTGAACATAGAGAAAAGAGGGTGCACTGAGAGAAGCTAGTTAGTTGAATGGACACATTAAAAAAAATATTTAAAAAACAATAACAACAACACAGATTTAGATTCATTTCTTTGGCCAGCCTTTTGGCTATGTCATTTCATTTGTTACCATATCATGTTGTCTTTATTGAAAAACAGCACAACCTTTAGTTGTCTTATAATTTTATCTGTGGTTAGTTATGATAGTTAATTAGTTATTTTCAAGCATTCTCAAAAGATGATTAATTAAAAACTGGGGATGTGAAAAATGAGTGACTTTTAATTACTTTAAAACCAGAAAGCAACATTTTACGCATACGGGATTTTAACGAAAACCTTATTATGGCATCCAACAGGTGTAGAGTGTTTCAGACCTGACAGACGCACAAGTGTTCAAAAACCCATTTTTTTAAAATTAGTATACCCTCCAAATCGTATAGAAAACACACATTCCCCATTTCGAAATTTCAACCTGATCGCAATACTTTAATTACCTTATATTTCCTACTACTATCGTGAGCTTGTAAACTATAGTAAAAAAAAGATGAATTATTAATAAAGTGTTTTAATGTTACTTTCCACAATTTTGTGAGGATATGAGAGCTCCATTATGTTGGATTTTCGGGCCTCTGATCCAATACGGTGTCGTATACACTATCATAACATAAAATGTATATTCATTATGGAAATTAGATTTAAAATTTTTATGACTGTTAATCTTACTTTTGATTATTAGTCCTTTTACTCAACTATTAGTAATATCAAAGATTAGCCTTGAAAATCATATACAAAATTTTGAAGTATTTTCCATCTTAGTAACGCATTCAAAAATGGCTTTATAAAACAAAGCTTATCTTCCAATGAGGACTGTGGGGGATCCAGCGGGAGAATAGGGTAATTATCTCCCCCCCCCCCCCCCCCCAACAAGATTATAAAAAATGACCGAAAAGACTACGATTCTTTTAGAAAAACAAGTGTTTTCTTTTTAAAACAAATTAAAACACAGAATACTCGTTCTTTAAAAAGAAGTTAAAGGAAAACCAGACAAAGAAACAAGAAATAACCATTGGGATACCACACGTGCAGGTTCGATACAACAAACTCATCTGGTAGGTTTTGTTTTGAAAAAAAATAGAACCAAATGCCGTAAGGTTCACTAGCCTCTTTCTTTCTAGCAGAAAGGGTAAAACCTCCTTTCACACAAGACTATGAACCCCGGCATCACTTGTGATGACAGGCGAAAGTCAGTCCCAATTGCTCGAAGACCCACATGTTCTAACCGCTTCTACCAAAAGTATGAGTGCTAATTTTTATTCAGCGTAAGAAAAATATTTTTTAATTTCTGTCTCCAATGCTACTTTTCTTGTATCCAATACTGTGAAAAAGTAATGTATTGACAAGTTTAGCGATCTAATAGGAAACACACAAGACCGGATTACCAATTAGGCAAAGCAAACGGGCCTCGCAGCTTCCAAATGGCCTCTTAGAATCATTTTTTTTTGTTTTAGAATAACCTTTATAACTTCAGTTTCTTTTAAAACTCAATTTTAATAAATATTACTATCAGATCTAAAATGATAATTAAAAAAATAAGAAAGAGAGCGAAATGAATCGAATGAGCGAAATGAATCTGAATAATCAATAGACATAGGAATATTATAGAGCCAACGGTAAGCGCACAAAATAAAAAAGCAAAAAAAGCAACACCAGGAGAACCTTCTAAAACCTTCACCAAAAGTAGTTTCAGATAGACAGGGGCACAAACCCTCCAAGGCAACTAAAAAAAAAGACAATTGAGCATAACACAAAAAACACTTATACAAAAAAATATCCTCGTTTCAATGACCCCTTTTTCGGAATTAGCAACCTCCAAAACGTGTAGAAAACACCAAAATATGTATTTCGAATTTGCGACCTCATCACAATTACTTTCATTACCTTATATTTCTTTTTTGGTAATTGAAAGTAAAAATACGTCATTTTTAATTAAGCTACATTTTATTATCGATCAAGATTGGTGCAAAACGCCTTTGAATTCCTGTGTAATTCCATTTTTAGTTTTCGGATACCATCCAATTTATTATTGATATCTAAGTTTTCACACGATTCCTATGTGTGCTATTAGCTTCCACACTACGTTTATAACGTAAAAAGTGGAAGGTTTATAATCGTTCAGTCCGTCTGTCTGTCCGTCCGTCCGTCTGTCTGTCCGTCTGTCTGTCACCCACTTTCACAGAAAGAACCACAAGTCCCACAGACAAGTGGGATACGTCATTTTAAAGCAAAAAATCAGATTAGGCTACATTCCAAATTTCATTAAAAAATTTAAATTAGAAGTTTATTTAAAATTTAAATAACTAAATTTTTTTTATCTACATTGAAATAACATGCAAATTCTATTTTTATTCATATTTTCACTGTTGTCATCCACAAGTCCCACAGACAAGTGGGATACGTCATTTTGAAGCAAAAAATCAGATTAGGCTACATGCCAAATTTCATTAAAAAATTTAAACTAGAAGCTTATTTAAAATTGAAATAACTAAAAATTTAATCTACCTTGAAATAACATGCAAATTCCATTTTTATTCAATATTTTCACTGTTGCCATTTCGTTAAACGTACGAGAAACTTTTGTTAAAATAAAAATACACTTTTGAAAAAATATTTATTTATGTGATATAATTCGGTTTGGATTGTTGTATTATCACAATAGAGTTCTTTTAATGGTTCTATATATATGTATGTAGAAAGATGCATAGAGAATTCTAACTTAACATAAAAAAAATATGCTAAGTTTCGCTTTTATTTTTAAAGCATCAATTGTACAAATTATAAATTTTTTGAACTGTAAATTAATTTAACAAATTATAAATAAGTGAATTTTCGAAAGAAATGTAAATGGGAAATTGTGGCGACAAAAATATTTATTAAAAAAGATTACATCATTATTCTTCGAACTTCAAACAAATTTAGCAAACGATAAAGTCTAATTATTAAATCTGAGAAAGAAGATTAATGAAAATAGTTAATTTTGGCGTTTAAAAGTTTGAATTACAAATAGCTAAAGGCCCTGTTTTTATTAGAATTAAATCACATTTGCCATTCGCAACAATCGCTCGAGAAACTTTAATTCTTTTAGACAATAAATTAAAATAAATTTATTTTTGCGACATCGATCAGTTTGAAATGACGTCAAATATATTTCACTACGGAATCCTTGTATGGTGATATGAAATGTTTTCATTCTATTTAAAAGCGAGGAATATGACATATTTATTCTTTAAAATATAAATTAATTTTTGCAAACGATAAGTAATAATTATTGAATTTTCGAAATAAAATAAATGAAACTAGCCAAATTTAGCTTGTAAATGTTAAATATAGAATTAATGTTGTGTTTGGCGCGTTTTTTTCCTGTTAAACACAAATATGTGGAAGCGAGTTAAGTGACAGATTCTGTTACAAACCTACTTTTTAGCTTCCACACTACGTTTATAACGTAAAAAGTGGAAGGTTTTATAATCGTTCAGTCCGTCTGTCTGTCACCCACTTTCACAGAAAGAACCACAAGTCCCACAGACAAGTGGGATATATCATTTTAAAGCAAAAAATCAGATTAGGCTACATTCCAAATTTCATTAAAAAATTTAAATTAGAAGTTTATTTAAAATTTAAATAACTAAATTTTTTTATCTACATTGAAATAACATGCAAATTCTATTTTTATTCATATTTTCACTGTTGTCATCTACAAGTCCCACAGACAAGTGGGATACGTCATTTTGAAGCAAAAAATCAGATTAGGCTACATGCCAAATTTCATTAAAAAATTTAAACTAGAAGCTTATTTAAAATTGAAATAACTAAAAATTTAATCTACATTGAAATAACATGCAATTTCCATTTTTATTCAATATTTTCACTGTTGCCATTTCGTTAAACGTACGAGAAACTTTTGTTAAATAAAAATACACTTTGAAATTTTTTTTTATTTATGTGATATAATTCGGTTTGGATTGTTGTATTATCACAATAGAGTTCTTTTAATGGTTCTATATATATGTATGTAGAAAGATGCATAGAGAATTCTAACTTAACATAAAAAAAAATACGCAAAGTTTCGCTTTTATTTTTAAAGCATCAATTGTACAAATTATAAATTTTTTGAACTGTAAATTAATTTAACAAATTATAAATAAGTGAATTTTCGAAAGAAATGTAAATGGGAAATTGTGGCGACAAAAATATTTATTAAAAAAGCTTACATCATTATTCTTCGAACTTCAAACAAATTTAGCAAACGATAAAGTCTAATTATTAAATCTGAGAAAGAAGATTAATGAAAATAGTTAATTTTGGCGTTTAAAAGTTTGAATTACAAATAGCTAAAGGCCCTGTTTTTATTAGATTTAAATCACATTTGCCATTCGCAACAATCGCTCGAGAAACTTTAATTCTTTTAGACAATAAATTAAAATAAATTTATTTTTGCAACTCATGACGTCAAATATATTTCACTACGGAATCCTTGTATGGTGATATGAAATGTTTTCATTCTATTTAAAAGCGAGGAATATGACATATTTATTCTTTAAAATATAAATTAATTTTTGCAAACGATAAGTAATAATTATTGAATTTTTGAAATAAAATAAATGAAACTAGCCAAATTTAGCTTGTAAATGTTAAATATAGAATTAATGTTGTGTTTGGCGCGTTTTTTCCTGTTAAACACAAATATGTGGAAGCGAGTTAAGTGACAGATTCTGTTACAAACCTACTTGTTTTTGTTTAGCGAAGCTTCTTTAAATAATTTTCAAAGTTCACAGTTAATATTACTATTCGTCTTGTGCATCCAATATTCTACTATTGGGAAAAAGTCATTTACTGATAAGGTAAGAAATTGGAAACATACACATGCATGTGGTCAGAGCCCACTTCAGTAGGCAGTTTTTTCCCTTATTGCCTTGGATTCTTCTTTCGCCTGAAACACAACGCTCCAGACAAAAAACCCTTCAGCGATTTTCACCCCCCTCTCCTCAAACCCCCTTCAGGGAAGCGCTGTCATAGTGGGGGGGGGGGGCAATTTAGCCTGAATAGACACAGTCAATCGTATTCATTACAGCGAAAGGCGATAAACTGCATATTATGGTCCATCTGGATTTCGGAAAATCTAGAGGGTTGACTTGGAGATTCCAAATGGCGTCCTCTTAACACGAAATTTCACTTAAGATGAACTGATAGCATTAAAGCTTTGAGTTAATGCTAAAAAATGCAACACAAAATTGCTTTCGGCGTAATTCCGCTGAAACCGAGCAAAAAATTCCGAATTTGACTTTTTTTCCTATAGTAATTCGAAGAAAAAATTAAATAAAATGTTATTTAAAAAAAAGCGCGAAACGAACTTTATAGCATTTTCTATAGAATGTACTACTCCAAATGAACTTTATTAATTGAATTACTAATTGTATACATGTATTATTAGAGTATTACATTAATTCTTTTTACTTAAATTATTTAAAGTTATGTTCTAAAAAATAATGGAACACAGTTTTTCTCAATAACTTTATTTTAAACTAGGTATGGGTGCAGCTGCCGATAAAAGTTTGTACAAAGCTGATATTTTGAAAACATTGCCATTTTAGTCCATATAACGTATGTGCATAATATATTACATAAATCACACTTTAAAACATTTTCCAAAATATGCAATCTATATGGGCAATTGACTACAAGTCTTGTTTAAAAATACAAATTTATTTAAAGAAGATTATACATAAGTTTATCAGGAAAAGTTGCTTAAAGTGGTAAAGATATCAGATGAATATTAAATAATATTTTAATGCATTAATATTTTTAATAGGTATATTATAAAATAGTAATTTACTTAAAAACCATAGTTTTTTTTTAAAATTAAAGCAGCAAGCTTTAAACAAAACCGTTGGTTTACAAATGAACAAATATTAAAAAGAACAATATTAAATATGCATGTAATAATACTGCTAACTGTGATAGGCTGCAATAAATTTGCTTGCAACATTTAAATTTGCGTGACAGTTTAAATGATGTACAGTTTAGACGTACAAGCTCAAGTAATACCATATTATAATCACATAGTTATTGATGAGTGCAAAAATTACAGCATAAAATGCAATTACAATGTAGTGCAAACATGTGTTTAAAATATATAGCTTCTACCAATTTATTGACTATATTCTCATATTTCCCGAAAAATACTGCCAAAAAAATAAAGATTTTAGGCTTGTAATATTTACATGTGCAAAAATATAGTATTCATACATTTTAGTTGCAACATTATTTAAGTTTAATTAGAATTTAACCAATTGACGACGTCTTTGAATACCATTCACACCTTTATTTCTGAATAAAAACAAGTGTTTTAAATATGTTTTTCCTATAACATAATTTGTCCTACATAAACTAGATTTTTATTTGTCATACTTTATTTAGGTGACTTTGTTAATCAAATGAAAAAAAAATTCTAAGCCACATTTCTCTGGCTGCATTGAATATTTATACAAACGTTTTTTGCATGAGAAATGCAGCAGACTTACAGAGGCACAATAATCCCACCTTTTTAAATTGGTTCGAATATTTTAAAAAAAAAAATTAATAAATTATTTTGCACAAAATATTCGAACCAATTTTAAAAAGTGGGATTATAAAGACCTGCAAGTCAGCTACATTTATCATATAAAAAAA
>JAFNEN010000896.1:0-122463 GCA_019343175.1 Oedothorax gibbosus | reverse complement strand
CTAAAATTGTCGGTTTTTTTTGTGTAGGGGCTTTCCTTTACCCCACCCCTTCTTGGAGAGTGTTCTCGCTTCTTACCATGTTTCCGATCGCTTGGCAGGTCGATTTTTGGGGAACCCACTTTTTTTGGAATAGAGTCTTTTGTTTTTGGTTGTTAGGGTACCTTTGGGAACTGGACGAAGAATTACTACTTTCCTTTTGATAATTAAGTCTTTTCCCCGAAAAAAAAAATTATTTAACTTTTTACCGTTCAAACCATCTAAAGACTGAACGCCAAATGTTTTATCGTTTTTCCCTAATTGATAATTTTTACTCTCTGTGTGTTTTGAATAGGCGAATAATAATATTTTAAACCCAAATAATCGATAATTTTACCGATAATATAATTTTTTAGATTAACACGGGCATGCGGTAAATATCGAAGCGAAAAAACCTCCCTAACTGACCTGGGGGCCGTTTTACTGCGCTGGGGGCCCGTTTTACAGGGGGACTCTTTAATAGCTCAACGAACCCCCCTTCCCCATACTGCCTTGCGAACTCTCTAAAGGAAAAATGACGTCAGTAAGAGCGTGTTTCTGTTACGAATATAAAAAGGGGGGATTTGTTGTTTGAAAAATTTTTGGGGGGGCCATTTTTTTGCAAATTTAACCAGTTTATTTCGTAACCGTCGCATCGTCTTTTTTTTTAGAAACAAACATGAAAAAACTCTGCAAAATGGACAAAAATGTATTTTTTTTCCGGCGGACTTTTTTTTTAATAAAAGAAATATATAGAATCAAATATTAACGCGAAAAAAAAAAGAATATAGACGAAAAAAAAAAAAGAAAGGAATACTTATCATAAACCCAATTTACAAAAAAAAAAAAAATAGTCAAAAAAATGCTAAAAATAAAAAGCCCCGACTTTAGAATTGACTTCGGGGAGAATTTAGAGTAATTAAAAATAAAAAAACTTAAAAAAAAAACCTAAAATGGGTAACATTTTAAAAGCTGTGCGACTACCCTTGGGAGTCGGCCGTCTATGAAAAAAAATAAAAATTATCCTACCGACCTGAAAAAAATTTTGAGCTACCTCTTTGAATTTTTTTTTAAATTAAGAATCTTAATCATTGTGACTTATTTTTTTGTATAAACTTAAAGATTTCCGCTTTTAAAAATATATAAACTTTTTTTTTCTATATAAACCTTTCGTTTCTTATAAAACAAAACAGCCCCAAATATATTTTATGTTTCACTTTTTTTGTAAAAGTTATTAGCAAAGATTAAAGTTTTTATTTTAGTTTTGTATGTTATACTATATAATAAGTAATATATATAAGATAACAGTTTTTATCCCCCCCCCCCATTGGACTTGAAATTAGTTTTAATAAAAAATAATGTAATATTTGAACTTAATTTTTCATACCTCTCATTTAGAAAGGATATCGTCACTTAAGTTCCCACATGTGCTATCCCACATGTACGTGTTTATTTAACACCGGTTGTTCGGACTTTTTCTTGTAACATAATATATCGGTCTAATTATTATGTGGACCGATATATGTAACAGCCGGTGTTAAATGAACAAACATGTTTTTCGGCTATCCTGAAAAGTTGAGAAAATGAGATATCACATGTGGGAACTTAAGTGACGATCGAAAAGGCAATGGGGTATAATGGATTATTGATCCACTTGTCTTCTTATTACTAATATGATTATTATTTTAGTGTTTAAAAATGTTCTTTTTTTAGCCCCTCGCACCCTAACCAGCCCCTGAACCTCAAGCTACTAAACAAGTATCAAGAATTATTAGGAAATTCAAATACTTGCAAATTATAAAGAAAAAATATTTTAATTTATTATCACACAACTGAGTTGGTTGATTTGTTAGATATTGAATATAATCAAGTTAACTAGATTAAAAAAATCAATTAAGTTATGAAAATAGAACATAAAAATTGAGATTGATAAATTTGTATATGTGTAATGTGTAACATAAATTGTTTCGAATGGTAATGAACTGACAAATACAAATTTTAAATTAACTAATTTTTTTTTCATATAAGTTTACAATAAACATTTAACAAACAAAAAAAACGAACAAACATAAAGAACATACATAACACACATACAAACATAAGAATTAAGAAAACTTAAATATATATATATTTTGTTCACAGAGACAAAACAATATTCACAAATTTACACTTTATATGCAATATACATTACATTATCATAAGTAAAACTGCAATTTTATTGAAACTTCCTAAACGGAATTCTACATTTTTTAAAAAACTTTTAATTGAACATTGAGGCTTTTAACAATTTTGAAGTCAATATTAATACAGTGACAGTTGTGACTTAAACAATGTATTTACATCATTATTATTTATTAAGTAAATATTCTTTGTCAAAACTTATAAAACCGAGGAATAATTCCTGTTAAATTAAAGAGCAATACTGAGTGGATAAAAAAAACATGTACATGTAAAAAAAAACAAGTAATAATACTGCTTATCAAATATCTGGAAAATTCAGGCAAGTAGCATATTTCTTTAAAATAACTAACTAAATTTATTTATTAAGTTTTAAATTCGTTTCAAGGTGTATTTTCATTTTAATAACATACTTTGTAACTATTTTTTTACATATCCCTGGGTCGAAATTAGACCAGTTCCATGATGTGTGTCACCCTGAGAAAGTCCAAAAATAAAAGTGGGTTGTCGTTGTCCTTCCACGTCAAACCAAGGCATAGGAGTATGTGTTCGGGACTGGCTTGAGAACCTCCCTAAAGTTGGGGCAGTCAGAGAACAGCTTGGTTAAGGCCTCAAACTTCTAACTCTTTGTGTGTCCCGTCCTGATATTTTGTATGAGCAATTATAATGTGAATGCCATTGGATCCTCTATCATCTGACGGTGCCAGACAAGTTTATTGACTGACAGGAAGTCTAGTCATCAGCCAGAAGAGGATGCATTCCAAAATGTGCTGTGGAGAAGCCTGGTGGCATAGAGTTGAGAAGATGCAGCTGTGAAAAAAACAATATGAAAACCGGTTTGTCAATGAAGCCATTGATCGCTTTGTAGTAAGCCTAATCAAACGCTCTGCAAGTTTTTCAACCACTATTTTCCAGTGGAGTTTGCATAAGCCTACTACATGAACTTGGCGTTCTGACTGACTTTCTAGTAATTACAACATATTTTCTTACCTGTGAAGGAAATTACTAGTACCATATTGTGTAAATTCAGATTTCGTGCTACAGCCTACAACTACTCAGTCATTTTTAAACTTATCAACTCTTTTTAAAGTATGAAATTATGCGCTTTAAACTGAACTACGTTTGAGAGTACTTTTTGTTTAGGCTTAATAGGGTTACCTGCCAACTTCACTTTATTTTGTGCCAAGCATCTCCATTTAACACGACAGTCTCTGCCATTGGTGAAGGTCACATACACCTAAATAAAAACAGAAATAGGGACATGACTACTAAATTGAAAGGACATCTTTTCTACTATACAGAACAATGTCAGAGTAAAACATAAAAAAAATTGCTCGAACCTCCCCTTCATATTTTTTAGATAGGTATTTAATACTTAATTTTCCATCATTAATGATATAAGCTTGTTTTGCTATTAATTTACCACAATGAATAATGGCATTCCTAAAAACCAAACAGCAATGATAAGCCACTATCGGATAGATAGGGTCAAACCAAAACTGCTCAGTCATTGGGATATATGCCGTTACTGCTTACACCGTTTCATTATTACTCCTATTTTAAAAAAAAGTGCAGCATAATACAAATGTTTTTTTTCAAACTTAATTCAATTCTATAACCAAATAACTCTTCCTAATTATGCAAAGATATAACTTATTACCATGATTAGTTTAATGTGAATTATCGTCGCACCAGAGCTACATGAGGCTATTGGCGACAAGCGTCGCAATTTATAATCAGTCAAGTGATGAGCCGAAACTCAAGCAAGCACCCAATGCAACTGTTAAGGGCGACATCATATGCAGCTTTGAAGAATATTTAACGTGCACTGGCATTTTTACCACAACCAATATCGGTAACTATTCGGGTGAGAAGTACAGCCAAGAGAGGTTGCCGAAACTCCCTTGGGTTTAAGGATTTTATTTTGGGCGATACTTGAACCTGGGACCTTCCTCATGCAAGGACTGGGCTTCCCAGCCATAACTAATTACCATGCCACAACAATCTTTATTCATATATACATATTATATTCAAATTAGATAAACAACTTCAATAAAAATGAATAACACATTACCTGAAGCTGTTGTCATTCAAAAACAATACAAATCAAAATGAAAGTACGTTTAACGAAATCATCATTGCATCTACATACTTTAATAATGGTTCAAATAATTTCACACAATACTTCGGCCCAGCATGTTTGGTAGCTCGGCAAATTAAGCCATTATTCTTTAAACAAGCAAAACACGTTTTATTTGCCACATGCACACAGTCGGAATATTTAATAACATAAAACTAATAAAAGAATATACCGACACAACACAAACTACATTTGCTTAAAACATTTTGATAATTAGAATGCCAAAATTGCCAGAAAAAAAACACACACACGTGGATTGTGGACAACAAAACAAAATTAAAAATACTTCTGCGCTAACATTAACACATAGCTCTAAATGACGTCACTTCCTGTACAGGCTTCGCAGGTCACATGAGAAAGGGGCTTCGTTGAGCCTTTAACGATTCATGATGTTTACCAGGAATTGATAGACCAAATAGTTGCCACCGTCAAAAAGTAAAAATAGGTATGAGAGCATTGCACGTGATGTCACACTCATCTTTATACTTACTAATCAGAGATCCGGCTCATTGATTCAGAGCAATGTATTCGTAATTTCGTTTTAATTGTTTTTAAAACATTTTTTGTACAAAATCTTATACAATTATTATAACTAAGTTTATTTTATCGTTTTTATTCATTTGCAGGGCCGGATTACCAATTAGGCAAGGTAGGCAGTTGCCTACAGGCCCCGTACATTTTAGGGGCCCCGCAACTTCCAAGTCAAAAGGGGCCCCTCAGAATTTACGTTTTTGCTCCCGAAAAGATTTTTTTTTTGGAAGTTGGGAATTTCATCGCTCGAGTTGAAAAACAAACACAACACAAACCCTAAAAGGGGCCCCAGATTCACACCCACCTCACAACACGTGGTAATGGCCCAAGAGAAGTTAACGTTATCTGAGGCAATAAACATGGTCGGATACAATTACCACTGTCTTCTGCGAAATACGTTATAAGGGGCTATTTTTGCAGCTTTCGCACCCCTCTCCTACAGGGTTGTAACAAACACAAAAGCTATAGATAAATAGCACCTAACTTGGCTACTTCGCTGTAAACTGGTCACATCAAGATATCTTTGATGGGTTTTTTTTGGCTAAGTTTGGGACGGGTCCACTAAAAGTAATTTTGAATCGATGATCGAATTTTTGTTTCGAGGTTCTAGTAGGAAGTAGGTGTTTTGGTTACGATTTACTAACGTTTAGGTTTGTCAAATAAAAAAGCTCATTAGGATTTTTAAAAAATACCCATAAATACGCCTAATTTATAAGATGGTTTTTGAGAATTTTAAAAATACATGTTTTTAACTGAATTCCAACACATTTATAATTTTTGCTCCAAAACAAAAAAAATTATTATTATTTTGCAAACTTTCTTTTTTTTTATTCCTAATAATTAAAAAAGAAGAGAAATTTGGTATTAACATTGCAGAGATTTCCGACAATTTGTCTGTATCCTTCTTTCAAATTCCGTTCTAATTTACGATATTAAATTTTTTTTTTTTCATTTGAAAGGTATGACAACATGGACCAATCTTTTCTCCTGTAATGTCTGTACGAAGGACATCAATGTTCACGCGGACAGAGACAGTAGAATCAAGCCTTAAAGTGTATCAAATATCAGTGAAAAATTTGGAAATCATTTAATTTTAAATATGAAGTAGTAAAAGATACAAGTACGTATTCGACGGAAATAAAATATTGAAAAGTTGGTAAGACAAATATCAAAATATCTACATGAAATCTATCACATACCACATACAATGTGCACAAAAACTTTTTTTCCCCCAAAATGTGACAAAATCATATTTAAAAAAAAATGTACGACCCATTGCAAGCAACATTTAGTTTTATATAAAAATCATTTTTTATAAGGTACATAGGTAAATAGTAAAATAATATAGTTTTTATAATAAATTTTATTTCTCCAAAAGAAAAAAACTTTCAGATGAAAGTAATTTAACACCACAAAAGACAAGATAATATTTATAATGTGGTGTGTGTGTGTGGAGGGGAGGGGTATAGGCTGTCGAAAAAAATACTTTCCGTGATTAGGGATGGTTGGGGATCGTCACTTCCACTTTCCAAGAACAAAATCCGAATTCATATTGTCCAGTTTCTGCAAAAATCATCCGATTTTTATCAAAGCAGGCGATGAAACCTTTTGGGTTTTATGACCAAAGAAGGAAGGCTGTTTGCAAGGTTTTTGTTTGTCCGAGCAAGGTTTTTGTTTGAAACTCGAGACAATTGTTTACGGCCTCCCACAGTTTCGAAACATTTTTTTCAGGGGCACTAGTACGTTGTCTCAGTACTTACCAGATCTTCGACCGTTTCCCTGGACTGGCCAATGGACGAAAAATAGATAAGACACTAAATTTATTGCTGGTGTGTCACTAAAGGCTGTAAGTTCAATTCAATCCTTATAGCCACCGAATCTCTTTGGTGTTGGGCAGCTTAGTATTTAACTCTGTGTGGAATCGTTGATTATTTTTTCTCTGTCTGGATCGAGTTTATTGGGAACCGGAGAATTTGACCGGAGACAATTTGCCCGCGGAGAACTTGCCTTGGATAATTTGCCCGGGGAGAACTTGACTGATAGGGCTGCCAGGCATGGCGAGAAAAATTTAGAATTTGACTAATTTTTAATTAATATCGGATTAATTTATTAATTATTAGTAAATTTTATTATTAATCCAACTGTTTTATAAAACTTATGTTGAAAGTAAAATATTTATTTAAATTAAAAAACTAATAACGGTAAATAGATTAAATATGAAAAAAAAATTATGTTTACCTAATTTTTAAAATTCAAACAATTCTTTGGTTTAATTACCTTACGTTTTAGAATTAAAACGTGGAAATTAATTAGGGATTGACTATTTAAGTTGACCATAAAACTTCAAAAAAATTAGTTGTACAAATGTAATGATAACAGGGATTACCGATGTAATTTAACAAGAAGTAGTTTTACATTCTTCTTCTTACTTTCTCGAAACTTACAGCGAATCTAATATTTATTTACGTTATTGTGTATTAAAGTTTTTTAATAATTAGTTTTAACTCCATTGACTTGAGATTGAAAATCTCTGAACTGGGCGAAAAGCCGCCAAATCCGGCAGCGCTATCCAAAATCGCTATCAGTCAAGTTCTCCGCGGGCAAATTATCCAAGTCAAATTCTCCGCGGTCAAATTGTCACCGGTCAAATTCGCCGGCATTCGAGTTTTTTTGTCATTCATAAGTGGCTAAATGCCTGTTTAAAGGTAAGATATTAATAAAAATTTAATTTCATTTAATGTCAAAACTTAATATAGTTGAGCTTTCGTAAAAATATAAATTTCGCTTTAATATGCACTATTTTTATATTTTTATGGACATAGTGTTCCAATTAAATTGTTAATTGAGTAATTGTTTAAATTTTGATTAATTGTGTATATCTGTTAGAATTTAGATTTATTGGTATTGATAAATTAATTCCTACACAATTAATTCTACAATTTTAAAATTTGGATTCTATTGATTTTATTTATGTGAGTTCTGATATACACTGAAAAAAAAGTGTAGCATTTCTCCATGTCATAAAGAGAGCGGGGGAGGGGGGAGTTAAGCGGGCCCCGTCAAAATCAACTGCCTACAGGCCCCTACACTGCTTAATCCGGCCCTGTTCATTTGCAAAAAAAATTAATATGAAGTTAATGAAGCCGACTGCGGATTGTTTCAGGTGTCAGGGCCTGATTGTGTGCGCTGCTGTTGTTCTTGTTCAATTAGATTATAAGTTTTTTCGGGTTTTGAAAAAAATTTCAAAACAAAAATTTATTTAAATGTAATTAGATTGCTTCAGATGACGTTCCTGGAGTTTTCATTCTTGTTTTTCAATTATTTCATTAGTTGGGACCACTAGATAGGATCGGAATGGAGGTTAGTTGCCGGGAAGTTTAATGGGAATGTTTCACGGAGGATCTGGCAATAGCTTTTCGGTTTTGTTTGCATGTCTATTTCGGGATTTACATTTCCTAGATAACTGCGACGAACAATGTCCAAAAAGATTAAAATTTGTTGTTCGTAACTATAACTGTTTGAATTTGTATATTCGGTTCATGTTCGTGTTCGCCGTTCGTATTTATTTGTTCTGGTCATAGAGGATAAGGGGTCATAGGAGTCTTAAACTTCAAAATTTTCGATTTTTTGAAAAAATTACATGTTATATATCAGGTTATGCTGAACAGTTTGGTACCAAAATTGTGACAATAGGTGCATTATATCCCAAGTTATCTAAAAAAATTTAAAATGTCATGTGTCATATTATCGTTTCAGTCACGTCTACTTTCGGATTGCAGACGACAATTTTAGCTTGCGTTTATTTGGTATCGTTTTTTTCATTACAGAGCTAGTACAGCATTTTCTTTTTTATTTTTGGATTGTGAGAAGGAGTTATACAACTCAACTTCTAACTTTTAGTTTGTTTATTTTTCTCGAATAGTTGTAGCGTGTTTTTGAAATAATCTGCTTGATATTTTGTTTTTACGAATACTTTCTAATGGAAGTTTCTAATAAAAAGCGAAGATCCGGCCAAAAACCTAAGAAAAAAAAGTTTCACGGAAATCAGTTTGTGAAAAAGGCAGAAAAGGGGTTTGTAAAGTCATCCACAACGGCTGCGGTTCCGCAGAGTGGCCGTTTGGCGCCAAGGTAAGAGCCAAGGAGGAAATGGCGCCAAGTAAAAGAGCGATAAATAGTATTATATAGCAACTGCTCGGTTAAAGGGGAAACTTGGGGAAAATTTCAGTTAAGCAGTAGAAACAGGAAACTCTTCATAGGAGTTACTGATACGGGTATTGAACAGTCTTAGGTAGACTTTGATTCGATGTTTTTCTTATTGAATAAGCAAAACTATTTTGTTTTTCACTTCCCATTTGTATTTTTAAGGATGGAATTTTGTTTTTTATTTAATTTATAGTCAGATCAAAATGTTTCTTCTTTGTTTTGTTACGTTAATGTTTAGTAATGTCCATTAAAAATAATGGTATTACGCTACTAAAATAATATCTGTTTGACAAGTGGGAAAAATTGATTTCATGCATGTTTCGGAGGGTATTTTTTTTGCAACAGTATGTTAAGTTATAAACTTCCGAAAACTACACCTAGTTTAAAATTCCAATTTTGTATGTGCTTTGCATAAATCGAAATCCAGAATAAAGTGCAAGGAACGGCATATATAACTTATCGACGTGCATGAAACAGTTTTGAAAGATTCACTTTGCGATGTGATTATTAATTGGAAAAAGCGTTTACTTTTGACTGTTTTGAAAAATAAATGAAATTGGTAACAGATTAATAGAATTTGATTTAAATATTTATGTCAAATGTTAACGATCATAGGTGGATCTAGAACATCAGCATCAAGGGGGGGGGGGGGGGGGGGCTGACTCGTGGCTCAACTGCAAATAGAAGGGGGGATTTCGGCCTATGATATCAAGAAACGTATTTTATATTTATTGCGTGAACTAATTAGTAAATGCTTCAATTAGTTCATACTATTTTTAAATAATTATTCAAATTTGTATATATTACCATGTATATGATTTAAAAAGGATCGGAATTTAACGACTTCTGAGAATCTGCAATTTTCCGGACTTCCTGAAATTCGGGATTTACCGATCTTTGAGATTTTGTTAATAATTAATTTTCAAAAATTTTCGATTTACCGATTTTGAAAGGTTCATGAATCGCCGGTTTTTGAAGGTTTTTCATCAATCAGTTAATATTATTAAAAATTATAATAAATGTGACTTTAAGTATTAACTAACTTTAACCCTACGAATATCCCACCCTGTTTTGAGGTGTTTAAATTCCATTAATTTATATGGAGAGCCTATTTTAAGTATAAAATATAGGGTATTTTAATTAAATTATGGTTTAGTAACTTTTGTTAATTTGCTAATAATTTTTCAAGTACAAATTTGAAAATTTAGTGGTATAATTGGTTATGCGAGCGTCCTTGAAAAATTTGGAAATAAGCCTTGAAATGTGCTTGAATTTTTTACTAGCAATTTTGCTGACATTAAATGAATATAAAATAAATGAAATTGGTAACAGATTGAATTTGATTTAAACATGTATGTCAAATGTTAACGATAATAGGCTTTCCGATGAAGGTCAGTAGCACCTTAACAGCTCGTGAAATTCAACAAGCTGCGAGGTGTTATGTAACTGGAGGGAAATTCGGGGCCTCTTCATTTTCCAAAAATTCAATAATTATTTAATATAGATACTTTTGTACTATTCTTAATATCTATGAGGTACTATTATTAATATCGATTCAATAATTATTCTCTTTTCTAAATTAATTTATGTTTCAGAGAACGAATATATAATACTAGCTTTATAAACCCTGCGTCGCACGGGTGTACCCTTAATAACGGTGATTTTTTTTTATGTAACCATTTATTTTATACCAATTGATCCCTTCTCCACTGGTCAGCACTCCATCAGTATATTATAATTTCCTCCCATTCTACTATCAGCATTAATTTTAAAAAAGAAATCCGATTGTGTATCCAGACCCTTCTAGAAAGAGGGCTTTCCCATAGACCCTGTTTAAATTGTCAGAATAGCTGTGATATAATGGTCAGTTAGTTTCTATTTGCCTTCCTACACCCGAAAATACCCAAAATGTGATGACATTAAACTCCATATTCGACCACTCGACAGAGCTGGCGAGAGCCCAGTCGGTAAAAGGGGTTTTGCCTTGCATGCGAAGGTCCCCAGATTCGGGTCCGGGCATCGTCAAAATAAACTGCCGACCCCTTTTTTAAACGGCCCCATGCAGTTTTCGGTGGGAGAGCACGTTAAATATTTTTCAAAGTACGACGTAGTACGATGTCGTCCTTAAAAGTTGCCATGGGTGCCTACTCAGGTGTCGGCGTCAACTTGACTGGGTTCTAAAATACGACGCCCATCGCCAATAGCCCTGTGTACCCTGTTAGTGCGACGAAAATTTCAAACAAAACTAAAAAAGGCCAAAAAATTGGGCCCCCTTTTTTAAATCGTTAGGGATAAAGTCGCCCAAGAGGTTGACTAATTTTTTCACCCTTAAGAGGGTCGATAAAATGGGGAAACAAGCATCCCTTGGTAACTAAAAAACTGGGGGGTTTTCCGCGTGAGGTTAAACCAACCTAACCGGGACATATGCCCTAGCCCCCCCCGAACCCCCCTTGCGTAAACTTAAACGAAATGGGCACACCCCAGGCCTTTACCACCTAAATGACTCCCCAATTAAAAACAATAAACAATTAATTAGTCCCACCAATTTTGGTTATTCAATTTTTTTTTTTGACCCATAAATTTTGATGCCCAAATTTATATTAAATCAAAAATAAAGTGCGTTCGATTCGAATATGCAAAAAACCCAATTCGCATCCATTTTCACTGCAAAAATTGGGCAATAAAACAATAATACGATGTCTAAACCCAAAATTTTGAACCGATTTTGCAAAAGAAGAGGGGAAATCTTTTAACATTAATTTATAGTTTTCCCTTCCTCCGTTGTTTTCTAAAAATTTCAAAAAAAAATTTCTTAATTTCTTATTTCGTTCCTGTCGAATATGGCGGGAATATCTCAAGGTTATAGTGGAAAACAAATTACGACGTCATCAATCACCAAATGCTTTAATAAACTGCGTGAGATTATGAGCTACTGGCGTAATTGTTTAAACTTTTAAGAGTAATAGGATATATGGGAAATATGGTCTGTTAGACGCTTAGAACTTTATTTAAAAACTCTCTCCTTTAGTTTTTTTTTAAGAGGATGGTGGTTACCCATTTTTTTTATTTTTAAATAAAAATATAATATAACTGCGCCATTTTTTGGGTTTTTTCGCCATTTTGTGTTTTAACCCACAAAAAATTCGCCTGATACTACTTTTTTTTTAAAAAAATCCCCCCCCCCCCCTTAATTTCAACGACGCAGTTTGCGTCGCAACCCCCCCTGTAGGCACACCTGCAGGGGCGGCAAATCAATCGTAGCCAAGCGGCAAATCTTTTAAATCCGGCCCTGCAAAATGTATCACCCCATCACATCGATGGGGATCGATAACGAAACTAGTGTTTTTTTTTTAACAAATTTTTAGCCCCCAAAAATTTTAAAGGACAATACTTGCGCGTGGTTTTAAAGCGGAGACCCGATAAAACAAGCCCCAGTTAAGCGGCATTTTCACGGTTTTTTTTTTTTTCATTACAGCCTAAAAATTTTTTTTTTAAAGCATTGTAAAAATAGAGACTGAACACTCGCGACTTTCAATTGCCGCTTAAGTAAATCAATACACACCTTTTTTAATTATATACCTTATAAAGTTTTTTTTAAATTACTTTAAACCAAAAGCGTGTATAAGGTGGGGTAGATCCCGGGGTGAATCGGGGCCCCCAAATTTTTTTTTTTTTTTCAAAAAATGACCAACCGTCTTTCTACTTTTCATACCACTAAGTCCATCCCTATTTTTTTGTTTTCTAGCTCCTTTGCACTTAAAATTTTTTTTAACCTATTTCTTTTTAATGGCTTCTTTCCCTTGTTAGTTTTTATTTAAAATGCATAAATTCCAGTAAAATTTTGCCCCCAAAAGCTCTAAATCTCTTCTAAAAATGCACTAAATACATAATGAAGTTTTTGTTATTTAAAAAAATTCAATTTCTTTTATCTTATGGATCCAAGTAAAACAAGGATGCCCCGAATATACAATAAAATAGTGTAATATGACTCTTATCCAACAAAAAAAAAATAACAAATTTTTTAAAGGGGAGGGGTATATATATATATATATATATATATATATATATATATATATATATATATATATATATATATATATATATATATATATATATATATATATATATATATATATATATATATATATATATATATATATATATATATATATATATATATATATATATATATATATATATATATATATATATATATATATATATATATATATGATATAAATTAATAGTAAGATTACTTACGTACTGACGAAATTTTAAAGTCAAATCAACTTTAAAAAGAATAATACTTGCCAGCCACGTGCGTGCAGTTGTTCACATTTGTGTAATCGAAATACCGATAGCAAAATAATCTAATCGCCAACAATAACATCGCCAAAAAGACCTGGTTGCCGGAAAGTGGTCGATTTCGTGAGCGTGCGCAGAAGTGTTTTTGATTGCCAGTCCCGAAAAGTTTTGTAGGATGGAGACAATCGTGGCTATTCTGCCAGACCTGGTTCTAGTAAATCTGAAGAGGAATCGCTTTCAATTTCACTCTCCCAAGTACCTTTTTACAATGGCCAATATTCATGTGACGTCACGCGCAATATTTATACCTTTTACTCGAAACACGTGCGTGTCTTATCCTACTTGCCTCAGGTTGTGTTTGTTCGTGTTCGTTGTCGTTCGCCCTCGCCATTGCTGTTTGAAAAGTTCCACGAGCTATTATTCTACGTAATATTATTTCAGCTTGAAAGTTTATTTTATTAAGTTGATTATGGAGAGTATCATTAAGAAAGCTTTGCCTCTAATTAATTTCGGACTAACCGAAATATTATCGTATGGTGGAAAGCTGAACGAGTTGGTTTCCCGTGATTTAAACTTGTTTCACGAGTAAAAGAAGGGTTTAGATTTGCTGAAGGAGAAGATTGTTTACAATATTCGATTCTGTCAGGTAAGAAATATTTATATTATTTTCATGAATAATGCTGTTTTAAGTTTTGTTTTCTATGTTTGGTTTTAACGAAAAGTCATGGAACCTTCAACACGTGTGGATATATACAGATGGGTGACAAAATAATACGAACACCTATGAAAGAGGAGAAAAGCTTTATTAATAGGGAGTTGGAACCCCCCTTTGACTGAATTACAGACTGTATGCGACGTGGGATGGACGCATAGAGGTCATGAACAACTTTTAATGGAATAAGAAGCCATTCTTCGTGGAGAGCGGTCTCTAATGCCGAAATCGTAGATGGTGGAGGGAATCGAGCACGGAGTTTTGACTCCAAATATGCCCACAAATGTTCAATAATATTTAAATCAGGTGACTGAGGGGGCCAAGAAAGATGACCTACTCCCCCCCTCATGCTCTGCAAACCATTCTTGCACGATTTTAGCAGTGTGGATAGGAGCATTGTCGTCTTGATAAAGTGGGCATTCTCCGGGAAATGAAGTCTGGACAAATAGCTGCACCTGATCCCCCAGGATATTGACATATAGTGGGTAGCTTTAACCTTTCCATGAAGAGTAACAAGTGGCCCAAGACCACGCCAAGATATCGCCCCCCATACCATAAGGGACCCACCTCCATGCTTCACAGTCGGCACGATGCATTCAGGAGCAAATGCTTCTTTGGGCGTTCTCCACACATAAACTCGTCCGGTGGTCTGGAATAGGGAGAACGTCGATTTATCCGACCAGATGACTTGTTGCCACTGTTGTGGGGTCCACTGTCTGTGTGTTCTACACCACTGGCGTCGCTGTAAAGCATGGTGTGCTGTTACCAATGGTTTACGAATTCCAACTCTTCCATACAAGTTTGAAGCATGCAGTTCCCTTTGGACAGTTCTTGCGGAAATAGGGTTACGAAGATGACTATTCACCTCAGACGTTATTTGGGATAGCGATTGTTTGCGCTTTCGGGCCACTGCGGGTTAAGACTCTTTTATCCCTCTCGGTAAGCTTTCTTTTCCGTCCACTGTTGTGCTTGCCAGACGCCACATTCTCGCATTTCTTGTATGCTGTCATAACGGCAGATACAGTACTCCTTGCACGCCCCAAATAAATGGCTATTTCCGTCACCGAGCAACCAGCACACCTCATTCCAACAATCATACCTTTTTCGAACTCTGACAGGTCCGTCATTATTGCGTTTTTCAGAAATTACAATAGACGCGTGTAACACCTATCGCAGCTGTTGAGCGACTGATACTTTACCTTTCGAATCCGCTAGGCGGCGGACTGCAACGCAAAATGACATGCACGTTGTGCGTCTTTGAAATGGGCCATGCCTTTTTCTTGGGTGTTCGTATTATTTTGTCACCCATCTGTAGTACCTACGTGCAACAAAATTGGCTAACTTTTATAATGTACTTTTGATTCTGTATTTATTACTAGCTATATGTACATGGCATTTGCACGGATGTACCCTTAATAACGTTGATTTATTTGTATATTATGTAAATTTCGATTTTATGCTAATCAATCTCAGTCTACACTGGTCAGCACCATATTGGGATATTTTAATTACCCTTCTCCTACCTACCCCCTGCTGCTAATGTCAACATTAATTCATTAAATAAATTGTTTGTAGACCTTTCAAGGAGTTTGATGTGTTCTGTTCCCATGTGACATAGTCGTTCGATGCTTTTAACCACTCGCGACCTGAAATCATGCCCATTAATTGTATATATTTATTGTAAATATAGTTTTATTGGTTTTTATTTGTCTGATAGTTTTGTTTTTTATTTTAGGTTGGGGTGCGAAGTAGATCTACCTTCCCGTGGTGCACCCTGTTTAAACTAAACTACGAACTACTAATAAAGAATTCATCCCAATGGCTACTGTTTGATGATTGACACAATTTTTGGGCTTTCATTGAGCGGTGCTTTTAGGATTTGGGTTCTGAATTAATTTTTTCTATTTGCATATATTTTAGAAGTTTTTTTTTTAATTTCATGCTTTATTGTCAGAATTAAATTGATCTTTCAAGTTTTGAAATTTGGTGATTGACATTTTACTCTCTGCCAATAATGCTAATTTCCAAGTCTTTTTTTGTCTGTGTTTGTTACACCCTGATTTTAAATATTAAAAATGAGTATGAACACTGATAAATATATTTAGTGTATGTTTGAATCTGTATGTCATGCATTATGTTTATAGAGGAGAGCTAGATGAAGGTGTGGTGATATATTTTTACCCTGCGGACAATAGAACAAGGTGTAATAGGCCCATACCTCTAATTTTAGTGTCGAAACCTCTAACGTTCATCTAGATCAGTGGTTCTCAACTGGGGCGCTACCGCCCCCCAGGGCGGTGGGAATGTTTTGGGCGGTAGGGGGCGTGGTATGTTTTGGGCGTAGGGGGCGATTAGCATATTTTGGGAATTCAAACTTAATTTTAAAAGTCCCAAAAGAAAATATACCATTGATTACCCGGTTACCATTGTTAGAACGATCATACAAGCCCCGACATCTCTGTAACTCACTTGTTGTCCGTGCCATCTTCAGTGCTTCACATGTCCTGTAATGCTTCTTGTTTATTCAATTCGTGTATTCTTGTTCGTATTATTAAAAATTAAAATGTTCGTTTGTTTTTCGGGTGTCCTAAGTATTTTTATTTGGCCCGTCTGGCCAGTGCATTCTTAATTCTGTTTCGTGATAACGAACGGTTTTGCACCATTCAGCTGCATCCAGTGTTAAAAACATGTGTCGTTGAGTCATGATACAGTGCGACGGCGAAAGATGATGATTCTTTTTTATGCAACTTTTTGATGCACACCGAATTTTCTATTCAGGTTGATGAAACAACCTTGCCAAGCACTAACGAGACTTTATTGTTAACGTACGTTCGGTTTGTGAAGGAAGGGAAAATTATCCAAGAGATGCTTTTTGCCAGAAGCTTGATTGCCGATATTAAAGATCAGTCTATTTTTAATACTGTCAAAGATTGTTTTCAAGAAAAAAAATATTCCTCTTGGGAACATTATATCTGTTTCCACCGATGGAGCCCTTGCGATGGTTTGGTCGTCACAAAATTTATCTCTTATTTGGAGAAAGAAGTCCCAGGCATATTAGCTGTTCACTGCGTGATTCACCGACAGCATTTGGTTGCAAAAAACCTTAGCGACCGTTTGCATCAGTCTTTACAATATGTAATTTCTGCTGTAAACAAAATTCACAGCAATGCTCTCAACGATCGGTTATTCAGGCTGCTATGTAAGAACAATGATGAAGAATTTAATCGCTTGCTTCTACACACCGAGATTAGCTGGCTCTCCAAAAGTGCCTGCTTCAATAGGTTCTGGGATCTTTTCGACTGTGAACTAGAATTTCTCGAAAAGAAAGATGTAGTTTTCAAAGAGAGCAGTTTAAGATGGTTATTGCGGATTTATTTGCAAAACTTAATTTTGTGAATTCGCAACTTCAAGGTAAAAATCTGAATTTAATCACCACAAAATCTGTCGTTTCTGCCTTCTTAAAAAAAACTCTTTTTATGGCAGCAGAATTTTGGTAGAAAGGAATTTAGCTAGTTCATAATCTTAAATGAGCTTGTGCTATATAATGGCAATGAAATACCTTTTGATAAAGAAAACTCGTTTACTTTCAACACCTTGAGTCCTTGCACAAGGATTTTTCTTTGCGTTTTAAGGAAATTTTGGCAATGGAAATCCCCCATTAGATCTTGAACCCATTTATGATATCGAAAAAGCAGAGATCTATATATATTCAGGAGGAATTGATAGAACTCTCACCAAATGAAACTATGAAAGCCAACTTTCATAACGATCGTCTCACAGAATTTTGGCTTCAAACTAATATCAGTTGCTGCTATCCAGGATTGTGGTTCGCCGTGAAGAAATGTTTGATTGAGCTTCCTTCCCCTCTTACCTTTGTGAGAGAGGTTTCAGTGCTGTTACTGAACTAATTTCAGAAAAGAGATGTGGACTCCAAATCGTAGAAAGGGGGGACCTGCATCTTAATCTCTCTAAAAAACATTGAACCAAACGTTCAGAAACTGGCTTTGAACCATCAAACACAACCATCTCACTGATGTTCTTGATTGATATTTCATTTGTAGTGCGTTATTTTTTTGCTTGTATTTGTCTTCAATTATCTAATCACGTGTACATACTTTTAAAACATAAAATCACATTTAAAGTATTTGTTTTACATGTCATTTAGTTTTAAATAAGTAATGTTATTATCCTCAAAAAAATTTGGTGAGAAAAAATTACTCATAAGTTTGGCCTTTTATAATTCGGTAATCTTCCATATACCTAGAAAATTACAAGATTTTCACAGAGGGGGCGGTGAAATTTTTTTCAATCTTTAGGGGGGGCGGTAGCTTTTAAAAGGTTGAGAACCACTGATCTAGAGGTAATTAAAAAAATATCTAAAAAACGTCGTCGAAGATGGTGGATGATAGCATGTCATCGCAACCGAACTATGTACGTAGAAAATATTTAATTATTTTTTATAGTATATTTTTCATGGAATGATATCTAAAACAATATAAACCTTGTGCATTCATAGCATACAAAATGTGCCTTTTTATGGCTTTAAACTTCCAATTAAGTTAAATTGACGTGCTCCTCAGGAAATGGTAAACGATATTTTTTTCAAAAAATAATTCATTGCAAAGCACTTTTAAATATATATAAATAGATATTTGGTTGGTAAATATATTTATATATATTTGTAGGATTTTGCTCTATGTAGAGCACATAATCGGGGGTCTAATACTAGCAATTTTCTTTATCATATACGAATGTTTTCTATTTCATCTTTTGACGGGATTAATACTATAAAAATATCCCAAAAAATATTGTAAAACTATGAAAAAGCAATAATGATAGAAATAATGAATTTTCCCCTTCGTTTCATTTTTCAGACAAAGTATGGAAAATATGTTTGACGAAATGCTTTGTGAAGATTCTGGGGAATTCTCAAATTTCTGCAGAATGTCACCAATTGATTTTGAATATCTCCTTAATAAATTGGAACCTTATATTAATAAACAAACTACAGGGGAAATTTTTTTTAAAGTGTGTAGGAGAGTGTTTTTTTCTTGATTGTTTTTGTTTTCGGGGACTATTCTTTTCCGTAGTTATATTTTTAACTTTTAATGTCGGAGTATTACTGAATAAAATTAAGTCAAGTAAAAAGTGTTTATAGTATAGTCTGCCAAAAATTTCGAAATTATTAGTTTTAAAAATAACTGATTAAGCTATCCACTCCAACCAGGTTTTAGTATTTTAATGCAAAATCTGGTTTAAAAATTAAATTTATTGATTATGGGTGAGATTATAAGAGATCGAATACTTTTATTAACATAGAAGCATTTTATTATCAACATATTTTACAGTGTTAAATTTTGAATTTCATTCATATATATGTTTGAATTTTACTTTCAAAATAATAAATGCGTCCTGTTTTAAATCAAAATATATTAAGTAAAACCTCTGAGAAAAACTCATAAAATTCAATTTGAAGTTTTAAAATAATTTTTCATCATGTAGGATCGCTTAAAAAAAGAGAGAACCCGCCAAGATGGCTGCTCTCTACCTATGGTAACCCTTTCCTTTGAAGTTTCCGCTTTTTTTTCCGATCGGATTGGGAAACTTGCTCGGGTCATCGTCCCGAGCAAGACATTGGATTTCTGCGGTTACACTGCTCAGGTCGGTGCCTTGGTTACAGCATTGAGCTTCGCTCAAGGCGCTGACCAGGGTAGTGTAACTGCGGCATTACAATATGTCATCTCTGCTGTAAACAAAATTCACAGCAATGCTCTCAACGATCAGTTATTCCGTCTGCAATGTAAGGACAATGATGAAGAATTTATTCGCTCGC
Source organism: Oedothorax gibbosus (assembly GCA_019343175.1). Taxonomy (NCBI): domain Eukaryota; kingdom Metazoa; phylum Arthropoda; class Arachnida; order Araneae; family Linyphiidae; genus Oedothorax; species Oedothorax gibbosus. Next base: position 102,546 of record JAFNEN010000896.1, on the reverse strand, counting down.
TTCTTTCTATACACACCGAGATTCGCTGGCTCTCCAAAAGTGCCTGCCTCAATAGGTTCTGGGATCTTTTCGACTCTGTACTAGAATTTCTCGAAAAGAAAGATGTAGTTTTAAAAGAGAGACTGCTGCAGTTTAAGATGGATATTGCTTATATGACGGATTTATTTGCAAAATTTAATTTTGTGAATTTGCCAATTCAAGTTTAAAATCTGAATTTAATCACCACAAAATCTGTCGTTAATTCTGCCTTCTTAAAAAAAACTCTTTTTATGGCAGCAGAATTTTGGTAGAAATGAATTTAGCTAGTTCCTAGTCTTAAATGAGCTTGTGCTACATAATTGCAATGAAATAAATTTTATAAAAAAACTTGTTTACTTTCAACACCTTGAGTCCTTGCACGAGGATTTTTCTTTGCGTTTTAAGGATATTTTGGCAATGGAAATCCCCCATTAGATCTTGAACCCATTTATGATATCGAAAAATCAGCGATCTATATATTCAGGAGGAATTGATAGAATCTCACCAAATAAAACTATGAAAGCCAACTTTCATAACGATCGTCTCACAGAATTTTGGCTTCAAACTAATATCAGTTGCTGCTATCCAGGATTGTGGTCCGCCGTGAAGAAATGTTTGATTGAGCTTCCTTCCTCTTACCTTTGTGAGAGAGGTTTCAGTGCTGTTACTGAACTAATTTCAGAAAAGAGATGTGGACTCCAAATCGCTAGAAAGGGGGGACCTGCATCTTAATCTCTCTAAAAAACATTGAACCAAACGTTCAGAAACTGGCTTTGAACCATCAAACACAACCATCTCACTGATGTTCTTGATTGATATTTCATTTGTAGTGCGTTATTTTTTTGCTGTATTTGTCTTCAATTATCTAATCACGTGTACATACTTTTAAAACATAAAATCACATTTAAAGTATTTGTTTTACATGTCATTTTAGTTTTAAATAAGTAATGTTATTATCCTCAAAAAAATTTGGTGAGAAAAAATTACTCATAAGTTTGGCCTTTTATAATTCGGTAATCTTCCATATACCTAGAAAATTACAAGATTTTCACAGAGGGGGCGGTGAATTTTTTTTCAATCTTTAGGGGGGGGGGGCGGTAGCTTTTAAAAGGTTGAGAACCACTGATCTAGAGGTAATTAAAAAAATATCTAAAAAACGTCGTCGAAGATGGTGGATGATAGCATGTCATCGCAACCGAACTATGTACGTAGAAAATATTTAATTATTTTTTATAGTATATTTTTCATGGAATGATATCTAAAACAATATAAACCTTGTGCATTCATAGCATACAAAATGTGCCTTTTTATGGCTTTAAACTTCCAATTAAGTTAAATTGACGTGCTCCTCAGGAAATGGTAAACGATATTTTTTTCAAAAAATAATTCATTGCAAAGCACTTTTAAATATATATAAATAGATATTTGGTTGGTAAATATATTTATATATATTTGTAGGATTTTGCTCTATGTAGAGCACATAATCGGGGGTCTAATACTAGCAATTTTCTTTATCATATACGAATGTTTTCTATTTCATCTTTCGACGGGATTAATACTATAAAAATATCCCAAAAAAATATTGTAAAACTATGAAAAAGCAATAATGATAGAAATAATGAATTTTCCCCTTCGTTTCATTTTTCAGACAAAGTATGGAAAATATGTTTGACGAAATGCTTTGTGAAGATTCTGGGGAATTCTCAAATTTCTGCAGAATGTCACCAATTGATTTTGAATATCTCCTTAATAAATTGGAACCTTATATTAATAAACAAACTACAGGGGAAATTTTTTTTAAAGTGTGTAGGAGAGTGTTTTTTTCTTGATTGTTTTTGTTTTCGGGGACTATTCTTTTCCGTAGTTATATTTTTAACTTTTAATGTCGGAGTATTACTGAATAAAATTAAGTCAAGTAAAAAAGTGTTTATAGTATTGTCTGCCAAAAATTTCGAAATTATTAGTTTTAAAAATAACTGATTAAGCTATCCACTCCAACCAGGTTTTAGGATTTTAATGCAAAATCTGGTTTAAAAATTAAATTTATTGATTACTAGCAAACTTATACCCGTTCTTCGCACGGAATAAAAAAATATCAAATAGATTCCAAATATGTGTACCATATAACCTGTTATAGGATCATAAACTTATTATTGTTTCCGTTCGTTATAAATTATAAAATCCCGTTTCTTGCCTTAAAATTCCAAAATGAAAAATACGCTGTAAAATGCACTCATAAATGCCATCACAATTCCCTCATAAATGCATAAAACCTTTTTGCTCATTTGGCGCGTTTTGGGAAATAATTTGGCGAGAAAATAGATATAGCTACCCACACCCATTATACAGCTCAAACACAATGACCTTCGAACAACCGACCAGCTTATAAATTATTCATAAAAGAAATTGCCTATTTGGCGAATTTTAGTTAATAATTTGGCGATTTTGGCAACGTATTTGGCGAAAAAATAAAGACATAACACACTAATAGCTCTAGTGCGATGGCCTTTATTAACCATCCTAGTTCAGTAATAGCTTAACTATACATTTATTGCTTAAATATGCATACATGCAGTCAACAGAAAAATCAATGAAAAAATCATCAAATAAACCCACAATAAAATCCGGGAATGCAGACTGGCGGAATTACGTCACTTGAAACGTGTCAATTATTTTTCAAATAATAAATTTAGTTTCTGAAAGTAATGGCAAAAGAATAAAATAAACATTTTGAATTTTAAATGTTTTCGTTAAAAGTTTTATTTAATTTTTTCAGCCGATGGCATCAGGAAAGAGAAAAAATTATCGGATTTGAGCGAAAGTGGTGCATTTTTTTCAGAAAATTCGAATTTTCTCTAAAAATGGAACAAATATGAAAAAACTAAGCCTCAGGTGCACACGTTAGTATTAAAGGGAATCTATCTTTAAAATTTCGAATTCCTGTGGGAAGTATAAGTAGGTCTTTTACGATCCGATAACAGACACACACACAGACAGACAGACTCTTTCTTTTATTATTATAGATGGGTGAGATTATAAGAGATCGAATACTTTTATTAACATAGAAGCATTTTATTATCAACATATTTTACAGTGTTAAATTTTGAATTTCATTCATATATATGTTTGAATTTTACTTTCAAAATAATAAATGCGTCCTGTTTTAAATCAAAATATATTAAGTAAAACCTCTGAGAAAAACTCATAAAATTCAATTTGAAGTTTTAAAATAATTTTTCACCATGTACGATCGCTTAAAAAAAGAGAGAACCCGCCAAGATGGCTGCTCTCTACCTATGGTAACCCTTTCCTTTGAAGTTTCCGCTTTTTTTCCGATCGGATTGGGAAACTTGCTCGGGTCATCGTCCCGAGCAAGACATTGGATTTCTGCGGTTACACTGCTCGGGTCGGTGCCTTGGTTAAAGCATTGAGCTTCGCTCAAGGCGCTGACCAGGGTAGTGTAACTGCGGCATTACAATATGTCATCTCTGCTGTAAACAAAATTCACAGCAATGCTCTCAACGATCAGTTATTCCGTCTGCAATGTAAGGACAATGATGAAGAATTTATTCGCTCGCTTCTTTCTACACACCGAGATTCGCTGGCTCTCCAAAAGTGCCTGCCTCAATAGGTTCTGGGATCTTTTCGACTCTGTACTAGAATTTCTCGAAAAGAAAGATGTAGTTTTAAAAGAGAGACTGCTGCAGTTTAAGATGGATATTGCTTATATGACGGATTTATTTGCAAAATTTAATTTTGTGAATTTGCCAATTCAAGTTTAAAATCTGAATTTAATCACCACAAAATCTGTCGTTAATTCTGCCTTCTTAAAAAAAAAACTCTTTTTATGGCAGCAGAATTTTGGTAGAAATGAATTTAGCTAGTTCCTAGTCTTAAATGAGCTTGTGCTACATAATTGCAATGAAATAAATTTTTATAAAAAAACTTGTTTACTTTCAACACCTTGAGTCCTTGCACGAGGATTTTTTCTTTGCGTTTTAAGGATATTTTGGCAATGGAAATCCCCATTAGATCTTGAACCCATTTATGATATCGAAAAATCAGCGATCTATATATTCAGGAGGAATTGATAGAATCTCACCAAATAAAACTATGAAAGCCAACTTTCATAACGATCGTCTCACAGAATTTTGGCTTCAAACTAATATCAGTTGCTGCTATCCAGGATTGTGGTCCGCCGTGAAGAAATGTTTGATTGAGCTTCCTTCCTCTTACCTTTGTGAGAGAGGTTTCAGTGCTGTTACTGAACTAATTTCAGAAAAGAGATGTGGACTCCAAATCGTAGAAAGGGGGGACCTGCATCTTAATCTCTCTAAAAAACATTGAACCAAACGTTCAGAAACTGGCTTTGAACCATCAAACACAACCATCTCACTGATGTTCTTGATTGATATTTCATTTGTAGTGCGTTATTTTTTTGCTGTATTTGTCTTCAATTATCTAATCACGTGTACATACTTTTAAAACATAAAATCACATTTAAAGTATTTGTTTTACATGTCATTTTAGTTTTAAATAAGTAATGTTATTATCCTCAAAAAAATTTGGTGAGAAAATAGATATAGCTACCCACACCCATTATACAGCTCAAACACAATGACCTTCGAACAACCGACCAGCTTATAAATTATTCATAAAAGAAATTGCCTATTTGGCGAATTTTAGTTAATAATTTGGCGATTTTGGCAACGTATTTGGCGAAAAAATAAAGACATAACACACTAATAGCTCTAGTGCGATGGCCTTTATTAACCATCCTAGTTCAGTAATAGCTTAACTATACATTTATTGCTTAAATATGCATACATGCAGTCAACAGAAAAATCAATGAAAAAATCATCAAATAAACCCACAATAAAATCCGGGAATGAAGACTGGCGGAATTACGTCACTTGAAACGTGTCAATTATTTTTCAAATAATAAATTTAGTTTCTGAAAGTAATGGCAAAAGAATAAAATAAACATTTTGAATTTTAAATGTTTTCGTTAAAAGTTTTATTTAATTTTTTCAGCCGATGGCATCAGGAAAGAGAAAAAATTATCGGATTTGAGCGAAAGTGGTGCATTTTTTTCAGAAAATTCGAATTTTCTCTAAAAATGGAACAAATATGAAAAAACTAAGCCTCAGGTGCACACGTTAGTATTAAAGGGAATCTATCTTTAAAATTTCGAATTCCTGTGGGAAGTATAAGTAGGTCTTTTACGATCCGATAACAGACACACACACAGACAGACAGACTCTTTCTTTTATTATTATAGATGGGTGAGATTATAAGAGATCGAATACTTTTATTAACATAGAAGCATTTTATTATCAACATATTTTACAGTGTTAAATTTTGAATTTCATTCATATATATGTTTGAATTTTACTTTCAAAATAATAAATGCGTCCTGTTTTAAATCAAAATATATTAAGTAAAACCTCTGAGAAAAACTCATAAAATTCAATTTGAAGTTTTAAAATAATTTTTCACCATGTACGATCGCTTAAAAAAAGAGAGAACCCGCCAAGATGGCTGCTCTCTACCTATGGTAACCCTTTCCTTTGAAGTTTCCGCTTTTTTTCCGATCGGATTGGGAAACTTGCTCGGGTCATCGTCCCGAGCAAGACATTGGATTTCTGCGGTTACACTGCTCGGGTCGGTGCCTTGGTTAAAGCATTGAGCTTCGCTCAAGGCGCTGACCAGGGTAGTGTAACTGCGGCATTACAATATGTCATCTCTGCTGTAAACAAAATTCACAGCAATGCTCTCAACGATCAGTTATTCCGTCTGCAATGTAAGGACAATGATGAAGAATTTATTCGCTCGCTTCTTTCTACACACCGAGATTCGCTGGCTCTCCAAAAGTGCCTGCCTCAATAGGTTCTGGGATCTTTTCGACTCTGTACTAGAATTTCTCGAAAAGAAAGATGTAGTTTTAAAAGAGAGACTGCTGCAGTTTAAGATGGATATTGCTTATATGACGGATTTATTTGCAAAATTTAATTTTGTGAATTTGCCAATTCAAGTTTAAAATCTGAATTTAATCACCACAAAATCTGTCGTTAATTCTGCCTTCTTAAAAAAAAAACTCTTTTTATGGCAGCAGAATTTTGGTAGAAATGAATTTAGCTAGTTCCTAGTCTTAAATGAGCTTGTGCTACATAATTGCAATGAAATAAATTTTTATAAAAAAACTTGTTTACTTTCAACACCTTGAGTCCTTGCACGAGGATTTTTCTTTGCGTTTTAAGGATATTTTGGCAATGGAAATCCCCCATTAGATCTTGAACCCATTTATGATATCGAAAAATCAGCGATCTATATATTCAGGAGGAATTGATAGAATCTCACCAAATAAAACTATGAAAGCCAACTTTCATAACGATCGTCTCACAGAATTTTGGCTTCAAACTAATATCAGTTGCTGCTATCCAGGATTGTGGTCCGCCGTGAAGAAATGTTTGATTGAGCTTCCTTCCTCTTACCTTTGTGAGAGAGGTTTCAGTGCTGTTACTGAACTAATTTCAGAAAAGAGATGTGGACTCCAAATCGTAGAAAGGGGGGACCTGCATCTTAATCTCTCTAAAAAACATTGAACCAAACGTTCAGAAACTGGCTTTGAACCATCAAACACAACCATCTCACTGATGTTCTTGATTGATATTTCATTTGTAGTGCGTTATTTTTTTGCTGTATTTGTCTTCAATTATCTAATCACGTGTACATACTTTTAAAACATAAAATCACATTTAAAGTATTTGTTTTACATGTCATTTTAATTTTAAATAAGTAATGTTATTATCCTCAAAAAAATTTGGTGAGAAAAAATTACTCATAAGTTTGACCTTTTATAATTCGGTAATCTTCCATATACCTAGAAAATTACAAGATTTTCACAGAGGGGGCGGTGAATTTTTTTTCAATCTTTAGGGGGGGGCGGTAGCTTTTAAAAGGTTGAGAACCACTGATCTAGAGGCAATTAAAAAACTAGCCTCAGGTGCACACGTTAGTATTAAAGGGAATCTATCTTTAAAATTTCGAATTCCTGTGGGAAGTATAAGTAGGTCTTTTACGATCCGATAACAGACACACACACAGACAGACAGACTCTTTCTTTTATTATTATAGATGGGTGAGATTATAAGAGATCGAATACTTTTATTAACATAGAAGCATTTTATTATCAACATATTTTACAGTGTTAAATTTTGAATTTCATTCATATATATGTTTGAATTTTACTTTCAAAATAATAAATGCGTCCTGTTTTAAATCAAAATATATTAAGTAAAACCTCTGAGAAAAACTCATAAAATTCAATTTGAAGTTTTAAAATAATTTTTCACCATGTACGATCGCTTAAAAAAAGAGAGAACCCGCCAAGATGGCTGCTCTCTACCTATGGTAACCCTTTCCTTTGAAGTTTCCGCTTTTTTTTTCGATCGGATTGGAAAACTTGCTCGGGTCATCGTCCCGAGCAAGACATTGGATTTCTGCGGTTACACTGCTCGGGTCGGTGCCTTGGTTAAAGCATTGAGCTTCGCTCAAGGCGCTGACCAGGGTAGTGTAACTGCGGCATTACAATATGTCATCTCTGCTGTAAACAAAATTCACAGCAATGCTCTCAACGATCAGTTATTCCGTCTGCAATGTAAGGACAATGATGAAGAATTTATTCGCTCGCTTCTTTCTACACACCGAGATTCGCTGGCTCTCCAAAAGTGCCTGCCTCAATAGGTTCTGGGATCTTTTCGACTCTGTACTAGAATTTCTCGAAAAGAAAGATGTAGTTTTAAAAGAGAGACTGCTGCAGTTTAAGATGGATATTGCTTATATGACGGATTTATTTGCAAAATTTAATTTGTGAATTTGCCAATTCAAGTTTAAAATCTGAATTTAATCACCACAAAATCTGTCGTTAATTCTGCCTTCTTAAAAAAAAACTCTTTTTATGGCAGCAGAATTTTGGTAGAAATGAATTTAGCTAGTTCCTAGTCTTAAATGAGCTTGTGCTACATAATGGCAATGAAATAAATTTTTATAAAAAAACTTGTTTACTTTCAACACCTTGAGTCCTTGCACGAGGATTTTTCTTTGCGTTTTAAGGATATTTTGGCAATGGAAATCCCCCATTAGATCTTGAACCCATTTATGATATCGAAAAATCAGCGATCTATATATTCAGGAGGAATTGATAGAATCTCACCAAATAAAACTATGAAAGCCAACTTTCATAACGATCGTCTCACAGAATTTTGGCTTCAAACTAATATCAGTTGCTGCTATCCAGGATTGTGGTCCGCCGTGAAGAAATGTTTGATTGAGCTTCCTTCCTCTTACCTTTGTGAGAGAGGTTTCAGTGCTGTTACTGAACTAATTTCAGAAAAGAGATGTGGACTCCAAATCGTAGAAAGGGGGACCTGCATCTTAATCTCTCTAAAAAACATTGAACCAAACGTTCAGAAACTGGCTTTGAACCATCAAACACAACCATCTCACTGATGTTCTTGATTGATATTTCATTTGTAGTGCGTTATTTTTTTGCTGTATTTGTCTTCAATTATCTAATCACGTGTACATACTTTTAAAACATAAAATCACATTTAAAGTATTTGTTTTACATGTCATTTTAGTTTTAAATAAGTAATGTTATTATCCTCAAAAAAATTTGGTGAGAAAAAATTACTCATAAGTTTGGCCTTTTATAATTCGGTAATCTTCCATATACCTAGAAAATTACAAGATTTTCACAGAGGGGGCGGTGAATTTTTTTTCAATCTTTAGGGGGGGCGGTAGCTTTTAAAGGTTGAGAACCACTGATCTAGAGGCAATTAAAAACTAAGCCTCAGGTGCACACGTTAGTATTAAAGGGAATCTATCTTTAAAATTTCGAATTCCTGTGGGAAGTATAAGTAGGTCTTTTACGATCCGATAACAGACACACACACAGACAGACAGACTCTTTCTTTTATTATTATAGATGGGTGAGATTATAAGAGATCGAATACTTTTATTAACATAGAAGCATTTTATTATCAACATATTTTACAGTGTTAAATTTTGAATTTCATTCATATATATGTTTGAATTTTACTTTCAAAATAATAAATGCGTCCTGTTTTAAATCAAAATATATTAAGTAAACCCTCTGAGAAAAACTCATAAAATTCAATTTGAAGTTTTAAAATAATTTTTCACCATGTACGATCGCTTAAAAAAAGAGAGAACCCGCCAAGATGGCTGCTCTCTACCTATGGTAACCCTTTCCTTTGAAGTTTCCGCTTTTTTTTTTCGATCGGATTGGGAAACTTGCTCGGGTCATCGTCCCGAGCAAGACATTGGATTTCTGCGGTTACACTGCTCGGGTCGGTGCCTTGGTTAAAGCATTGAGCTTCGCTCAAGGCGCTGACCAGGGTAGTGTAACTGCGGCATTACAATATGTCATCTCTGCTGTAAACAAAATTCACAGCAATGCTCTCAACGATCAGTTATTCCGTCTGCAATGTAAGGACAATGATGAAGAATTTATTCGCTCGCTTCTTTCTACACACCGAGATTCGCTGGCTCTCCAAAAGTGCCTGCCTCAATAGGTTCTGGGATCTTTTCGACTCTGTACTAGAATTTCTCGAAAAGAAAGATGTAGTTTTAAAAGAGAGACTGCTGCAGTTTAAGATGGATATTGCTTATATGACGGATTTATTTGCAAAATTTAATTTTGTGAATTTGCCAATTCAAGTTTAAAATCTGAATTTAATCACCACAAAATCTGTCGTTAATTCTGCCTTCTTAAAAAAAAAACTCTTTTTATGGCAGCAGAATTTTGGTAGAAATGAATTTAGCTAGTTCCTAGTCTTAAATGAGCTTGTGCTACATAATTGCAATGAAATAAATTTTTATAAAAAAACTTGTTTACTTTCAACACCTTGAGTCCTTGCACGAGGATTTTTCTTTGCGTTTTAAGGATATTTTGGCAATGGAAATCCCCATTAGATCTTGAACCCATTTATGATATCGAAAAATCAGCGATCTATATATTCAGGAGGAATTGATAGAATCTCACCAAATAAAACTATGAAAGCCAACTTTCATAACGATCGTCTCACAGAATTTTGGCTTCAAACTAATATCAGTTGCTGCTATCCAGGATTGTGGTCCGCCGTGAAGAAATGTTTGATTGAGCTTCCTTCCTCTTACCTTTGTGAGAGAGGTTTCAGTGCTGTTACTGAACTAATTTCAGAAAGAGATGTGGACTCCAAATCGTAGAAAGGGGGGACCTGCATCTTAATCTCTCTAAAAAACATTGAACCAAACGTTCAGAAACTGGCTTTGAACCATCAAACACAACCATCTCACTGATGTTCTTGATTGATATTTCATTGTAGTGCGTTATTTTTTGCTGTATTTGTCTTCAATTATCTAATCACGTGTACATACTTTTAAAACATAAAATCACATTTAAAGTATTTGTTTTACATGTCATTTTAGTTTTAAATAAGTAATGTTATTATCCTCAAAAAAATTTGGTGAGAAAAAATTACTCATAAGTTTGGCCTTTTATAATTCGGTAATCTTCCATATACCTAGAAAATTACAAGATTTTCACAGAGGGGCGGTGAATTTTTTTTCAATCTTTAGGGGGGGCGGTAGCTTTTAAAAGGTTGAGAACCACTGATCTAGAGGCAATTAAAAACTAAGCCTCAGGTGCACACGTTAGTATTAAAGGGAATCTATCTTTAAAATTTCGAATTCCTGTGGGAAGTATAAGTAGGTCTTTTACGATCCGATAACAGACACACACACAGACAGACAGACTCTTTCTTTATTATTATAGATGGTGAGATTATAAGAGATCGAATACTTTTATTAACATAGAAGCATTTTATTATCAACATATTTTACAGTGTTAAATTTTGAATTTCATTCATATATATGTTTGAATTTTACTTTCAAAATAATAAATGCGTCCTGTTTTAAATCAAAATATATTAAGTAAAACCTCTGAGAAAAACTCATAAAATTCAATTTGAAGTTTTAAAATAATTTTTCACCATGTACGATCGCTTAAAAAAGAGAGAAACCCGCCAAGATGGCTGCTCTCTACCTATGGTAACCCTTTCCTTTGAAGTTTCCGCTTTTTTTTTCGATCGGATTGGAAAACTTGCTCGGGTCATCGTCCCGAGCAAGACATTGGATTTCTGCGGTTACACTGCTCGGGTCGGTGCCTTGGTTAAAGCATTGAGCTTCGCTCAAGGCGCTGACCAGGGTAGTGTAACTGCGGCATTACAATATGTCATCTCTGCTGTAAACAAAATTCAAAAGCAATGCTCTCAACGATCAGTTATTCCGTCTGCAATGTAAGGACAATGATGAAGAATTTATTCGCTCGCTTCTTTCTACACACCGAGATCGCTGGCTCTCCAAAAGTGCCTGCCTCAATAGGTTCTGGATCTTTTCGACTCTGTACTAGAATTTCTCGAAAAGAAAGATGTAGTTTTAAAAGAGAGACTGCTGCAGTTTAAGATGGATATTGCTTATATGACGGATTTATTTGCAAAATTTAATTTTGTGAATTTGCCAATTCAAGTTTAAAATCTGAATTTAATCACCACAAAATCTGTCGTTAATTCTGCCTTCTTAAAAAAAAAACTCTTTTTATGGCAGCAGAATTTTGGTAGAAATGAATTTAGCTAGTTCCTAGTCTTAAATGAGCTTGTGCTACATAATTGCAATGAAATAAATTTTTATAAAAAAACTTGTTTACTTTCAACACCTTGAGTCCTTGCACGAGGATTTTTCTTTGCGTTTTAAGGATATTTTGGCAATGGAAATCCCCCATTAGATCTTGAACCCATTTATGATATCGAAAAATCAGCGATCTATATATTCAGGAGGAATTGATAGAATCTCACCAAATAAAACTATGAAAGCCAACTTTCATAACGATCGTCTCACAGAATTTTGGCTTCAAACTAATATCAGTTGCTGCTATCCAGGATTGTGGTCCGCCGTGAAGAAATGTTTGATTGAGCTTCCTTCCTCTTACCTTTGTGAGAGAGGTTTCAGTGCTGTTACTGAACTAATTTCAGAAAAGAGATGTGGACTCCAAATCGTAGAAAGGGGGGACCTGCATCTTAATCTCTCTAAAAAACATTGAACCAAACGTTCAGAAACTGGCTTTGAACCATCAAACACAACCATCTCACTGATGTTCTTGATTGATATTTCATTTGTAGTGCGTTATTTTTTTGCTGTATTTGTCTTCAATTATCTAATCACGTGTACATACTTTTAAAACATAAAATCACATTTAAAGTATTTGTTTTACATGTCATTTTAGTTTTAAATAAGTAATGTTATTATCCTCAAAAAAATTTGGTGAGAAAAAATTACTCATAAGTTTGGCCTTTTATAATTCGGTAATCTTCCATATACCTAGAAAATTACAAGATTTTCACAGAGGGGGCGGTGAATTTTTTTTCAATCTTTAGGGGGGGGCGGTAGCTTTTAAAAGTTGAGAACCACTGATCTAGAGGTAATTAAAAAAATATCTAAAAAACGTCGTCGAAGATGGTGGATGATAGCATGTCATCGCAACCGAACTATGTACGTAGAAAATATTTAATTATTTTTTATAGTATATTTTTCATGGAATGATATCTAAAACAATATAAACCTTGTGCATTCATAGCATACAAAATGTGCCTTTTATGGCTTTAAACTTCCAATTAAGTTAAATTGACGTGCTCCTCAGGAAATGGTAAACGATATTTTTTTCAAAAAATAATTCATTGCAAAGCACTTTTAAATATATATAAATAGATATTTGGTTGGTAAATATATTTATATATATTTGTAGGATTTTGCTCTATGTAGAGCACATAATCGGGGGTCTAATACTAGCAATTTTCTTTATCATATACGAATGTTTTCTATTTCATCTTTCGACGGGATTAATACTATAAAAATATCCCAAAAAAATATTGTAAAACTATGAAAAAGCAATAATGATAGAAATAATGAATTTTCCCCTTCGTTTCATTTTTCAGACAAAGTATGGAAAATATGTTTGACGAAATGCTTTGTGAAGATTCTGGGGAATTCTCAAATTTCTGCAGAATGTCACCAATTGATTTTGAATATCTCCTTAATAAATTGGAACCTTATATTAATAAACAAACTACAGGGGAAATTTTTTTTAAAGTGTGTAGGAGAGTGTTTTTTTCTTGATTGATTTTGTTTTCGGGGACTATTCTTTTCCGTAGTTATATTTTTAACTTTTAATGTCGGAGTATTACTGAATAAAATTAAGTCAAGTAAAAAAGTGTTTATAGTATTGTCTGCCAAAAATTTCGAAATTATTAGTTTTAAAAATAACTGATTAAGCTATCCACTCCAACCAGGTTTTAGTATTTTAATGTAAAATCTGGTTTAAAAATTAAATTTATTGATTACTAGCAAACTTATACCCGTTCTTCGCACGGAATAAAAAAATATCAAATAGATTCCAAATATGTGTACCATATAACCTGTTATAGGATCATAAACTTATTATTGTTTCCGTTCGTTATAAATTATAAAATCCCGTTTGATTGCCTTAAAATTCCAAAATGAAAAATACGCTGTAAAATGCACTCATAAATGCCATCACAATTCCCTCATAAATGCATAAAACCTTTTTGCTCATTTGGCGCGTTTTGGGAAATAATTTGGCGAGAAAATAGATATAGCTACCCACACCCATTATACAGCTCAAACACAATGACCTTCGAACAACCGACCAGCTTATAAATTATTCATAAAAGAAATTGCCTATTTGGCGAATTTTAGTTAATAATTTGGCGATTTTGGCAACGTATTTGGCGAAAAAATAAAGACATAACACACTAATAGCTCTAGTGCGATGGCCTTTATTAACCATCCTAGTTCAGTAATAGCTTAACTATACATTTATTGCTTAAATATGCATACATGCAGTCAACAGAAAAATCAATGAAAAAATCATCAAATAAACCCACAATAAAATCCGGGAATGAAGACTGGCGGAATTACGTCACTTGAAACGTGTCAATTATTTTTCAAATAATAAATTTAGTTTCTGAAAGTAATGGCAAAAGAATAAAATAAACATTTTGAATTTTAAATGTTTTCGTTAAAAGTTTTATTTAATTTTTTCAGCCGATGGCATCAGGAAAGAGAAAAAATTATCGGATTTGAGCGAAAGTGGTGCATTTTTTTCAGAAAATTCGAATTTTCTCTAAAAATGGAACAAATATGAAAAAACTAAGCCTCAGGTGCACACGTTAGTATTAAAGGGAATCTATCTTTAAAATTTCGAATTCCTGTGGGAAGTATAAGTAGGTCTTTTACGATCCGATAACAGACACACACACAGACAGACAGACTCTTTCTTTTATTATTATAGATGGGTGAGATTATAAGAGATCGAATACTTTTATTAACATAGAAGCATTTTATTATCAACATATTTTACAGTGTTAAATTTTGAATTTCATTCATATATATGTTTGAATTTTACTTTCAAAATAATAAATGCGTCCTGTTTTAAATCAAAATATATTAAGTAAAACCTCTGAGAAAAACTCATAAAATTCAATTTGAAGTTTTAAAATAATTTTTCACCATGTACGATCGCTTAAAAAAAGAGAGAACCCGCCAAGATGGCTGCTCTCTACCTATGGTAACCCTTTCCTTTGAAGTTTCCGCTTTTTTTCCGATCGGATTGGGAAACTTGCTCGGGTCATCGTCCCGAGCAAGACATTGGATTTCTGCGGTTACACTGCTCGGGTCGGTGCCTTGGTTAAAGCATTGAGCTTCGCTCAAGGCGCTGACCAGGGTAGTGTAACTGCGGCATTACAATATGTCATCTCTGCTGTAAACAAAATTCACAGCAATGCTCTCAACGATCAGTTATTCCGTCTGCAATGTAAGGACAATGATGAAGAATTTATTCGCTCGCTTCTTTCTACACACCGAGATTCGCTGGCTCTCCAAAAGTGCCTGCCTCAATAGGTTCTGGGATCTTTTCGACTCTGTACTAGAATTTCTCGAAAAGAAAGATGTAGTTTTAAAAGAGAGACTGCTGCAGTTTAAGATGGATATTGCTTATATGACGGATTTATTTGCAAAATTTAATTTTGTGAATTTGCCAATTCAAGTTTAAAATCTGAATTTAATCACCACAAAATCTGTCGTTAATTCTGCCTTCTTAAAAAAAAAACTCTTTTTATGGCAGCAGAATTTTGGTAGAAATGAATTTAGCTAGTTCCTAGTCTTAAATGAGCTTGTGCTACATAATTGCAATGAAATAAATTTTTATAAAAAAACTTGTTTACTTTCAACACCTTGAGTCCTTGCACGAGGATTTTTCTTTGCGTTTTAAGGATATTTTGGCAATGGAAATCCCCCATTAGATCTTGAACCCATTTATGATATCGAAAAATCAGCGATCTATATATTCAGGAGGAATTGATAGAATCTCACCAAATAAAACTATGAAAGCCAACTTTCATAACGATCGTCTCACAGAATTTTGGCTTCAAACTAATATCAGTTGCTGCTATCCAGGATTGTGGTCCGCCGTGAAGAAATGTTTGATTGAGCTTCCTTCCCTCTTACCTTTGTGAGAGAGGTTTCAGTGCTGTTACTGAACTAATTTCAGAAAAGAGATGTGGACTCCAAATCGTAGAAAGGGGGGACCTGCATCTTAATCTCTCTAAAAAACATTGAACCAAACGTTCAGAAACTGGCTTTGAACCATCAAACACAACCATCTCACTGATGTTCTTGATTGATATTTCATTTGTAGTACGTTTTTTTTTTGCTGTATTTGTCTTCAATTATCTAATCACGTGTACATACTTTTAAAACATAAAATCACATTTAAAGTATTTGTTTTACATGTCATTTTAGTTTTAAATAAGTAATGTTATTATCCTCAAAAAAATTTGGTGAGAAAAAATTACTCATAAGTTTGGCCTTTTATAATTCGGTAATCTTCCATATACCTAGAAAATTACAAGATTTTCACAGAGGGGGCGGTGAATTTTTTTTCAATCTTTAGGGGGGGGGCGGTAGCTTTTAAAAGGTTGAGAACCACTGATCTAGAGGTAATTAAAAAAATATCTAAAAAACGTCGTCGAAGATGGTGGATGATAGCATGTCATCGCAACCGAACTATGTACGTAGAAAATATTTAATTATTTTTTATAGTATATTTTTCATGGAATGATATCTAAAACAATATAAACCTTGTGCATTCATAGCATACAAAATGTGCCTTTTTATGGCTTTAAACTTCCAATTAAGTTAAATTGACGTGCTCCTCAGGAAATGGTAAACGATATTTTTTTCAAAAAATAATTCATTGCAAAGCACTTTTAAATATATATAAATAGATATTTGGTTGGTAAATATATTTATATATATTTGTAGGATTTTGCTCTATGTAGAGCACATAATCGGGGGTCTAATACTAGCAATTTTCTTTATCATATACGAATGTTTTCTATTTCATCTTTCGACGGGATTAATACTATAAAAATATCCCAAAAAAATATTGTAAAACTATGAAAAAGCAATAATGATAGAAATAATGAATTTTCCCCTTCGTTTCATTTTCAGACAAAGTATGGAAAATATGTTTGACGAAATGCTTTGTGAAGATTCTGGGGAATTCTCAAATTTCTGCAGAATGTCACCAATTGATTTTGAATATCTCCTTAATAAATTGGAACCTTATATTAATAAACAAACTACAGGGGAAATTTTTTTTAAAGTGTGTAGGAGAGTGTTTTTTTCTTGATTGTTTTTGTTTTCGGGGACTATTCTTTTCCGTAGTTATATTTTTAACTTTTAATGTCGGAGTATTACTGAATAAAATTAAGTCAAGTAAAAAAGTGTTTATAGTATTGTCTGCCAAAAATTTCGAAATTATTAGTTTTAAAAATAACTGATTAAGCTATCCACTCCAACCAGGTTTTAGTATTTTAATGCAAAATCTGGTTTAAAAATTAAATTTATTGATTATGGGTGAGATTATAAGAGATCGAATACTTTTATTAACATAGAAGCATTTTATTATCAACATATTTTACAGTGTTAAATTTTGAATTTCATTCATATATATGTTTGAATTTTACTTTCAAAATAATAAATGCGTCCTGTTTTAAATCAAAATATATTAAGTAAAACCTCTGAGAAAAACTCATAAAATTCAATTTGAAGTTTTAAAATAATTTTTCACCATGTAGGATCGCTTAAAAAAAGAGAGAACCCGCCAAGATGGCTGCTCTCTACCTATGGTAACCCTTTCCTTTGAAGTTTCCGCTTTTTTTCCGATCGGATTGGGAAACTTGCTCGGGTCATCGTCCCGAGCAAGACATTGGATTTCTGCGGTTACACTGCTCAGGTCGGTGCCTTGGTTACAGCATTGAGCTTCGCTCAAGGCGCTGACCAGGGTATTGTAACTGCGGCATTACAATATGTCATCTCTGCTGTAAACAAAATTCACAGCAATGCTCTCAACGATCAGTTATTCCGTCTGCAATGTAAGGACAATGATGAAGAATTTATTCGCTCGCTTCTTTCTATACACACCGAGATTCGCTGGCTCTCCAAAAGTGCCTGCCTCAATAGGTTCTGGGATCTTTTCGACTCTGTACTAGAATTTCTCGAAAAGAAAGATGTAGTTTTAAAAGAGAGACTGCTGCAGTTTAAGATGGATATTGCTTATATGACGGATTTATTTGCAAAATTTAATTTTGTGAATTTGCCAATTCAAGTTTAAAATCTGAATTTAATCACCACAAAATCTGTCGTTAATTCTGCCTTCTTAAAAAAAACTCTTTTTATGGCAGCAGAATTTTGGTAGAAATGAATTTAGCTAGTTCCTAGTCTTAAATGAGCTTGTGCTACGTAATGGCAATGAAATAAATTTTTATAAAAAAACTTGTTTACTTTCAACACCTTGAGTCCTTGCACGAGGATTTTTCTTTGCGTTTTAAGGATATTTTGGCAATGGAAATCCCCCATTAGATCTTGAACCCATTTATGATATCGAAAAATCAGCGATCTATATATTCAGGAGGAATTGATAGAATCTCACCAAATAAAACTATGAAAGCCAACTTTCATAACGATCGTCTCACAGAATTTTGGCTTCAAACTAATATCAGTTGCTGCTATCCAGGATTGTGGTCCGCCGTGAAGAAATGTTTGATTGAGCTTCCTTCCTCTTACCTTTGTGAGAGAGGTTTCAGTGCTGTTACTGAACTAATTTCAGAAAAGAGATGTGGACTCCAAATCGTAGAAAGGGGGGACCTGCATCTTAATCTCTCTAAAAAACATTGAACCAAACGTTCAGAAACTGGCTTTGAACCATCAAACACAACCATCTCACTGATGTTCTTGATTGATATTTCATTTGTAGTGCGTTATTTTTTTGCTGTACTTGTCTTCAATTATCTAATCACGTGTACATACTTTTAAAACATAAAATCACATTTAAAGTATTTGTTTTACATGTCATTTTAGTTTTAAATAAGTAATGTTATTATCCTCAAAAAAATTTGGTGAGAAAAAATTACTCATAAGTTTGGCCTTTTATAATTCGGTAATCTTCCATATACCTAGAAAATTACAAGATTTTCACAGAGGGGGCGGTGAATTTTTTTTCAATCTTTAGGGGGGGGCGGTAGCTTTTAAAAGGTTGAGAACCACTGATCTAGAGGTAATTAAAAAAATATCTAAAAAACGTCGTCGAAGATGGTGGATGATAGCATGTCATCGCAACCGAACTATGTACGTAGAAAATATTTAATTATTTTTTATAGTATATTTTTCATGGAATGATATCTAAAACAATATAAACCTTGTGCATTCATAGCATACAAAATGTGTCTTTTTATGGCTTTAAACTTCCAATTAAGTTAAATTGACGTGCTCCTCAGGAAATGGTAAACGATATTTTTTTCAAAAAATAATTCATTGCAAAGCACTTTTAAATATATATAAATAGATATTTGGTTGGTAAATATATTTATATATATTTGTAGGATTTTGCTCTATGTAGAGCACATAATCGGGGGTCTAATACTAGCAATTTTCTTTATCATATACGAATGTTTTCTATTTCATCTTTCGACGGGATTAATACTATAAAAATATCCCAAAAAAATATTGTAAAACTATGAAAAAGCAATAATGATAGAAATAATGAATTTTCCCCTTCGTTTCATTTTTCAGACAAAGTATGGAAAATATGTTTGACGAAATGCTTTGTGAAGATTCTGGGGAATTCTCAAATTTCTGCAGAATGTCACCAATTGATTTTGAATATCTCCTTAATAAATTGGAACCTTATATTAATAAACAAACTACAGGGGAAATTTTTTTTAAAGTGTGTAGGAGAGTGTTTTTTTCTTGATTGTTTTTGTTTTCGGGGACTATTCTTTTCCGTAGTTATATTTTTAACTTTTAATGTCGGAGTATTACTGAATAAAATTAAGTCAAGTAAAAAAGTGTTTATAGTATTGTCTGCCAAAAATTTCGAAATTATTAGTTTTAAAAATAACTGATTAAGCTATCCACTCCAACCAGGTTTTAGTATTTTAATGCAAAATCTGGTTTAAAAATTAAATTTATTGATTACTAGCAAACTTATACCCGTTCTTCGCACGGAATAAAAAAATATCAAATAGATTCCAAATATGTGTACCATATAACCTGTTATAGGATCATAAACTTATTATTGTTTCCGTTCGTTATAAATTATAAAATCCCGTTTCATTGCCTTAAAATTCCAAAATGAAAAATACGCTGTAAAATGCACTCATAAATGCCATCACAATTCCCTCATAAATGCATAAAACCTTTTTGCTCATTTGGCGCGTTTTGGGAAATAATTTGGCGAGAAAATAGATATAGCTACCCACACCCATTATACAGCTCAAACACAATGACCTTCGAACAACCGACCAGCTTATAAATTATTCATAAAAGAAATTGCCTATTTGGCGAATTTTAGTTAATAATTTGGCGATTTTGGCAACGTATTTGGCGAAAAAAATAAAGACATAACACACTAATAGCTATAGTGCGATGGCCTTTATTAACCATCCTAGTTCAGTAATAGCTTAACTATACATTTATTGCTTAAATATGCATACATGCAGTCAACAGAAAAATCAAAGAAAAAATCATCAAATAAACCCACAATAAAATCCGGGAATGAAGACTGGCGGAATTACGTCACTTGAAACGTGTCAATTATTTTTCAAATAATAAATTTAGTTTCTGAAAGTAATGGCAAAAGAATAAAATAAACATTTTGAATTTTAAATGTTTTCGTTAAAAGTTTTATTTAATTTTTTCAGCCGATGGCATCAGGAAAGAGAAAAAATTATCGGATTTGAGCGAAAGTGGTGCATTTTTTTCAGAAAATTCGAATTTTCTCTAAAAATGGAACAAATATGAAAAAACTAAGCCTCAGGTGCACACGTTAGTATTAAAGGGAATCTATCTTTAAAATTTCGAATTCCTGTGGGAAGTATAAGTAGGTCTTTTACGATCCGATAACAGACACACACACAGACAGACTCTTTCTTTTATTATTATAGATGGGTGAGATTATAAGAGATCGAATACTTTTATTAACATAGAAGCATTTTATTATCAACATATTTTACAGTGTTAAATTTTGAATTTCATTCATATATATGTTTGAATTTTACTTTCAAAATAATAAATGCGTCCTGTTTTAAATCAAAATATATTAAGTAAAACCTCTGAGAAAAACTCATAAAATTCAATTTGAAGTTTTAAAATAATTTTTCACCATGTACGATCGCTTAAAAAAAGAGAGAACCCGCCAAGATGGCTGCTCTCTACCTATGGTAACCCTTTCCTTTGAAGTTTCCGCTTTTTTTCCGATCGGATTGGGAAACTTGCTCGGGTCATCGTCCCGAGCAAGACATTGGATTTCTGCGGTTACACTGCTCGGGTCGGTGCCTTGGTTAAAGCATTGAGCTTCGCTCAAGGCGCTGACCAGGGTAGTGTAACTGCGGCATTACAATATGTCATCTCTGCTGTAAACAAAATTCACAGCAATGCTCTCAACGATCAGTTATTCCGTCTGCAATGTAAGGACAATGATGAAGAATTTATTCGCTCGCTTCTTTCTACACACCGAGATTCGCTGGCTCTCCAAAAGTGCCTGCCTCAATAGGTTCTGGGATCTTTTCGACTCTGTACTAGAATTTCTCGAAAAGAAAGATGTAGTTTTAAAAGAGAGACTGCTGCAGTTTAAGATGGATATTGCTTATATGACGGATTTATTTGCAAAATTTAATTTTGTGAATTTGCCAATTCAAGTTTAAAATCTGAATTTAATCACCACAAAATCTGTCGTTAATTCTGCCTTCTTAAAAAAAAACTCTTTTTATGGCAGCAGAATTTTGGTAGAAATGAATTTAGCTAGTTCCTAGTCTTAAATGAGCTTGTGCTACATAATGGCAATGAAATAAATTTTTATAAAAAAACTTGTTTACTTTCAACACCTTGAGTCCTTGCACGAGGATTTTTCTTTGCGTTTTAAGGATATTTTGGCAATGGAAATCCCCCATTAGATCTTGAACCCATTTATGATATCGAAAAATCAGCGATCTATATATTCAGGAGGAATTGATAGAATCTCACCAAATAAAACTATGAAAGCCAACTTTCATAACGATCGTCTCACAGAATTTTGGCTTCAAACTAATATCAGTTGCTGCTATCCAGGATTGTGGTCCGCCGTGAAGAAATGTTTAATTGCCCTTCCTTCCTCTTACCTTTGTGAGAGAGGTTTCAGTGCCGTTACTAAACTAATTTCAGATGATAAAAGATGTAGACTCCAAATCGTAGAAAGAGGGGACCTGAATCTTAATCTCTCTAAAAACATTGAACCAAACGTTCAGAAACTGGCTTTGAACCATCAAGCACAACCATCTCACTGATGTTCTTGATTGATATTCCGTTTGTAGTGCGTTATTTTTTTGCTGTATTTGTCTACAATTATCTAATCAAGTATACATACTTTTAAAACATAAAATCACATTTAAAGCATTTGTTTTGCATGTCATTTTAATTTTTAAAAAGTAATGTTATTATCCTCAAACAAATTTGGTGTGAAAAAATTACTCAAAAGTTTGGCCTTTTATAATTTAGTAATCATCTTCCATATACCTTAGAAAATTACAAGATTTTAACAGAGGGGGCGGTGAAATCTTTTTCAATCCTTAGGGGGGCGGTAGCTTTTAAAAGGTAGAGGACCGTTGATGAGGACACTGATTTAACTGCATATATTTTAATCCGAATCTATTTTATTCTAATTTTTATTAATTATATGCTTAATGATTGTAAATAATTAGTTTATCATTTTGAATCAATTAGTCGGCATTTTAATGTTCTTCGTTTTTATTAAATCTGCTATGTTAGAGAATTCTCCCTGGTACGTTTAAGTTTATTAAGTTTAAATTAACCAAAATAAGAAATCGTTTCTTAAAATATTTTTGTGCAGCAAACTGTTGAGTTATGATGTTCTTATATTTTAAAATATCTACGATCGCAAATGCCATGATAATATTTTTAGTAGAGAAATCTTTTATGTTCACTACAGCATACATTTTCAGTTTTGAGCATTTTGAGTGAGTATTTGTTGTCATTTCAAGATGACAATAGACTTGGCAAACACTCGGTTTGTAGTCAATTTGACTTGGCGACATTTTTCGACTTGGCGCCAAATCCGGTCATGGTCCATTAAGTTAACTTAAAATTCGAGTGTTTGCTTTCTCCGGAGGTTCGCTTCTTCTTCGATTCCCCTGCGAAGATTATTGCGAAAATATTTCTCTGCTTGACTAAGATCCATTTGTAACTAAATTAGAAACCGTCGTAGCCGTTAACGCTTAGAAACTTTGTTTAAAAACAATTTGAATTTTTCTTTTTCAACTTTGAAATAACGTGAACAAATATATTGACTTTACTAGATTTTAGCACCCCACGTCCATTCCACGCGTTTTTTATTAATTTCAGTCAATCGAAATTATAATTTAAGTTTTCATACATTAAACGTCGTAATTTAACGCCAAATCGGTATTATGGCTACCTTTGGCGAAATTAGCAATTGCATTCCCAATTTTTAAATATTAATCCATTTAAGCCTTAAGTTAAATGCATATAATTTACTAGCTTTATAAACCCGGCGTTGCACGGGTAGACCCTTAATAACAGTGATTTTTTATGTAAACTTTCATTTTATACCAATTCTGATTCTCTCTGTCCTATTGTACCCAGGCCCTCCCAAGAGTTAGAGGGCTTTCCCATATGCCCCGGTGTTCGCCTTGCATGCGAAAGGTCCCAGGTTCAGGTCCGGGCATCGCCTAAATAGCTGCCGACCTAAAAGCGTAAAGCCAAAAAATGCCGAAGAATAACAGGACTTTGCCTTTTATATAGATTCTGAAGTGTTTTTATACCAATCTTTTATTAAATTTATGCTTAACGGTTTTAAATAATTATTTACTTTTTTAAAATAAATTCTTCTGCATTTTAACGTTCCACGTTTTTTATAAATCGTTGTGTTTTTAGTAAAAAAAAGTAAATTTTTTGTTTTACTGCCGTATCGAACAATGTTTTGCACATAATATTTATGGTTATTTTTTCATTTTTTGGCCTTTTTGCAGCCATTCCTGAAATTGTCAATCCTTGTGTTATTTCGTAGTGCTTTTCTCAAAAAAAAAATACATTTAATGTTTTTCTGCCGAATCGAACTATGTTTTGTGCGTAATATTTATAGTTATTTTTCGCTTTTCCAAGCCATTCCTGAATATACCATAGACATAAAATAGAATGGACTGCGCATTGCTCTGTCAAGCAGCTTCTAAAAGCGTACCAATCATGAAAATCGCCAAGAGGAGAAAGGTTGCAACATATGGCAACTTATCGCTATTGTTTCGTTAGAACTATGCCAATTGTCGCCAGACCTGAAAACCAGATACGAGTAGGCTGGCAAACCTGAATGGTGACTCACATATGTTCCCAAGTCACGTGGGTTTATAGCATCCAGCTGCATGGCGCTTTTTTTTAATGTTTTTGCAGACGATTTTTTCCCTATATTTCTTATTTTTTTCTTCTAGCTTTAATCATAATTGTTTGATTAAATTCGTCCAATGTTAGATTATTCTTAATCATGTAATTTTTTTTAATCGTACAAGATGCCAAATTCTTGTGTAGTTGTTAATTGCACAGAGTGGCGTAAAAAAGGATTTGTCGCACTTCACAGGTAAATTTATTTAGTTCTGCATACTTTAAGTAATTGTGTTTTTTATAAACTATACTTTTTATAGAGGGAATTTATTATAAAAGAGCTCTTTTATGCTGAAGAATCATATATTGGGCAAGCAGATCTACGACAAAATAACTATACAAAGAGAATTCGTCGTCCAAACAACTGCGATAAGTTGCCAAAAATAGCAACTTATTCGCCGAAAAAGCAATTCATTTTTGTTCCTTTCCCAAGTTCTTTTTTATGCCACTAGATTGTCGGCCTCATATGTTCAAGTCGTTGTGAAAAAACTCGCCAACTGGTCGTGATCACGTGCTGGGGTAAATCTTACCCCAGCACGTGACCCATGAGGGGATCGCCTTAGGTTTGCCAATGCGCAGTCCATTCTATTATATGTCTCTGGAATAAACACTTTTTTGTTGTTTTCAGTCGGCCATTTTGAAATTGTAGTAGTATATTTGTTCATTTCGATTGTTGCCATTCCAGAGGTAGAAATATAAGGAAATTTGGGCGCCGTATAAGAGTATTATATATAGATAGCTCAGCTTGACATCAAATTCAAATAGGATTTTTTAAGAAACTAATGGATACATACATGTTAGAAAATAGGTAATAAACCTCATACCAAAAAGTATAAAACCAACATTAATTATGTATCTTAGTTATTATTGATGTCATATTGAAAACTGTAGCGATAAAAATATATTTTCACACAAACAAAATTCAAAATTTTATTAAGTAAAAATATATTTACGGAACTAAATTCCAATTTTTTTGAGAAAAGATAAATATCGAAGTACACTATTTTTCTAAAGTCTACGCCAGTAGTTAGAAAAAGACAGTTCTGTGCCAGTGGAGGATTGAGGATCAGCTCCTCCACACCGGAGGCGGGCGTGACGGATATGAGGTCACCGGATATGACGTAAGCGGGAGTGCACGTGACCGGAAGTGAAGTGGAGTTGAGTTGTTTTCTTGCTGATGAGTAATAGGGTAGGTTTATGTGACGTCATGGGTAGGTTTATGTGACGTCATGAGTAGGTTTATGTAATGTCATGAGTAGGTATGTATGGCGTAGGAGGAATGGAGTTGATTTGTTTCGATATTGTAATAGAGTAGGTTCATACGACATCATGAGCAGGTTTAGGTGACGTAGTTATATATCTAGTTTTAAGGAATGATAAATCGTGGCACCATCTATCGACGAGAAAATAAATGATTTTTAATGGTATTGATTGGTTTTACTGCAAAAAAATAAATGAAATAAGCGCGAATAAATATTAAAAGTGAGGTTTGAACCTCCGATCTCTGGTAAAATATATTCATAATTATATATTAAAAATAGACTAATCTAAAATATTATAAATAACTATATATGTCTTAAATAGGGCTTATAAAATTTTTAAGTGGAGAACTCTCTTTCTTGATACTTATTTCTAAATAAACACACAGAATGTATGAAAAAACACACATTTTTTCACATAAAATATTTTTATACTGATAACTGATCACTAACACTGATCTTATAATGTCCTATAATTTCAAAGCTTAAGTTTTTACTTTCTAATGTTGAAGTTTATTTATTTTAAATGTATGTCGTTTTTTTTTTAAGTTTTTACTTTTAAAGTTTATTTTATTTTTAATTTTTATGTTATTTTCAACCAACATTTTTTACGTAAGTTAGAAACGGTCTTACTATTAAAAAAAATTATTATGTCCATTTTTCCATATAAAAAAGACGACTTTTTGTGAATAACTCTATTTTTCCCTGTTTTTTCTTATTTTTTAAATTTTAACGTCAAAACTATTAATTTATCAAGAAACGAATTGAAAAATAACGTTCAAGAATAAAAATAATGCAAATGAAAGTTGAATTTTTGATTTGTTATTAAGAATCTTCATGTGGGTTAGTTCATTTATATGTATTTTTTCAAATTTGAAAAGCTACTTTAGTTGTTTTGAATTTTTTAGGAATTGTAAAAGTACTTGACTTTTTCTTCAAAGATTTTATAGTTTCAGTCATAAATTTAGGGAATGGTAACGGATATCTATGCATGTTGGTCATTTAGTTAATATTATAAAACTGCATTTGTTTGTTACTTTTCTATATTTTATTATCAAAGGTAAATATTTTTGTTAATCAGAATGACACACATATCAAAAATATGGTTAGGTTTTTGGAATTGCATGTTTTTATGTAGTTAGTTCTACCTTTTAGGTAGCAGTTTAGTTTATAGTAAAGGATATTTAATGTCATGAAAATTGGAAATTATACAATCTATATATATAATACTCTTATACGGCGCCCAAATTTCCTTATATTTCTATCTCTAGAATGGCAACAATCGAAATGAACAAAAATACTACTGATTTCAAAATGGCCGACTGAAAACAACAAAAAAGTGTTTCTTCAGGAATGGCTTGAAAAAGGGAAAAATAACTATAAATATTATGCACAAAACATAGTTCGACACGGCAGAAAAACATTGAATGTATTTTTTTGAGAAAAGCACTACGAAATAACACAAGGATCGACAATTTCGGGAATGGCTGCAATAAGGCCAAAAAATGAAAAACAACCATAAATATTATGTGCAAAACATTGTTTCAATCAGTAAGTTTAAATTTTAACATGCATTTGTTTACACTTTCGCCTAACGTAAAGATAAGTTGATTTTGATTCACTCTAAGTGTTATATAAGATTCGTTATTAGTTTAAAAAAAACCAACAACTTTAGAATAGAATCAGTAAGTTTAAATTTTAACATGCATAATATTAGGGACTTAATTATTGTTTGAAAAATTCCAAACTAACAAACACTATTGTTAATAAAAAAAAGAAAAAATCAAATTGTTTTTAAACATAGTTTAAAAGCGTTGATGGCTACCACAGTTTCCAATTTATTTACAAATGGATCTTAGTCGAGCAGCGAAATATTTTCGCAATAATAAACATTTATTTATAAGCATCAATTTATAATTATTTTATTTTAAAAGGATACTAAAGGGCGGTTAACCTAAAGGACCATGTCCGGATTTGGCGCCAGTCTAAAAATGTCGCCAAGTCAAAATGACAACAAACATAGCGTTTGCCAAGTCTGTGAAATGACAACAAAAATGTTTTACTTAAAATGCTGCTCAAAACTGAAAATGTCTGCTGAGCTAATATGAAAGATTTCTTTATTAAAAATTATCGTGGCATTTACGATCGTAGATCATAGCGATATTTTAAAATAATACGATTTACGAATTATTAGCAATGAAAGAAATGGACAGATTCAACTTATAAAGAAAGTAGCAAAGTTAATTCTCTGATGCAAACAGAATATACATAGAAAAAACTATTTGATAATTATTTGCTTAAAATAACTATTTGGAGGGTTCAAACAAGGTTCAAGAATGGAGTTACACACAGATGCCAGTAAAGTTAGTTTCGGATCAATATTGCTGCAAGAAGACAGTTCGGGAGAACTCCACCCCATTTACTACTATAGCAGGAAGACTTCACTTCAAGAAGAAAAACTCTCTAGTTACGAGTTAGAGGTTTTGGCGATCATACCTTCATTGAAAAACTTCAGGAACTGTCTATTAGGTTCAAAGTTTACTATTTATACAGACTGTGCAGCTTTTAAACCAGTGGCGTAGCGAGGGGGGGGTTACGGGGGGTTAGAACCCCTCCCATGGGGTCTTACAAAAGTTTTTTGCAGAGCTCCAATACCACTTATCTCAAAAAATTTCACAAATGGGGGGGGGGGGGGGGGGGGGGGAGAGAGAATCAAACCTTTCTTCATTAAAAAGTTAACTTTTATGAATTGCTGTAATAATTTTTACATAGAACCTCTTTAAGGCCATCTCGATTATCGCACACCTTGTCTTTTCAATTATCCTCAGTGTATAATTAACGTTGTTTCAATATCTACTCTACACTCAGGAAAGATTGCGATAAGGGATGTAATTGTACAATAATTATAATTCAAGATCTTTATATAAAATGGCCGGATTGTAAGAATAACAAAATTTTGGTGGCGCAGTTTTTGTCAATAGCGATTTGTGGGAATAATTATATAAATTATAAATAAAAAAAATATTCGCAAACCTCTAAAATATTTATTACTTCGAAATTAACATTGGGGCCCTAATGTCCAGGATTAGGGCCCCTAGTCGGAAGGACCTAAAATCGCATTCCATTACAACAAGAAATTTGCATAAAAGTTTAATTAATTTTGTAAAATTTGTTAGTATTATTGCAATCTTCGTGACTTTTCAATTATTTTTAAAAAAAGTTTAAAAGACAACTTGATAAACAAAAGTCATTAAAATATTTAACAACAGTGGGTCCTATGTCATTTAAGTAACATTTATTATTAAGGAAAGACCACTTCTCATTTTCTAAATGTGTAAAACAAATATTTGTAATAATAAATGGTAGGACACTTGCAGTTTTAATGTCAAAAAATGTTGTGTTATAAATGGGTGTTACAAAATCCCACTGCTTCCCAGTTTTGTCTTTTTCTTTAGTATTTCGGATATAATAAGAATAAAAATTAAATACTGTAAAGCTATTTTTCCGTAATATATAGTATTTTTGATTTGTCACAGTTTTTTCAATAATTGTTATATATTTCATTAAAAAATATTCAGTTTATCCCTTTTCCGTAGACTCCGTAAAATGAAGAGAAAAGCCGTTTTTCTGTTCTGTGGGCAGACGGCATACAAGAAACTTTTTTTAGAGCATTGACGACCAAGTCTGAGAATGGAGATTTTGTTTCATTCACTTCCGGTGGGGTCATTTCCTAAGGGGTCCTCCATTCGGAGGGGGGACCCCTAGTCTCTTATCTACTTCTGGATTTCCCGCGCTATTGACAACATTCCATTTACACTTGTAGTAGCAGAAGGCACTATCCGCCTCTAAACACTGAGCGTGGAGGATAAGTGATACACATCCCGCTATATAGAAATTTTGATGATTATTTAAATTAAATTACCAAAAATACTTAATTTTGGAAAACAGAATTGGGGACCTTTAATTATGAAAGTCTTCACGATATAAGATGTAAGTTATGATTCGTTATCTTTTATATTATTTATTATTTTCTCCATTTATTTACAATAAATATTTTTTAATATTATTTGTAGTGGCCAATATAACGTTAGGTTTCTATTTGTTAATTAATACTTATTTTAATTGAAAGCCTTAGATTTCCCCTACACACACTTTTAATTTTTGTTTTAAAGTAAGAGGTT
Organism: Oedothorax gibbosus; assembly: GCA_019343175.1. Classification (NCBI taxonomy): domain Eukaryota; kingdom Metazoa; phylum Arthropoda; class Arachnida; order Araneae; family Linyphiidae; genus Oedothorax; species Oedothorax gibbosus. Next base: position 72,941 of record JAFNEN010000896.1, on the reverse strand, counting down.
TAAGAGTTCATTAAATAGTTACTAAAGTTAATATTTTAAAATCATTCTAATGAAATTATTTAATTTCTAATGAATGAATTAATATTTAATAGAATTGTTAATTAATTACAATTAATTAGCCATTTAAGTCAATTAAAACTAATTAACTATATTAATAATAAAACTATTATTAAACTTGATTTTTAATTAATCATAACTAATGTAGTTTTGGCTAAACCCTAAACCAAGGAGACAACATCGAACTTTTGTAACGAAATTTGGAACCGCGGTCAAGTGACGCTGGAAACGAGAGGAGGGTGATACTAATGAACCAGAGTCTCGAAATAAGTTGCATCCAACTAAACTTAAAAAAGAAAGTTTATAAGATTATTTAAAGAATTTTTATTTCACTTTTAAAGAGATATATTTCGTAAAAATATATTTTCATTAAAAATGATATGATATATATTATACATTAAAAATGATATGATATATTATACATTAAAAATGATATGATATATTTTCATTAAAAATGTCCGGTTTGTCCTATTTTATTTCATTCTGTAAAACTAAAAGGAAACGCTGCCTCCTCTTTGTGGGGAGGACCACAAGAATATATTCTTTGAAAGGGACTGTGGGGTCGGAAGTCCTGGGGGGGGGGGGGGAGGTCCTCGGTGACGCACCCTAACTTTATAGCTTTCTACCACAACCCACAACCTCATTCTGCACAAAACGAAGGTTAAAGTATCAATTTCACGTCTTGTTTTTCTTGGAATTTTTTTTTGTAGGATGCACACCCCCACCCCGTCTCTTAGCCAATAGACCAGTCTCTCTGTGACTAACTAGAAAGCGCGGGAACGGGGGGGTCTTTTAGAAAATAAACACATACACAAGGCAGCAGGCAGCTCGTTCTGTACTGTACTTGTCATTCATTGTCAAACTTAAAAGCACTAGAAAACTCCTATAGTTTGAAGTGTATTTCACCGCTATTTTTATAAAATAAATGATATTTTGGTTCAAAAATTAATTAATGTAACCAAAATATAACTCAATTCTTGCAAAAGAAATTGCGTATTTTGATAAGTCTTCACACTCTTCACTAATCATGGTATTGAGGTAAGTGACGATTTGTTATACTTTATGTAATTATACATTATCTGTATTTTTTAATCGTTATAATTTTTGCATTTTGTAGTAGCTATATGATGCGAAGCTTGTTTGTTAGTTACCATTTTTTTTTAAATAGACAGCCTTAGATTTATTTACCCAAAACGTGAAATTTTTTGTTAACTTATATAAATCGGTAACTTTAATCCTCATTAACTTTATAATACATCAGTAACTTTAATCCGAAATGAGTGCTTAAGCGTGTTTATTAATAGTTACCATGTGTTTAAGTTCATCATTAATGAAGAAATTTGACTTCTTATGATAATTTATTTTATTTGTAATAAATAATTTAATTTATAAGTTATAATTAATAATTTTAATTTATTAGTACTAAGTTATGCAAATTAATGAATGTTATTAATTATAACTAATTTTGTTTTAAACATATAATTATTAATATTCATTAATTAGCATATTCAGTTAAAAACTACATTGATAATTATTATAATGAAGTTTCCTTTAAATCGAGTCGGCAACTTCAAAATTTTGTAACCCCCCCCTTGGAACAATCCTGGCTACGCCACTGTTTTAAACAAACCATGGATAAGAAAGATATAACTCCGAAGGTAGCTCGTTGGGCTTTATTCATGCACGATTTTGACTTCATCATCAAACATCGTACTGGTACACAGATGAAACATGTTGATGCTTTGAGTAGAATTTCAGCTTTATCGACCACCAGATCACAAGAAGAGTTGACGACAAAAATTGCAGCTGCTCAAGATGAAGATGAACATATCAAGATGATTAAGTCTTTCGTCCAAAAAGAAGAGGACAATGAACATGTAGTAAAACAAGATGTTTTATACAAGTACCAGGATGGTCGGGAATTGCTTGTATAGTACCCCAAGCTATGCAAACAGAAATTGTTCGTGAGGCGCACAACAAAGGATATTTCGCATCTGCAAAGACAGAAGATCTTTTGAAAAGAGAATTTTACTTTCCTCAAATGAGAAAGCAAGTTGAAAACGTCATCAAGAATTGTGTCCATTGCATTCTATACAACAAAAAGAGAGGAAATGCAGAAGGTTTTTTGACCCCTATACCTAAAGAAAACGTCCCTTTGAATACTTATCATTGCGATTTTATTGGACCTCTCCCTTCTACGAATAAGAACTATCAACATATTTTCACAGTCATCGATGCATTTACGAAATTTACCTGGCTGTACCCAGTAAAATCCACTTCAGCTAAAGAAGCCATAGACAAACTTTGTATTCAACAGACAACATTTGGAAACCCTTTACGTATCATCTCAGATAAGGGATCAGCGTTTACATCAAATGAGTTCAGAGAGTATTGTCAAAACCAGAACATCAAACACGTGTTAATTACAACTGGAGTTCCGAGAGGAAATGGACAAGTCGAAAGACTGCATGGAATTTTCATTCCCGTTCTTTCCAAGTTATCTATTGACGATCCTTCGAAGTTGTTCAAACATGTGTCTTCAGTCCAGCGAATTTTGAACAGTACAGTTTCCAGTTCAACTAAATACACTACATTTAAACTAATGATTGGAGTCGAGATGAAGAACAAAGAAGACCTGCGAATTAAAGATACTTTACAAGACGAATGCATCAATTTCATGGAGAGACAGATAAAAGAATTAAGGGAAATTTCCAAAGCTAACATTCTGAAGGTACAAGAGAAGAGCAAGAGTCAGTATGACCGAGATTACATTTATTATCGATAGACACCTTTCAGAATCTTGTCTAGATAGCTGGAAATATAGGGTAGCTACTTCTTTTTAAGAGTATATTTAATATCTTACATATACTGAATCATTTACCATACAATAGGAAAAATAAATCCGCATTTGAATAGTTTTAGTCAAAACTTTTATTAAAATATGTACATTTTTGTAACCTTGAATTATTAACTTAGGAAAAAAATATCTAAACAATATTTAAAAATTATAAGGTATAATAATATGTGTCGACTAGGTGATCCTCCTTGGGTACTATTAATTACATAAAAAATATATAGTAGAAAGTCGAAATTAATTACTTTGATAAACATTAGCAGTTTCGGTTACATTTTATTGACAATGTAGGAAGTCAGCTTTATCTTATCATAATATTGGCTTTCTTTAAAAAAAACTATTACTAGCATCTTGATAATTATCTTTTAACTCTAGACCTTTTGCCAAAATGTTTTAACCAAAGTATTGTAAAAAAAACCTATATTTTTAAGAAAATTGCACCTAAGTAAATCATTTAAATAATAGTTGAACGTTTTAAATATATATATTTTTTTAAGTTTAAACAGTAAATATAAGAATTATTAAACATTTTTACCGGGGGACTAATTAGTTTTACCACGGTAGCTATAGACTAAACAATTAAAATAGCACTATCCATTTGAAATACATTTAAACGTAATAAAACTGCCTATTTACAATTTGTGAAATAGTTTTAGATTACTTTTTTATACATAAGGACATTACTGATTAAAATAATACTAACGATTTGAAATACACTTAAACATAATAAAACTGCTTACTATAAGAGAATATTTACAACTTCTCCACTTGAAAATTTTATAAAACACATTTCATATGTTAAGAATAAAAAAAATCAGAACATACATTAAACGTTAGTTATTTCTAATAAAAATTGATCATGGAAACACATATATGTTAAAGAAATTTATAATATTTTTAGATTAGTCTATTTTTGATATATAATTATGAATTTCTTTTGTCAGAATTAAATTGTATATCCATTAAACTTGTACTACAATTTGGAATACTTCAATAAAAGCCATTAAAGGATTCACCATTGTTAGTTAATACATCTCGGAAGAAAGCAAAAAAAAAAAAAGTGGAGAACTCACACAATAAAAAAAATATTGCCAGTCTGGTCTGAGTCTGAGTTGAACCTACATCAACTTAAATATCGTTTTCAAATTAACTAATAATAAAAGAAAGTTACAAAAAACATAACAACTATCAAAAATAAGGAAAAAACATGGAAAAATAGAGTTATTCACAAAAAGTCGTCTTTTTTATATGGATAAATGAACATAATACATTTTTTATAACAGGAAGACCTTTTCTAACTTACGTAAAAAAAATTTGTTGGTTGAAAATAAGATAAAAATTTAAAATAAAATAAACTTTAAAAGTAAAAACTTTAAAAAAACAGACTTACATTTAAAATAAATAAACTTCAACATTTAAAAGTAAAAACTTAAGCTTTGAAATTATAAAACATTATAAGATAAAGTTATCTGTGTAAAAATATTTCTATGTAAATAAAAAAAAATGTGTTTTATCATACATTCTGTGTGTTTATTTAGAAATAAGTATCAAAAAAGAGAGTTCTCCACTTGAAAATTTTATAAACTCTATTTTAAGACATATATAGTAATTTATAATATTTTTATATTAGTCTATTTTTAATATATAATTGTGAATTTCTTTTGCTATATAACGCGGGTTTGAACCCCACTTTTAATATTTATTCACGCTTATTTCATTTATTTTTTTGAGTAAAACCAATCAATAGCATTAAAAATCATTTATTTTCTCATCGATAGATAGCGCCATGATTTACCATTCCTTAAAACTAGACATATAACTACGCCACATAAACCTACTCATGACGTCATATAAACCTACTCTATTACAATACCGAAATTAAAACAACTCCATTCCTTCTACGTCATATAAACCTACTCATGACGTCACATAAACCTACTCTATTACCATACCGGCCACGTGCACACCCGCTTACGTCATATCCAATTACTCATATCCGCTTACGTCACTTCAGGTGACTCATATTCGATGACGTCACTTCAGGTGACGTCACTTCCTGTGTGGAGGAGCTGATCCTCAATCCTCCACATGTTGCAGAACCCCCATTTCTTACTTACTTACAGCCCCACTTATATAATCAAAAGTAGCCTTATTACAGTAACATGGAAGTAAATACTAAAATTTTTTGATGAACTAGCCACACTACCTTCAAACCTCAGCTCCAGCTCACTTATTATTTGGTCAATGTATGGAATAAATAAAGATATTCTGTAATATGATTCGGCAGTTTCAGCAGGTTGGGTTTCTCTAAATTTTTGCCGTTTGGCCATTTGGAGAACATTTATTTCAAAAAACGTGTTTAAAACTAAGGTCTTCTTCCTTTTTAAAGATAGATGAAAATGCCTTTTCGCACATGTCTAAAAAACTCGTTTAAAATCTTTCACTAGTTCTACAGCCAGAATAAGTTCTAGAGACTTCAGTTGTAGAAGCCTAGAAACAGGGAAAAGCAACTTTTTAAAGCCTTCGTCCGTTTAGCCAGTCGTTTGCATGACAATCCGTAACAAATGATTTAGGTTGGAAAGTGATATGAACAACGGTTTTGGTTCTGTTTTTCAGGAATATTGTGGAAATTGGCTCTTTTTTTGCACTAAAATACATTTTTGTCGATTTCAATTTTTAAAATTATACAAATTTGGGGAAATTAATTTATTAATTTGGACGAAATTGCACTTTGTCACAGGTACATGAATATATATATTTTTAGAAATTTGTGTTGTTTAAAGCCTGCAACATGTATAAATCATAAAATTATCATGTATAATTTCAAATTTTTACATTATAAAAACATAAGTAACTATCAACCTATATACTGCGGTTTTTTAAAACAAATAGGGGCTGCGCTGCGCCCCTAGGCGAGCAAGCTCGCAAATTAGTGGATGAATCTCTCCGATCTCCTCAGGAATTGCTACCCAATTAACTTTTGACCACTTTGCTCGACAATCTGAACTCCTGTTGGCGAGAAATTACGGCAATATATTTACATATTTGTTGCCAATAGTGCCAATCTCAATTACGGCAACCATGGCTAATGTTGACATCATTTAGTTTTGCTATTGCTTCTGCTGTTCAATTGATATATATGCTGTTAGCTTGCAAAACTTTCGCATATTTTGAATTTCTTTGATAAAGTTGATCCCAATTATGGATAGAAGAATTAGGAAAGGCAGAAGCAAAAAACGAGGTCGTCGCTCTATCTCTCAAAGATTGAGGCGGAAAAATGAACAACAAAATGCTCAAAGGTATATGTATGTATATCACCCATTATTTACTGTTACGTAGTGTTATAAACCTGAATTTTACTATTTCATGTAAAGTATTAAACTGTCTTCGAAATCTGCATTTATTTTATTTTTGAGCAGTAAGTCCATTTCGCGCTCTTGTCTTATTTTACTAGTACTTTATGGTAGTTTATAGCATGGTTTATAGTATGAGTTCAGGTGAAACCTAAATTGATCGATAGTCGCATTTTTTTTATTATTATTTTAATACCCTAGTTAAATAAATTATGAAAATATTTGATTTTACCGACTATTAATTAGGATAAGAATTATCAAATAAGATTTAGTGAGTGTCTATTACCTAAGGGATATTGAATAGAAATTGTCAACCAATTCATGTATGTGCTATCAACTATTTTTGTGTTGTATGTAATTATGTTCATAGAAATATTTAGTTTAATAAACAAGGACACAAATGACAGTAATTATTTTATTTCCTCTTATTTTATTGTGTTATTGCCTGGATCTATGTTGTAGAATCAAAACTAAGCTACTTAAATATCAGAATAGAACACATGCGGGATGTAAAAAATAAACAGGTGTTCTTGATAATTATAATTTTTTCATTTTATTGTGGTATTAATTTTTTTTAAAACAAATAATATAGTAATTTGTGTAGAATAATTGTTCTTCAAACATATCAATAATAAAAATTGAAGTTGTGTGTGTTCCTTATTGACTTATAAACTAGACATTTGTTTGACTCGTAACGTGGCACAATTCGTAGTTCATGATTATGATATTTGAACTTTCGGTTTCAAAATGTTCTATTTTTAGAGAAAATTCGAATTTTCTGAAAAAACTACACCACTTTGGCTCAAATCCGATCATTTTTTTTTTACTTTCCTGATGCCACCTGCTGAAAAAATTAAATAAAACTTAACGAAAATAATTAAAATTGATTTTTTTTATTTTGTTGCCATACCCTTCAGAGACTATATTCATTATTTAAAAAAAATTGACATCTTTCAAGTGGCGTAATTCCGTCCAGTATTTTCTCGCCAAATTCTTACCCAAAACGCGCCCGTGCGGAGAACGGGTATTTATTTGCTAGTGCTACAAATATAAAGAAAACTAAAGAATTCATCATCATTAACAAGAACATAAATGATTGATTTATCTGTTTTCTTATTTTTGGTAATAAATGTAAAGTTATTTCAGAAGGGGGGGGGGGGGGGCATGTTTTTACCAAGAAGGAAGGCGGTAAAAACCATATAATAAATTTCGGTAAAAACCTTTTATGGTAAATACTGTGCCTACAATGCCTAAAAAGGTTTTGTTAATTACATAGCTATATAATATAAAAATAAAATTTATAACTACTAAATATACATTTAATATTTTTAGGGATTTGAATATAGAAGCCTCTGAATCAACTTCAGAGCTTCTGGATGCTGGGACACCTGTAGATGAAAATAATTCAGGGAAGCAAAATGAAACATCTCCGGAGCCAGTGGAAGAGATGAGTCCTTACTATTTGAGCATTCAGACACCATTCCAGAAAAAAAATTTCCTCCAAGCAGAGTTATTTGTGATGTAGAGTTTGTGTTGACTCAGGCACGGCAGCTTGAACGTCATTCTTTTCATTGCAATTTTAGTGGGGAAATGATTTTCAACAGAGTTACTCGTTTAGGCCTTGTACATACTTATTATTTCATTTGTAACCAAAAGCTATGTGGGCATAAAGAGCAAATATTAACAGACAGGGGAAAAAAATCTTTGAATCAACTAGCTGTATTAGGAGCAATGTCTGTTGGCAATGGCTTTTCCCAAGAAGAACAGGTATTTAGCGCAATGAATATGTCATACATGAGCAAAAACACATATTCCAGTTGTGAAAACATTGCTGGCAACGTTATTGCTGCTCATTCTAAAGAAAAGATTAATGAAGCGATAAATGCAGAAAAGTCTTTAGCTGAGGAAAGAGGTGACGTGGACAAGGATGGTTTTTCAAATATATGTGCAATTGTTGATGGGGGTTGGGTAAAGAGATCTTATGGGCATGGTTATAATTCATCTAGTGGAGTTGCAGTTATATAGGTGCAATAACCCAAAAAATATTATTTATTAGTGTCAGAAATAAAATTTGTTTAGTATGCATTGCTATTGATGATGGCAGAATTACTGATAAGAAGCATGCATGTTTCAAAAATTGGTCAGGGCCTTCAACTGCCATGGAAAGCGACATCATTATTGAAGGCATGAAATATCTGGAAGAGAATCATAACATACGTTGTACAAAGATCATCGGAGATGGAGATACAAATTTGATGACTAATATTCAAGACAGTGTGTCATATGGCGGATGGGTTCTAAAAATAGAATGTGCAAACCATGCAGTACGACGTTATTTCCGAGCACTAGAAAAATTGCAGAAAAACACATCAAAATTTTCTGGCAAGAAAGGAGTAATGGCAAGAAAAGTTTTATTGGAACGTATGTCTCGATTAGTTAAAGGTGCTAGAGAAGCCATAAAAAATAATGCAGTGCCAAATCTTTCCAAGCCAAATGAAAAAAGTGTACAAAAGCTGATCTCAGAAATATTAAATGGACCAGCCCATGTATTTGGTAAGCATGAAGACTGTGGTAGTTTCTGTAAGAGAAAGGGTGATTCGGAAAAATCTGTTTTTGATTTAATGCAAGATACTGGCATGTATTCAGCAATTATGGAAGAGATCAGAAGGGTCCTCGTATCATGCTGCCATACTCTTGTTTACAACTTAACAAATAACCCTGCAGAAATTTATATGAGTCAACTGAGTAAAGCCATTGGAGGAAAAAGAATCGATTTTGCTAAAGGTGGTTCTGTTGAAAGACGAGCTAACATTGCTGCATTAGCTTTTCAGAGCCCTGGTCAAAAGTGGCAGCATGGTACTAATAAAGCATTGACTGGAAGGAGCCCAGGAACACCTCTTGCCAAATTTATCAAGCGAAGACAGAAGATTTATTTGAAACAAATTAAACAGCGTCAATTGTTCAAAAGAAAAAGAAGAACAATGAAACACGTACCTCGTGGGGGTGATGGAAATTATGGCGATGAACCTATTGTTCCAGATTTGACTCCTGAAATCATTGCCTTGAAGAAGACAGTTGAACATTTGGCATCTATCGCTGTACAGAAATATGATGAATTGGAAGAAAAAACACGCGAGCAATCTAATAGTGAAAACTGGCTTTACGAAAGAAGCAAAAGAATATCTTCTACATTGTTCAAAGATGTTGCGGAAAGGAGGGTGACAACACACAGCGCAAATCTTTTGAAAAAAATTGTTTACAGGGATAAAATATCTACCAAAGCTATTGAATATGGTCGAGCCAATGAATCAATAGCCATTAAAGCCTATGAAGAATTAAAATGCATGACTGTCCAACGCTGTGGAATGTTTGTTGATCCTGAAAATCCATTCCTATGTACAAGTCCTGATGGCCTTGTTGGCACAGAGGGATTGGTTGAAATTAAATGCCCTTATTCAGCAAAAGATTCTACCAGCCTTCTTGATGTTTGTAAATCTCACAACATTGGATTTAAAGTAAATGATGATGGTTCTCTTTATTTACCAAGATCCCACAAATACTTTTACCAAATTCAAGGTCAACTAGCGATTTGTAATAGAAGTTGGTGTGATTTGTTTGTTTGGTCTCCAAATGATTTTTATTGCATTCGTATTAATCAAGATCATACATTCTGATTCTGGGCTCGGATAGTGCCAAAGATGAAACTATTCTACATGGATTGCTGTCTGCCAGAGAATTTAGATTCAAGATTTAGAAGAAAACTACCACTACGTGAGCCCGAATATATTCTAATGGCCATACAGAAAAGAGATGAAAAGAAGGCGACAAAAATTAAACGCAAGCGAAAAGAGACACGTGATGTTCAGGAACAATCCCCAGATTCTCACAGTGAAGAACAGACTGCTGAAATGGAAACATCTCTCTCTGTTGTTCCTGTGGAAATCAGAAATGAATATGTCGCGAAAAGGCCCAGAAGAGAACATAAACCAAAGAAAGTATTTGACTTATAAGTATGAAAGTATAGACAGAGCTACGATAATCATTGTTCATGCCATGTTATCTTAAAAGTTTGTTGTTATTTTCTAGATTATGATAAAGTTTTTTGAAATAAGCGTTGTCTGTACTTTTTCTTCACGATCAGATTGTTACTTGTGTATGTATTGATGAACATTTTAATTGTCATTTCTTTACAGCGGTGTTCTATAATGCTGGAATTCATTTTGAATTTCTTAATTACTAAGAAATCTTTTTAATTGACTTTTGTACCTTTTTTACAGTCTTCTATATATCGACAATTAACCTTTCTTTGATAATTAATTTTTTGATAATTGCTTACGTATGACGTTAACATTTAGTATATTATATTGAATACTTGTTTTCATTTATTGATTATATTATGTACTGCACATTTATTGTATATAATTATTGCTTGCCTAATTTGTAATATTGACATAGCCATAAATTTGTTGCCATTTCTATACAGCCGGGTTTTCAGAGGATTTGTATGTCATGTTTATATATATGCATGCATCAATTCCTTGGATTTCCCAATGACTGTATTTGGTGAATTTTAGAATTTAGATAAGAAGTTTCCATGAAAATATACTCCAGCAAAAACAATTGAATTATTTTGTGTTCGCTGGAGGTTCTTTGGTATCCTAATAAATTCCTAATCCTAATAAATTCCTATATCCTAATAATTTGGTATCCTAAATAAACCACAGGACCCTGAAAGAAGCATCCGAAATACTGAAAACCTAACACCATGAAAAAAAAACCAAGTGAGTTGGGTTTTTCATGAAAAAAACCCAGGTGTTTTACAACCCTGTTCAAACCATAGAGTAAGGAGTGGGATAAAGAGGCTTCTTTCTCATTGGACCCCCATACAATCGCCTTAACATTGGAGTTTCCCATAGACACTAGCGACACCTACGCAAAACGGGAAAGGAATGTGAAGGGGAGGAAGTGAATGGGAGGGAGGAGGAGGAAAAGAGGATAAATAGTGGCGCCATCTGTGTGATTGCAAAATTACTGCCAAGAGCACTGAGCTAAAGTATTCTTTAGCTCAGTGCCCAAGAGGGGAAAAAAAATTTCGTGGGGCAGTCAAGATTTGATCCGGGGACTACGGGACAAGAGTCGCATGCTTTACCACTGAACCAGGGAATCTTGTCTGCGGAGCACGATCTAAAGTTCAATTTGAGTTTCTCATTATAAACTAGTGATTCTTATAAAAGTCGTCTTTATTAGTTATATTTACTGAAAATGGATAATAAGAGGAGAATAAAAGATATAAAATAAGTTACACAATTATTTTATACTTGCATTTATTTTTTTTACACAATGCAATATTTTTCTTGCATACATAATTGAACTCAATAGAATTTTATCATGAATAAATTTAAGACGCTTATTTTTAAATTTTATTTTTATGATAACTGATAGTGTTACAATTTTTAATTTCTTAACTTTTTATACAAATATAATATTCTTAGTAAAATGCAACGATAAATTAGAAAAAAACTAGTTTCAAAGATAAAAATTTTTCATATTTTTTAAAGAGAATACTGAAAACTTAATAATTTTCGAAAATATTATTTAATTAATAAAGCAAAAAAAATTGAGGTACACCTTTTTATGCGCATCATGTGAATCTATTAACAAAAAAAAACTCTTTTAAATAGATAATGCATGAAGATGAATACAATTATTATTTTACATTGTTAGTTAACGAAACTTTGTTCAGTTATACGTTTGTTCTTTTGTACGTTTTTAAAATTATTTACGGTTTTAAATTGAGTAGGATACGAAGACATTTTACTAACATTTAAAAAGTTTCGTTTTAAAAATTATTGTAATGTTTATTAATCTATTTTTTCATTGAAAGCTAAGTTAAAATATAATTATAACTTTTTTAATTTAATTTGTATGTTTTATTAATACCATTTAAAAAAAATATTTTTTATATTTTAAATGAAAAGTTAAATGCACATTTTGTTTTATAAAATATTTTATAAACTACAATATTTTCTGAAATATACATTAAAAATTGTAATTTAAAGATACTTTTATTCAGATATTTTTTTTAATAAAATATTGTATTTAACTTATTCACACTTTTACATTCTTTATATTTCTTATCATAAACATCTTTAATAAAAATATTTCTACTGTAATTTTTAAAAAACTTTAAATATTATGCTCTTATTTGTCTTTTTAATAATTTATAAATAATAATGCACACGTTTACTGCACACATAATAATGGACGGTCGAATCATCGCGTTTTTTTGTCTTCCAAACTCGAATCGAAGTCCCTTCACGTTTCTCCTCACCCGCCCCGCTTCGTAATACCCCCTCAACCCCCCGTCCCCCCCCCCTACTTGGCGTGACGTTTCGAAGAGGAGGGAGGTGTGTGTGTGGAGGGGTGGGTAGGGCCACATTCCAATCCCGTTTTCCGTAGATGGCGCTCACATCTGTCTACAAAACCGGTTGGTGAAACCTCTTCTTACCCTCCTTACTCTATGGTTCAAACTACCATAATGTGTGTGCATATGGACATCGTTTTTACAAATGTCTACAAGGGAAACAGTCTTATTATATTTTGCATTTACATAGGTAATATAGGCACTTATAAACATTAGTTATTTAACATCTATTTTATAAATACCTATTATAACATATGGGGGGGAAAAATTAACACTCTCTACAAAACTTAGTACAATTTAACATTGTCTTAAATCAATTTTTAGATCAAGAATATTCAATAATCTGTCCTTAAACTTTTAAAATTAAATGTTTAGTATAATTAAAAACTGATTTTTACACTTTTCAACACCTTGTCTATAATATTATTGAATTATTTTATCTTTATTATTTTTTAATATTCTTTTTACAACTTTTGAATACCTTACTATGTAAGCTATTTTTTTTTGTACAAATGATATAATTTTTGAAAAATATTAAACAGTAATTTTTAGTGCATATATTTATTGCAGCGTCATTTTATATCAGCAAATGAACACGAAGTTGGCGCACCTTAAAAAACGTATTTGTTTCTGTAAGAAAGTTTCAATTCAACTAATTTATCTGTGGATGTGGACTAAATAAAAATCGACTTCGAAACTCTACCTAACCACGAAAATCGAAATAGTCAGTACAGCTGTAAAACAATACCTCTACATTGAAGGGGGAAATCTATTTATAGAAAAGAATCAGCGGACTTGCATTTGCACGGAAACTGCTCAGTAAATTTTATTCTATAATGTTGTGCGCATCGAGGCTTGGCGCAAAAAGTAGGCGATCGAGCTGCCATATTTTCTGCTTTATCGCTCTACGATTGTACTGCCATCTATGGGGTGAAAAGCAGGAAATTTCAGGCTGACGCTTCCTGTTAAAAGAGCACATCTGTGAAACAATTAAGTGTGACTTAAAAGTACTTTAAAGTTATTTTGCCCCTCCCCCTTCCCAAAAAAATTCAAGTGACAATTCAATTTGTATCGATTATATAGAGAGATTTTAAAAAACCCATTACTTAAATCCCCTACTATAATTTTTTTTCTGTCTTGGCAATTTTTTAATAAGTATTCAATCTATAAAATACTACAAATTCAGACACTTTTGTGAGACAGATTTTTAGCCTACTTTTCTTTTTTTAATTCGAAAGAATTAAAAAAAATGAAAAAGTAGGTATTGACATGCGGTCGATGTCCGTCTGTCTGTCCGTCCGTACCCCCCTTCCAAAATCGGTTCTAATCATCGGATCTTAAAAATTCTTTTTTTGTTAGAAAGCTATAACCTCAGATACCCAACTTTCATACTTTTTGTCCGTCTGTCTGTACGTCCGGACGGACATAAATCAACTATCTGTCGGCGAATTTCCCATTGAATTAGCATTGAAATTCAATTTTGAGTCATTTAAATCACTGTAGGTATTGAAATGCGGTTGATGTCCATCTGTCTGTCTGTTCGTATGTCTGTCTGTTCGTATGTCTGTCCGTCTGTCTGTCCGCCTGTCTGTCCGTTTGTCTGTCTGTCTGTACCCCCCTTCCAAAATCGGTTCTAATCATCGGATCTTAAAAATTCTTTTTTTGTTAGAAAGCTATGACCTCAGATACCCAACTTTCATACTTTTTGTCCGTCTGTCTGTACGTCCGGACGGACATAAATCTACTATCTGTCGGCGAATTTCCAATTGAATTAGCATTGAAATTCAATTTTGAGTCATTTAAATCACTGTAGGTATTAAAATGCGGTTGATGTCCATCTGTCTGTCTGTTCGTATGTCTGTCTGTTCGTATGTCTGTCCGTCTGTCTGTCCGCCTGTCTGTCCGTTTGTCTGTCTGTCTGTACCCCCCTTCCAAAATCGGTTCTAATCATCGGATCTTAAAAATTCTTTTTTTGTTAGAAAGCTATGACCTCAGATACCCAACTTTCATACTTTTTGTCCGTCTGTCTGTACGTCCGGACGGACATAAATCTACTATATGTCGGCGAATTTCCCATTGAATTAGCATTGAAATTCAATTTTGAGTCATTTAAATCACTGTTCCCAAATCAACAATGGCATGAGAAACTTTATTTAAACATATTTGAAGCAAAATAATAATTTCATGAATCAGTTTGGAATGACGTCATAAATGTAGAACAATTTGATTCTTTGATTATTCATTAATTATCTACCAAGAAAGCGGCAAGGCATACTTTTGCATGCAATTATGCTTAGTTTTAATTTACATTTCTTGTTTTTTAATGCAGTTCGGAGTAGTTTCATTACTTTTGTTATTAATAAATATTTATTCTTCGAACTACAAATAAATCACGAGCAGATGATAAATAATATTTAATTAATTTGCGAATGAATATTAAGGAAAATAGTTGATTTTGGCTTTTAGAAGTTTAAATTATAGCTGGGTGCTGTGTTTCGATTTTTTTTTCTAATGTGTATAAATCTAGTGTAGAAACGGCTGTTGATGATATTTACTTTAGGAACCTAGTTTTTTTCCCGATTAGAACTTCAGTAAGTATTTAAGTAACAGGAAAGTAGGCTATTTTAGTTCTTTATGAACTTCTTGTTTTTTTTCAAATTTCAGCAAAAAACGGCATTTTTGGCTTTTTTAAAAATATTTTGTGGACATGAAATTTAGACCATTTGCTACATTCAGCAAAAAAATTGGAGTTGTCCTATGAAAAATTTGTCTTAGAGATCAAAAAGTCTTTAATCTATAATTGACCTGTAACACATGACGTAGGCGTCCTTCAAGGAAGAGATGCATGCTGGGAAATATGACGATTTTCCGGTACGCCAAATTACGCCGGTATTTTCCAAATACGTTGCCAAACTCGCCAAATTATGAACTAAAATTCGCCAAATAGGCAATTTCTTTTATAAATAATTTATAAGCTGGTCGGTTGTTCGAAGGTCATTGTGTTAGAGCTGTATAATGGGTGTGGGTAGCTATATCTATTTTCTCGCCAAATTATTTCCCAAAACGCGCCAAATGAGCTAAAAGGTTTTATGTATTTATGAGGGAATTGTGATGACATTTATGAGTGCATTTTATAGCGTATTTATCATTTTGGAATTTTAAGGCGATGAAACGGAATTGTATAATTTATAACGAGCGGAAACAATAATAAGTTTATGATCCTATAACAGGGTATATGGTACACATATGTGGAATCTATTTGATACTTTTTTTTATTCCGTGCGAAGAACGGGTATAAATTTGCTAGTATATATATATATATTATTTGATGTCGTATTCCACTTTCTTAGTTTAGTTACCCACTTTCTAAATGTTATGGAAATCATAATTCTGCTTTTCTAGCTATATTTCTCATGGAAATATTTTAGGAAATCAGTTTTATTGAATAAAAACAGATGTTAAATGCAAAAATATAAGCGAGTAACCAATTAAGATTTCGGTAAAAAACGCCTATTTTGCCTTTTTTAAAAATATTTTTTAATTAAAAAACCAATTTAATTTTTTTAAAAATATTTTGCGGACATGAAATTTAGACCATTTCCTACAATCAGTAAAAAATTGGAGTTGTCCTATAAACATTTTGTCGTAGAGATCAAAAAGTCTTACTTTAAACTAAAAAAAAAATTCAAAAACCCATAACTTAAAAACCGTGGTCAAATTTATTTTCTTGTTTTGCCTATTTGCTGAAAAATAAAAAAATCTATAAAATACTACAAATTCAGACACTTTTTATAAGACAGAATTTTTTTTCTATTTCTGCAAAAAATGCTTTATTTGGCTTTTTGTTACTTTTTAATTAAAAAACTAATTGGAATTTTTTTATAAATATTTTGTGGACATGAAATGTAGACCATTTGAGATATTCAGTAAAAAATTGGAGTTGTACTATAAAAATTGTGTCGTACAGATAAAAAAGCTTACTTTTTTTTAATATACTATCACTCGCCAAATTTATTTTCTTCAGGTTCAGGTTGTTGGCTGTTCCGAAAGAGAGAAACGAAACCTGTTCGCAACCAGATAAGTATATATAATTGGCCATGCGCAAATAGGTTTCGTACTTTTTCTTTAAAAATTGCTTACAATCCCCCATCGTCCAAAGTGCTTCTGTGACTTTAAAGTTGAGCAGACCATGGACAGATACATAAAGACAAAAACACTATCATTTACGTAAACAAAAAAAAAAGGTGAAACGTTACACGTAGGGAGATCCTTGCAAAAACGCATCTCACAACAAAAAATAATAAAACTAAAAAGTAGGTTTGTTACAGAATCTATCACTTAAACCGCTTCCACACAATATTTGTGCCAACAAAAAAAACGCACTAATTTATACACTTCAGAAAGTAATTCGCCAACAGCCTTCAGCTTATCCCTAGTAGCAATTTTTCATCGACCGATAATCGAATTTTCATCGTTCACCGGTGAGCCGATGAGAATTCGAATATCGGATTTTCGTTGAAAATTGCCCGATTGCTCGATAACTGCTCGGTTCTGTCCGCTCGATCGAGCAGCCTAGGACAGGATGAGTTTTTCCGGTGAGATTCCGATCAAAAGTCAAGAAATCGATAAGAATCCGATGAGTAATAATCGAAATCTCATCGTCCGATGGAATTTCGAACACTTTCCGATAAAATTCCGAACAGTTTACGACATGTTAGTACAAAAGGTTTAAACGAGATGGCGCCACTATTTTTTCTGTTAGTCAGGTAAATACTTCGAATTTTAGGTGGAGGAGGACAGAACCAACAATCTCGGGATCCGCGCTTTTGACTTGCAACGAGGCGTTAGTCCTCTCGGCTATGGAGGCTTGCAGGGTAATTGCGTTTAAATAAAGAGCTCAAAAGGTTGATCGTTAAAGAAGTTTTATGTTATTGATTAAGAAATTTTAATTTTGATTTTTCTTTTGCAAGTTGCAAATTCCTTTTAAATATTAATTAAAGTTAACAATACTGATAGAAATATGTTTAATTTAAAAATAACTCTTGGTAACTTACGTATTGAAAAGTTGTTTGGCTCATAATACTTATTCAAAAATCTATTTTCTTTAAGTTAAGTTTTTCAAAAATTAATCAAGGCCAAAAAGTTAAAAATTAATTTCCAAGTAAATAAAAAAAATTAGTTATCACACAGTAAAAATATTTATCTTCGCAAGCAATTAAAAATGTTGTGTGTAAGTAAATAAAAAATAACTATTACCAGTTTGAACATAATAGCTTTCGGATATGTAGTTAGCGAAATAATTTAACGCAATTTGTATGTACTAAAATAAAAAAAGCCACATTTTTCGGTTTCTTATCGTTGCGATATCGATTCGTCATAATTTTCCGATGAAACGTACATTGATTGAATTTTCACCTTTGACCGATATCGAATCGATGACTTTTATCGATAGAATTTCGTTCACCGATTGCCGATATCGCCTCGTGCACTTTCGGAATACGGATGCGATCACCGGTGAGTTTTCGCTGAATCCGATGATCGATCGAGCAAATTTCGAGAAACAATGCTACTAGGGTAATTTATTTCTAATTCATAACCCCCGGGAATTGCTGCGCAATTCACATTGGCCGCTTCGCGACCGGCTCGCTCGAATAAATAAGATTATGTGCTAGCAATTTAAAAAACAAATGTGGAGCAGTACATAAATGCAAATGAAGTAAAAAAAAGTTTTAAAAATCACACGCTAAATACAAACGATTAAAAATATGCTAACGAAACCTAATTATAAAACACGAAAATATACCATTAATGACTCTAAAAATTCTTTTTCAAATGCAACAATCAAAAAGATCAATAATATAGTCCGGCATAGCAAAAACCGAATACGAACAAAAAAAACCCGAAAAATTAATGAATTCCACTTGCCGGCACGCCAAATTAACAACAAAATAGATAAACGCGCCAAATCTGATGCGCCAGTAAGCCTCGATGGCAACCCGATAGCGAACAACATAATATATCATAAAAAAAACACCGAGATTAAATAAAAAAAAAGACCAGCTGCACGAAAAAGACAAAAAGCAGATAAA
Source organism: Oedothorax gibbosus (assembly GCA_019343175.1). Lineage (NCBI taxonomy): Eukaryota > Metazoa > Arthropoda > Arachnida > Araneae > Linyphiidae > Oedothorax > Oedothorax gibbosus. The sequence continues at coordinate 54,164 of JAFNEN010000896.1, read as the reverse complement.
ATTACGTGATAGTTTTAACCTGTTCCGAAAATAAAAAAACACCTTTTTGTTCTTTTTATAAAAAAAATTAAAAATTTTTTATTCCAGTTTAGCAGAATTAAGCTAATAAAATAATTTTGTTATAAAATGTTTGTTTATTGAAAATGTTTATTAGAGTATTTGTTATGTTACATGTTTATTTTCCACTTTAGCAGAATTAACCTTATAAAATAATTATGTTATAAAAAAAGGTTTGTTTATTGAAAATGTTTATCAGAGTAATTGTTATGTTAAATGATTATTTAAAATAGTTTTGTCATAATTTTTTACTATCTTTTTTTACATAATTTAATCCATAAACCTTCTATCTTGCTATAATATATTTTAAGGCAAAATCATTTTTTTAATAATAATCTGTAAACCGTTTCTATATATAAACACAAAACCAATGTAAAAAGAACAAGTTAAAGAACTGTTCTTTTTAAAAGAACAGAAAAGAGAGCAACTGTTCTTTAAAAAAAACGTAAAATCACACATTTCTGGTGATTTTCTGTGGCGTTTTGCAGAAAAGGAATGTTTTTTTTTGTGGCTGACTTATTGTAATTTTTAATTAAAAAACTAATTGGAAATTTGAAAAACAAAAAAAAAGGGTTGAGGCATAAGGGAGACACAACTTCCCAAAAAAATTTGGGTTTCTGACATCAATATTTCATCATGTTATGGCTGCTGACACTTTCAAATCCTATACTTTAACAGAGAGAAATTAATTTTTATTTTTAATTAAAAAACTAATTGGAAATTTGAAAAACAAAAATAAGGGTTGAGGCATAAGGGAGACACACCTTCCGAAAAAAATTTGGGCTTCTAACATCAATATTTCATCATGTTATGGCTGCTGACACTTTAAAAGAGCTTATTTTTTTTAATATAGAGAGATAGAGATTGTTCTCCTTGTTTAATGCATATGTAACTCATTGACTCATGGTCCAGCAAATTTAAAAGCCATTATTTTAAAAACCAGACAAAAAGAAAGGAAATTTTGATAGTTGCATCATAAAATAGTTTCAGTTCATAATTTTTTCCCACTCGCCTGTAGAAAGTGTCAAATTTTAATTAAGTGTGTCTAAGTGAAAATACTTAATTACGAAACCAACGAAAAACACAACACTAAAAACCAAAATATTAAAATAAGTAAATCCACACCACGTTTATTAAAATCAAGTAGGTTATGAGTGTACAATGGAGATTTCACTATGAGGCAGGATGTTTATTAATGATGCTTCTTTTTGCCTAAAAAAAAGAAGGAATATATATTTTTAGTAGACACATCAGCTAATTAGATTTACAAGTTGTGCACTATATTTATTCACATGTGAAAAAGCATAAATGTTTAAAAACTAAATATTCGGAAACATAAACAATCACTTTAACAAAATTAGATTTGTAAACTTGTAGAATAAAATAAATATCTCATACCACGGCTTACTTAGATTACAAGGCCAGAAAAGCTCTCTCAAATAAGAGGGTGGACGGAAAGTTAGTTTTCACTTTTCCAAGTGCCGAAGATGAAGGAACCAATTCGGAACCCTACAAAAGTGGTCAGCCATGAACGAGTGGTTCTAAACCCCTTTCGAGATCAGTTGTCTTCATCTTCGGAACAACAACACTTGGAACAGTGACGTCAAACTTTTCGTCTACATGCGTGCTTAGGAGAGCTTCTCTGGCATTGGAAGTTGAGTAAGCCATGGTCATACTTGTTTTTTACACAATAGTCCGAAAATGTAAACTTTAATTATTATCAGATGCAAATTAAAATCACAAAATTTTTTGGATTAGCAGTCCATACTTAAATGAAAACCTCACAATAACACAGCGCTCTTTGTCAATTTTAAAACATTTATAATTTTATTATTATTTGTAAGATGGATATTTCTTAAGTTAATTGTAATGGTCAATATTACGAAAATTATCAATTTGCGTCTCGATTGATTTATTATTATTTAAAAAAATATTCCCTTCAACTACTGTTTCTTACTTAGTATCTACTTTTTTAACTTTAAATCCTAGTAAAATTATCACATTTTGTGTCGATTTTTTACTTGAAAAGGTTTTGAAGTTTTCAAAAGTCAGATCGATAATGTGTTCCAATTAACGAAGCATATTTTGCGCAGTTATTTTATTGTTTCATATTGTCATAAATAATATTTAGACTGAAAACTACTTTAAATAAACATTTTTAAAAAAATGCATTATTTTTATAAAAATGTACCCTAAATATGCAATACGACACAAAATATGCATGTCACAAGTTTACATGCAAAATCGGTAACATCAACTTCCGAAACGAGTTCCAGGCTGAAAATGCTATTTCCGGAAGAGAATTGCGCCATTGAATCGTTCCTTATCATGGATTGTTAATGCACCTTTAAATAATTAAAATATATAATATTTTTTTTAGATCAAATGATAGTTTTTGTGGACGTAAAGGAACCAACATGATTTTCAGTTTGACAATACGAGAAATAAATTTTAAGAATTTTTTTTTTCATAAATTAGTCGAATCTGTAACAGTCAGATCGGAAATGTTTACAAAAATATAATTTCTAATTGAACAAACGTGATTCCATTACCGATTTTTCGTAAACATGTGCTTAAGAGATTATGGCATAATTTTTCGCTATATTTTGAAGTTTTAATAAAAGATTGATATTATAATTTAATTTTGTAGTAAGGTCTGTAATGCCTTATCAAATCTGTTAATTGACAAGTTTCATAATATTGCCCCATAAAGCAATTTTTCAAAGGTTTGAATTTTTAGAATGATCAAATGGATTCATTGAATTAGAAATTTAATATATGCTATTAAATGACAGTCATAAAGAAGAATCTACATAAAAATATAAATTATAATATGGACATAAGATAAAATATACCTTTTTTCTTGCCATACTTTTTTGATAATTTGCTCTGAAAAATTAATTTTGTTAGAATACCATGCAATTTATACATATACTTCAATTAAAAGTGGATCAATATAAAAATAAACAGATAATTTTTACAAAACTGCTGTGAGCAGGTAAACTGCAGTAACCCCAACAAAGAATTGGACCATTTTAGCTCTGAAATAATTAGTCTTTTTCAAAGTGTTTTCTTAAAGATTAAGTAATTGAGTGATTGCAACAATGGTTCAGATCATCAGGCTAGTTACTGCAGTTTACCTGCCCATGGCAGAAAATACTTTAAAGTTTACTTTTGTAGCTAATAATTGTACAAGTCTTTGAGATAACCGGTTTCAAATATGTTTCTTGAAGATAATTATTAAAATTTTGCCCTGCATTTATTTATTATTTAATCACTAAATTGAACATATTAACCCTCTAAGGGACAAGCAAATGAGCAAAAATGTAAACTTATTTTCACTGCATTAGACTTAAATTAAAGTTTTCAACTTATTACTTTAATTACTTATTTTTTAACTAGCTCCCCAGCAAAATCCCACACATATAATCGTTATATAAACATATTTTTTTAAAAAATTATGTTTAAAAATATGTTTTGAGAGAAATTAAAAAAAAAAGTTTATTATTTGCTGAGGGGCACATCAATTTAATGAAATTCAAGGTCTTAAGCCCTAAAAGACACATGTCTTTTGGGCTATGGATGCTCAATCAAGCCTTGTTTTTTTTTAAAAATAAATGGTACTTTCCAACATTTTTTTTAATGCGAAATACCTGTAAAATTTACAGTTGAAAAAAATTAGTTTTTTAAAGACCTTCAAAATTAAGCTTGGCACTCGTGCTACGTCATTTTTTATACAAATAAACATATGAAACGTTTCAGCAGCTTTGGTATCAGTATTTTTGAAAAGCTTGAACATTCTTGTTCATAGTTTAAAAGTTATTAGCATTAGGAAAAATTGTAAAATAAAATTATGTTGTGAATATTCCAAAGTTAAACGCATATGGATATTTGGAATGAAGAGGTTATATTAAAAAAAAACCAATAGTAAATGATTTAAAAGGACATGTTATTAGCACTCAATAAGTTAATACATTTGATGTTAATTATGTACCCTGTAAAGTAATTTCAATAACTTAAAAAGTTTTATGGGTGGGGGCAACAACTCTATGTGCATGCTAGAATTTCTCGAAAACGATATTATGACGTCCAACAAGTACTGGGAGCTGTGTACCAAATTTAAAGTCTGTATATCTTTGCATTTTTTAGCAATACCTTTAAGGGTCTTGTAGCATAACAGATTTCTATACAATTCCAATAGGGAAACTATACGAAATGTACTCCCGAAAACTTACCAAAAAATACAGAAGACATTTATTTTGCCATTAAAAAAATTAATAAGTATAATTTAGGGGAGCACTTATGTATGTACTTTTGTTAACCCTTTCAGTTCCAACTTTTTATTTTTTATTCTAAAAATCTAAAATTTGTGAAATAGATTCATTAGGCATTAAGAATGAAATGGTAAAAAAACGGGGAAAAAATCTTCATTTTTTAACTAAAATTAAAGGGGAAAAAATTGGAATCATAACTTTTGAATAAATTATAACACCAATTTTTTCAAAACTTTATGTGTTAAAAAAAAGTTAAAATCTAATTTCAAACATCTAAGAATGCAATCATGAAGAATTTAGGGTCAATTTATTTCATTAAATTTTTTAGATTGAATTTTATTTTACCAAGTATTCATATTTTCATTTAATTAAAACAAACATTATTTAATTCTTCAAAAGACAAGATTCATCCATCTAACGATAAATAAGTGCAAGCTCAACTTAGCGAGAAAAAAACTGCAAGCTGATAATTCCAAATGGAATCTTCGGGGGTGAAATGGTTTAAACCGAGCTCCCCAAATTGTTTTGAGCTGTGTAATTAAAACAAAATTTTAGTGATTATTCACAAACTACAGATGGCAGCACTAACAGCATGTAAATATCTAAACAATTTTTTTTTTTTAATTATAACTTCCGTCGAAGCGGATATCTTTGGCCATGGAGGGTAACTTTGGTCCATGCATCGGAAAAAGATTTGTTTCTTAATTTCTCTTCATAAAATGATCCCATTGTAAATTGTTTTACATTTTTGGAAAAGTAGAAACATTGCCTTCCATTTCATGTAAAAAAATTTCATTCCAATTTTGGCAATTCTACAAATGACGTTTGTACTCTTACGAGCATTTAATGACAAAAATCTATTTCTTCCAACTTTTGTCTGGAACACCTTAAAAAATATTGAAAATAGCTAAGTAAAACACTCTATACTATTCTTTTAATTATGGGGATAAATATTACACCATTTTTTTTAATCTAAGTTGAATACTTTTTATGCTATATTTAATTATTGGTCACTGGGAAACTTTTGCCGATGAATGCGGGTATGACTTATGACTTGAGTGGGGTGGCCCGTCAGGGCCAAGCACCGCGACCACTGGTCTATTGTACTAACCCCATCGTTTAACCTTGAAGCAGGCCGATTGCTGAAATGAACTTCAGAATATCCCTGATTGATAAGTTATCAACCTCCCAGGCATCGATACAATGGTACCCAAGATACTCAAATCTTTGTGCAGAGTAGTTGTCACATTCGCAGAGAACGTGAAACGAACTTTCCTGAACCTGTTGACAAGCCCTACAGAGAGGGTCATCTTTCACACCCATTATACTCAGATGTCTATTGAGAGCACAGTGACCTGTTAATAAACCAATAGCTGCACGAATCTCTTTCCTGCTAAGGCTAAGTAACTCCTTGGCTCTCCGCCATGGAGCACTCTGATTAAGCTCCCTAGCCTGCCTTTGATCGGCTGCCATTTGCCCATTTGTAAAATTATAGGCCTGGAACAGCCGTCTTATGGTCTTTCTAACAGAATTATGTGGAAGACCTAGCACGGGCTCAGGCCCTATGAAAACGGTCTTAGATCCCGCTTTTGCCAAAATATCAGCCGTTTCGTTTCCTTCAATCCCCCTGTGCCCGGGTACCCAAAATAAGGACACTTTATTAAGGCGAGCCAAACTTAAGAGGGACAGGTGACATTCCCATACAATGCTAGAAGAGAAACATTGTTTGGACAGTGCAAGCAATGCTGCCTGACTGTCTGAAAAGATCCTAATCTTTTGGTCCCTAACATTCCTGTCAAGACAGTTGTGTGCACAGGCTAGAATAGCGACAATTTCAGGCTGGTACACTGTGGCAAGGTTCCCAAGAGAGAAAGAAATCTTTGTGTTATTAGAGACACAATAGGCCCCAGCGCCTGTTCCTGAGGACGTTTTAGACCCGTCTGTGAACCAGACCTCATTAGCACTCTTAGTGTTAATCTGGCAGTTATCCCATTCCGTACGTGTGGGAATATGTATGGAATAGCTGTCCGCAAAACTGTATCGCTTAAGAATCCAGTCCTTGTTTGCATTAAGGCAAAGATGCCCTTGAACATGAGTTCCAAGGTTTTTAAAAGTAGTTGTTTCATTGGCAGTCTTCCAGTCACCAGTAAGTTTAAGCCTATCAGCACACAAGACTGCCTCCATTTCAACTTTCTTTGGAAGGGGTAACAAATCAAGTAGAATCTCCATGCTTTCAGATGGTGTGGTTCTAATTGCCCCTGTAATGGCTATTGTGGCCATTCTTTGGAGACTGGTAAGTTGCATTCTAACAGTGTTATTAAGAGTTTTACCCCACCAGACAATGGCCCCATACGAGACACTGGGACATACAATCGCGGTGTATATCCAGTACATTACTTTAGGAGATAATCCCCATGTTTTTCCAATAGCCCTTCTACATGCCCAAAAGACCCTTTTTGCCTTATTGATGCAGTGTTGAAGGTGGCTTGAAAAAGTAAGCGTTTTATCAAAGATAACTCCAAGATATTTTACCTCGTCTACAAGAGTAAGGCTTTTTCCGAAGAACTTTAGAGCATTAATGTTATTGATTTTATTAGCTCTCATTCTAGTGAAGGGAACCAGGTGGGTCTTATCAGGATTATGAATGTGGGTAACTTTGGTCCAAGACGTAACTATTTCTTTATGGAACTTTGCACTTTCAAAAATTATGTAAAAGTGTATTCTGCTTAACTATATTTGAAGTCTTATTTTTATGATTGTTCATTTTTTAGATGATTTTTTTTTAACTAAACGATTTTAACCCTTAAAAATATAAAGATAGAATGCAAGAAATGTACAATATTCTAAAACGCTATGACGAAATTTAAACATTTGCAAATTCTTAATTACGAATACATTATTTATTTTTCCTTTTATAACAAAATCGTTTGCTTTTTATAAAGATATTTGTTATAAAATCTTGCTTCTAAAAATAAGTTATTTTCCCTTATTAAAATAGAAATTTATTTTTCTTTTAAGCGACAGTCAATACTGGTATTCATAGTGTAATGTCATTCTACGATGCACTGCAATGTAAATGTTAAGTTATATACCATTTTTAATAACTATGTATCTTAGAACTTTGCTATTTTTATGTTTAAACATTTTAATATTACTATTTAATTCAATAACACAGCATTTAAGAATGTTAAAAAGTATGTTTCTTATGTATTTCATGCTTGGACCAAAGTTACCCGCCCGGATCCTAACAGTGTTATAATTTTTTAGACTAACACCAATTTTTTATTCATTTATAAAATTTAACAAAAATGCTTGGAAATTATTCCTAAAAGTACAATACTTAGAATGCATAATGATTTTTAAGTGTTTAAATCATTTTTGTAGTTTAATTTTTCTTCTTTTGTAAAAAAAAACTATGATTTTGGACCAAAGTTACTCGAACTGACGGAAATTAATATCTTTAACATTATACTTATTAATTATTTTAATGGCTAAATAACTTTCTTCTGTATTTTTGGTGTAAGTTTTCATGAGTACATTTCGTATACTTTATTTAAAAACAGGGGCCAAAGTTTCCCCATTGGAAATGTATAGAGATCTGTTACACTACAAGATCCAACCAAATAAATTCATGACAGCTACCCTTGCATGATTTTCCCAAAAAGTTATGACGTCCAAAAGGTACTAGTAACTTGTGTACCATTTGAAGTTCTCAGCTCGTTTAGTTTGCGTTGTAGAATGGTTTCAGACAGACCAATATTCAAAAAACACTTTTTCTGAATCGGCAACCTCCAAAACATGTCAAAAATGTAAAAACTCTATTTTGGATTGTCGAACATATCACAATACTTTCATTACCTTATATTTCATATTAATTTATTGAAAGTAAAAAGGAAATATTCAAATTTCTTAATACGACAAATCCTTTTTAGACATTATTTTAAAATACAGGCATATATTTTTTTTTTCATCTTAGGCTTATGTTCACTGATATAAACTTTTTACATAAAATATATAGTCAAATTAGTTGGACAAGTCAATATATATATATAAATTTAACCATAATTCAAACACCATAGAAACCATTCCTTTTATAAAACATTGGCTCGCTTTTTATAATGTTTTTTACTTCAAATACTCCAATTATAAATATTTCCCATGATAAAAATTAATTACAGTTAAACATTGCAGTACAACTTTTGCAAAAAAGTTATAAAATATTTGTTCCTTTTATCGTGAATACACTCGTGAATATATCTGTTGTATTATTTTATTTTAAAATTAATACTTCTGTTGCATAAAAAAAAGAAACTAACAACTTTTTTATAAACTCAAAAGCAATAAATTACGCATATTAGCATTAACTTCTCCTTTTACAAAATATATGGAGAAGTCGAACTTTGCTTGCTACTACGAGATGAAAATTTTGTCAAAGGGAAACTTTTTTGCTTTAACCTGAATAAGCTGAATTTCCTAAAACAGTTCTTTGGTAATAAAATTAATGATAATAAAAAAATAGTTAACTTAAATTTAAAAACTGAAACCAACTAATAAGAAAAGTACAAATTTTTATTTCATTTGAAATTTAATCAGCTTCAATAATTTTTTTTGTGGAAAATCATGAGCATTAATTACTACCTTGGCTTTTTTTTAGTTTTAAAAATTATTACTATAGAAAAAAAACAATGTTAACATCGACCAAAATAATAGCGCGATTTAAGTTCGCATAATGAAATATTTTAGACTGTCTCGCATAAAAATGCTTATAATAAAAAATATTCTGACCTTTTTACCACTGGATCTTTTCTTCAAAGAAACATCCTAAAATTAGAATTAAAAACACTTAATACGTGGGAAAATCAACAAACATTTTATTGGGCAATCATGGGCTTTTACAGATAAATAAGTGAAAAATTATCAATATAATAATAACTATGAAACATAACCCTATGACTGTGATTGACTTTTTAAATGACAACTTTTTGGTGCTCGTCTGACTACTGCCAGACAAGCTGAGGATTACTTTCAACATTGTGTGTTCAGGGGGAACAAGGGTCAGGCGGACCTCCCTGTAGTATCTATTTGACAAAAGCCTGTCTTACTTAAATGCGCAGCCATGACCCCCTTCCCCCCCCCCCAGAACCCGTATTATAGTCACATCTTATTTTGTTTTCAAATGAAATATTCAAAGTAAAAAAAATTTGTAGGGGAAACCACTTTGCATTTACTATATCTGTGTAAAACAAATTTAGTAACCCTTCTAATGTGGAGGGGGAAATAATAAGCCGCCAATTCTGATAAGAAATCTGGCGCCTATTTTTTCATTTGTTTTGCCGTTTTATTATTAATTAAATTATAAATATTGTGTGTTGCGTTAATATTGTGTGTACTCACAAGTCTGTAAAGGTCATGATATTACGCAATGTAAAAGAGAAGAAATTGGGAAGGATTGGGCGAGGTTGACTCAGCCTTTCATCTCTTAAGTGGGTCGATAAAATGAGTACTAATTATGCTTGGCAACTAAACACTGGGGGCTCCGCGTGAGGCTGACCACCTTACCGGGACATATGCCTAGTACCCCAGAGCCCTTGGTCACGTAAGCTGGAATGAGCACGGCAGGCCTTGGCCCACTAACCGAGTTTAGTAAAGTTGTTAACGAGTAACTAACACTAACCAGTTTAGTTAGTTGTGCCGAGGAGTTTAGTAAAAGAGAAGAAATAACAACAAAATATTCCCCTCCCCCCTTGGTATTCGGATCTATTTTTTTATTATTATTTATTTGGATTTTTTTATTATGTCAACTGATAAAACAACAGAAATTATTAGGTGATTTTCTTTCTTTGGGAATAAAGGTGGCACCTTGACACATGCATCTAAGGATGAATATATTTTTGCTTTCATCATTTTATTTTTTAAGGTTATTATTTTGCTAAATAAAAGTAAAATAAGTGCGCTACAACTCAGGAGTTTTAAGAGCAAGTTTGGATCTTATAAGAGTAAGATATTAGGTTTAATCAAACCTTCATTTCAAAATGATTAACAATATTTTGTTGTATAATTTGTCAGTTTAAAAATATATTTAGAAGGGTTACATGGTTCTTGTCAAATACATTTTATTATCTATTTTTCATCGTTTAGAAAACACAAAACAATATCTGAAGAAATGAGTATGTTTGTAAGGAACTTGGGTGCTTTTTTTTCCTCTTTTTTACTGTTTTTATGTGAATGCCTAATATAAATCTAGGAGTGGCTGTTTAGTTTTGTTTTCATTTAAATTTTAATTGCTGTTTAATATTTAAAACATGTTTTATAAAAATTAGTTGCGATTTTTATAAAAAGACATAAATGAAAACAATTTTAAAATTATTTCTCATTTGCCATTCGCGTGTACAATGTCATAAGTTTAATTAAAAATAGGAATTAGCTTGGGTGAAGTTTGAAAGGTAAAATCATTTAATTGTTTTATTAATGAGCTTTAACTTTTAAATATGTTGTACGAAATTTATTAGTTAGTTTCTACAGATTACTTTGGGATTTTTCAAGGTATAGAGACATAGAGTCATTGTTTGCCTTGTTTATATGTTAGCTACTTTGCACCTTCGAAGTGAATCACTTTTCTCTTTACTTTCATGAAAATATTTTGTTAATACTTGTTTCAAATGTTATTGTATAGCCTAATTTCTTAAAAATTATTTTATGTGTAATTAGTTTTGTATTTAGTATATTTTTATTATTTAAATGTTTACAACTAAATAACTGTTAAATTTATCTTAACACTAACCTCTTTTTATAATTAAATTTAATATTCTTATTCGATAAGAGCTTATCGTTTAATTTCTGTTCAACAAATCAGGTGATTTAAATTATCTAAGTAGTTTAATTTTTAACAAAAATATTGATTTTTCTGATTTATTGAACTTAATTTTTATTTAAAATATAAAACATTAATTATTGATTAAAAAATGCAAAATTTGTGAGGTAAAATAAAAACTAATAATGTTCATAAATAGTAATTAGTAGTAATAAATTAATAGTAAAAAACTCTTTACCATGGAAAATTAAATTTAAAAATAATTTTCATTAAAAATAATTTACATTACAAATAACTTATAATTAGTAGTTGTTGAATTTTATTTGCGATTTTTATTATTACCTCTTACTTCCTCGATTAAATTTTTGTGGATCCCCCCCTGTGTGTGTTTGTATCGTATATACTTTTAAACAAGACATCTGTTTGATTTGCAACTTGGCGCAAACATGTTTTATATATTCAAGATGCGATCTTAAAACTTTCAGAGTTCAGAATGTTCTATCTTTATAGACAATTCAAATTATCTTAAAAAAACCACACCATATTTGCTCAAATAAAGTAATGTCTTTTTCTTTTCTGTTTCCATCAGCTGAAGAAATTAAATTCTTACAAATAAATTAAAAATGCTTATATCATTCAGTTGCCATTACCGTCAGAAACAAAATTAATAATTTGGAAAATAATTAGTATGTTTATGATCTGTTACTTTAAGTCCAGCATTTTATTGATGGTTTAGGTTATGGACTTCTGTTGACGAAACATTTTATGTTAACCGTCAGGAATTTTTTTAAATTGAACCACTGAATAGTTTTAAAAAAAATAATCCAAAAATTATTCTAATTTTACAATGTAATACAGTGTATAGAATTAGTAATTCAATTAATAAAGTTTATTTGGACTAGTACATACTAGAGAAAATTTAGAAAATGTTTAAGGAACAACAATTGGACTGAACCCCGTTAACGTGAAGTCGAAGGGAACAACGAAACATTTTATGTTAACCGTCAGGAATTTTTTAAAATTGAACCACTGAATGGTTTTAAAAAAAAAATCCAAAATTATTCTAATTTTACAATGTAATACAGTGTATAGAATTAGTAATTCAATTAATAAAGTTTATTTGGACTAGTACATACTAGAGAAAATTTAGAAAATGTTTAAGGAACAACAATTGGACTGACGAATCATGGGAGATCTCACGATTTTTTCAGAAGTAGAAGACAAATTATTTTTATAAAGTTCATTTTCTGCTTTTTTTTAATGTTTTGTTTCATTTGTTCTTCGAAACTTTGAATCATTAAGAAAAAAAGGTCATATTCTTAATTATTTGTTCGGGTTAAGCGGAATTTCGCCTAAAGTGATTTCACATTAAGATATTTTTTAGCATTACCTAGTTTTATAGGCCAGGGAATTGCTTTCAGTTCATCTTAAGTGAAATTTTGAGTTAAGCAAGTTTGCGTTAATGAGTTTCGACTCTACTATGATTGCACATCTAGGCTATTACTTGATTTAAAAGTTCATCGCACTAGTGCAGTATATTAGGGTTTTATGGTTTCATTTTTTCACCAAATACGTTTCCAAACTCGCCAAATTACAATAAAAAATATGCCAAATGAAGCTGGTTGGTTGTGAATAGTGCTATAATGGGCCTGTTAGTGTGGCTATCTTTTTTCTATCCAAATAAATTTGCTAAATTGTTACTAAGCTTACTCAATTGTTACTAAAACCACAAAAAATGAGCAAAATGTATTTTTAATAATTTTTGGATGATCGTTCGCAAATCATCACTCTCTAGAGATGTATATCGCTAGCTGAAATCTTTATTTTCTCACCAAATATGTGGCCAGGCATGCCAAATGAGCGAAATTTGTCTTTTTAATGATTTGTATGCTGGTTGTTGGAAAGTCATTGAGATGTATAGCTTTATTGCTGTATATTAAGTAGTGTTTGCCTATCTTTTCTCTCCAAACATGTAGCCAAAAATGACTAAATTATCGTCAAAAACGCAGAGTGAAATGTGCATTTGTCCGCCTGACTTGACTGACTATGATGGTTCTTCAAAGGCCATGGCATTAGAGCTACTTTTAAGGAGGTAGGTAGGTATATTTTTCGGTTTGTGTGCTTGATCAGAGACCCGCTTATAAACCTTCGTCAAGTAAGACAGACACAGACAGAATATTTACTGACACAGAGAAAGTACACCCAAGGCGAAGGCAGTAATCGAACCTGCACCCAGTACAGCATTTAAGGATTTATGGCTCTTTTCACTAAATATGTTGCCAATATCACCAAAAACGCAGCAAATCAGTAAAATATGTTTGTCGCCTTATTACCAAGCTTTTGATGACCTTTTTGGCAATCTCCACTTTTACATCATTTCATCTATGTTGCCAAGTTCACCAAAGTAGCCAAATTACTGAAAGCGTTATTTTATGTTTTAGCAGTAATTGTTTGGAAGTTATCGTGCTACAGAGATGTATAATAAGACTTCTGGCAACATCAATTTTTCAGTGCAAGTTCATATTGAGGTCAATTTTAGTTTTATGAAAGTGTGCAATATATAGGGCATTTTGGATTTTGGAATTATAAGTTAATATAAATAACAAGATATAATACTTTATAATGAATCTTTATAATAACATAAGCTTATTATCCTATAGCAGATTAAATGGTATGTATGCTTGAATCGATTTGATATTTTTTTAGTCTGTGTGAAGAATGTATTTATTTGCTATTCTATAGCTTGATTTTATTCTATATCTATTTTTAGTGGCGTGCTTTGCACATTTTTTGAGGAATTATTTAATTCCACGAAAGGATCTTCTCCGTCTCAGTAGAATATTTACACATAATCTTATTTGGCTTTATTTTACACATAATCTTTTGGCTAAGTATAAAGTCCACCTGATTTTATTCTTTGTAAAATGAAACACAAAAACAAAATATAGGTTATTATTAAACAAACAGTTCTTACATAATTTAATTATTTTAAGACTAACACAGTCATTTGCATACTGCAGTTGACAACTTCACTTATGTTATTTTTAATTATTACAATTATATACTTATATTAATGAGCCACAATAACCTCATATGGGGTTTTATTTGTGGTTGGTTGGAAGTCATTGCACTTCAGAGATATACAATAGGCGTTTTGGCAATCTTGTCGTTCTTGCCGAAACTGTTGACATGCAAACGATTTTTTTGTTATGAGGGGGTGCATTATGTAGCCCATTTTGGATTTATAAGATAACATAAGTAAAGGGATGTAATACTTTATAATGGACAGGAACAATAACATAGGCTTATTAAACTATAGTATAGCAGACTAAATGGTGTGTATACTTGGATCCATTTGACATTTTTTTGGTCTTACGAGGAACAGGTATTTGTTTGCTAGTATGCTAATGAAAACAGAATTTCAAAAGTATGTTATTTTAACATTAGCTTCTTATAAACTAACTTACATTGGACTCCATTTCTAATGCTGAAATGTCATCAAACTTGGCATCAAAATTTGTAACAGTCAATAACTGCCTTGATTCATGCTGAAAATAAAAATTATACAATCAAACAATTATGAATGAAAAATCATTTAAAGCATTTAGTGGGTGTATTTTTATATCTAATATAATTGTTCATTAAAAAATATATAAAAGAATACCATAAATGGTAGCACTGTAGAGCCTCGATTATCTAATCAAATTGGGACCGGAGGTAGGTCAGATAATCGAAAATCACAGATAATAGAAAATATTCATTACATACACTAAAACTTATGGTACACAGGAATGCCGAAAGCTGTGGCCGAAAGTCCGTGGACGTTCAATCTGCTAACATCCAAAATCCGTTATGGTTTTGCAGTAGTACATATTGAATTTAAGTGTTAAGTTATCTCTAAGACTTCCTGGCAAAAAGAAAGTGATAAAAAATTATTTTTAATTTTTGAGCAGAGTTCTGGGAAAAGTGCTAATTTTTTTTTTATTTTATAGTAGAGCTTTGGAGTATCACGATTTTAGAAGATTCCTGGACTTTCCTGAAAATGTAAGATTGCCAGGAATTTGCTTTTACTTCTTTAATTGCTGAAGTTTTGCTATCTTAAAATGATAGCAGTTTCCTGATTTCCTACAACCCGATAATTTTGCGAGTTAAGAATCGATAAAGATCTCTAATTTTAGAATCACCGGATAATTCCCATATATCAAAATCACCGGAGATCCCTGATTTTTGTTTTGCGGAAGTTTGCCAATTTGAGTATCGACGGAAATTCCTCACTTTGAATCCTCTGTATGTTTCTGAAACTGGTTTCTTTTGTGAACAACCGAGAATGACACAGTTAGAGAAAAAAAATTATGTTGATTCAGGGACTGTTGGTTAACAGATAATTCCGGACGAAAGAGGGACGGATAATCGAGATTCAACTGTAATTGTATTTCAAACTTAAGAAGTGAAACTTCATATACTTTACTAGAAACTATGTGTCTGAAACTTTGGACATAATTTGGAGGAACATGGTTCATACTCAATTTTTATTAAAAAAATCCTTTCTGATGATTTTTAAAGCATTTTTTAAGGACGCTTATTGCATCACCCTTGTTGATAAATATTTTATTTATAACTAATTAAGAAGTAAATTTTAATGAATTTGAAGTTACTTGTAAGAAAATTTTACTATACTCAAGCAAAATTATAGAATTAATGTTATTTCTTACGTATTAGCACCGACAGATAATTAATAATATACATCAATTCATAAACATTCATTTTGAATGGGTTTGAAATCCATTTAACAAAACCGTATCACATGATTTTATGTACGGCCACTTATTGAAAAAATCCGGCCTAAATTCTGAGAGTTCCTGAAATCGCAAAACTCTAATGAATTAAAAGTTTCAAAAGTCCAGCCATCTGAAAATCGTAAAAGTCCAGAAAATAAAGACTTTTCAAGACTTTGCTGGAATATAAATAAGTACAAAATAAGTACTTTTTAAGCAGTTTCTAAGGGCCTTTATAAATGAAAACAATAAGTACTTTCTAAGTATTTAAACAACCGTAGGAACTCTGCAAAGAATTAATTCTTACTAACCGACTTCTTCAAAGTGATTAATAAAATTTATTTTTTCATTACATTATGTACAAATTGCCATTAAACATTGATAATTAACATTAAGTGTTGATAAATATTAATTGTTAGCAATTATATGTGGAACTTTGATTAACCTAGCTTTTTCATTGGATAATTATTTTCTCCTATCTGTTTTTCTACAGCTAAAAATAAAATCATCTTGTATATAAGAATAAAATAGTGAAACATAGGGTATTTTAAAAAGATTCCAGTTTTGTGAAAACCACATTAAGATTCCTTGTCTTTATATATGAAGCAGTGGTGGCTCGTGGCATACAGCAAGTACAGCCAGGCTGTACCTAAATATTCAGTTTAAAGCAAAATTCCAAATCCGATCATCAATTATTTGATTCATAATTATATTTTGCCAAAGGAGCACAATTTTTTTAATACGACGCTTTCACACCAAACATGAAAATTCTGCTCACGCAGTGGGATTGGTAAAAGGTACTATTTGAGTATCAAATGAGTTGCAGGCTTATAATCCAATCCTACTACCTGTAGCCAGTGAAGAGTAATGTCAGAAGGGCTGCTGGACACAAGCCTGGTTGCCATGACGACAAGGAATATGCACTGCTCACTGCTTAATCCATGTACAAATCAAATGGATTAAAGGGATGAGTGCTGCCCATGAATTAATTGCATATTTCGGCTGCAGTTCTGAAATCCGCTGATATGATTGGTGGCTGCCAAGCACGTGTTAGGACATGTGTGGTGGTGGGGGTATCAAGAATTTGAACTCTTCATCGTCAAATGATTATAATTTTTCAGTGTTAACAGAACGCTTTTGTTTCTTAATTTTAATATTTTATTTGTTCTTTGTTTAAAAAAATGGAGCCCCACTATGATAAAGTATACTTAAAGTAATATGCCATGTTCTAAAAAAAATAATTTTTTTATTTTTTATTTGATATACTTTTTTATTGATATGCTTTTCAGTTTATGCTTAGGTAACAAAAGTAATGCAGGAGAAGGGTCGCATTGTCTTGGCTGCACCGATATTTTTGAACATGGGCCGCCACTGATATGATGTTTTTGTAAACAAAAGATATATAAAAAAAAGCTATGGTTTATACATAAAAAATAAATACAACTGTAATCTCCAAAAGGCTAAATATATTCTTATTTTAAAGTGCAAAATTTTAGATATATTTGCTTTTTAAAACAAAGTAAAGTTCCAAAACATCAGAGAAGTTAGTAATATTTTTTTAAAATGAAATAATTGTTATATATTAAGTTGGTATCTTATACAGCATAATTTTGCCTTCTAGTTGTATTTAAACATTAAAAAAAAATCGGATAATTATTATCAATACAAAATGTTTTAAATTACTGAAAATTTTTTATCAACTGAATTAACAATTATGTTTAATAAAATTTATTACAAATTTTAATAAACTTTTTTAATAGATAACATTTCAAGTGATTCATTTTGAGTAAGTTAATAGATTTTATCCATAAATAAAATAAGGAAATGAATTTAAAATTTTCAGTTTTATATTTTTCTTAACTTTTTGTGGCCTTTTATATGAAATTTTTAAAAAATTAAATTCAAATGAACTTCTAACTGACCTTACATTTCAATATAAGAACACAATGAAAAGTGTTCCATAAAACAAAACAAACAAAAATTACCTTTTGCTTTTTTGTCATTGGTAAGCGTAACATATATTCCTCTTCATATCTAAAATAAAATTAGGAGAAAATTTACTAGTTAAGATTTCTTTTTTCATATTTATAACTAGAAAAAATAGATATATTACAATGGATATAACAACTATACTTTCAATGCAGTTAAATTTCAATGCATACCTTTCACGTTCTTTCATTTCTTGATTTAATTTAATTTTATATGGGTCAATTGTTTCCTAGAAAAAAGAATATTTTGAAGAAAGTAATGAAGGAAACATGAAAAATGTTGAATCTAAATAAAGAAAGAGATATGAAACACCTTTTACAGCAGTTTTAGTTGGATTATAGGATTTCAACACATGGGCAAAGCACATATTAACCCCTAACTGAACTAAAATAATTATTGAGGAAACTCTAAAGGCTTAAAAATTAATCAGAAATACTAAATAATTCTCAGTTAATAGATAAAAACAGTTTCAAATCTATCTTATTTTAAAATGTATATTTTAAATTAATATGACTTAATTTAGATGGGTTTTCAGTTGGAAAGTCGAACATAAAATTTACATAAGAGCATTTCTACAATAAAAAACTGAAATTTAAAAAAATAATCTTGCTGATAGGGTGGTAGTGTTTTAACTCCTAAACTAAGAACAATTAATTAACTGCTAATAATTACAAAGCTTAAAAAAATAGAATTAAAGCCAACCCTTATTTCTTCAGGACCTGTATCATATTCTTTTTGCAACTCATAGAGCACACTACTACTTAAAGCCCTTTTTTGTGAACGCTCCAAAATTTTCTTCTTGCGGCCTTCAAGTGTGTTGTCTTCATCTAAACATAAACAACATTGCATTAAATAACATTTTAAACATTTAACTATAGACCAGGCCACAGAGATCTACAGCTAGAGGGGACGGGGGGGGACTTACCCACTCAGAAATTTTCTGCTGATGCGAAATGTTTTGCTTCTATTTAAAAGCGAGGATATTACATATTATTCTTTGAAATATAAGCTAATTTAGCAAACAATAAAAAATAACTATGGAATTTTCGAAAGAAAATAAATAAACTAACCAAATTTAGCGTGCATACGTTTAATATAGAATTAATACTGTGTTCGCTGCTTTTTCCCCTAATGAACACAAATGTTGTGGGGAGGCGGGCTAAGTGGCAGTTTCTGTTACAAACCAACTTGAAACTTTAAAATGTTGTCACTCGGGATGGTGTGTTTAATTTTGATAATGGTCGGTTTATGTAAAGTCTAGCTTTAAATTTTTAAACATTATTCATTCTTTGACACGCAATATTATTTAATTATTAATTTTTAAAAAAAAGTTTTGTTGTACTGTGCAGAGTACAATGATAATGGTTTACTATAGGATGGTCAATTGCTATTTCTATTTTCTTTAAAGTTATAAACTTTTGTTTGTTAAAATAGTAAAAAGTCTCATTTATTTATGTAACTAATTTTTTTTATTAACGTTATTTAATGAACCCAAATAAAACAATTGTTCAACTATTGCCAAAATAAATAAATTCTAAAAATGCATAACACTGCCTATTTAAGTAAATATAAACAAATTTTGACCCTAAACAAGTTTCTTGAAGTTTGACAATACAGTTCAGCCAATTACCATTTCCAGCTTCAATATATTCTGGAAGATAAGTAGTTTCTATTGGTATGTCAGACTTATGTACCCTAATGGTAATTTAAGATTTGGTCTTAGTACCTCGCTATATCACTATATGTGTGTAACCTCGCAACATTCTGTAATTAGATTGTCTTTTTTCTTGGGGGGGGGGTAAAGAGGGGTTAAAAAAGGGCACAAAAAAGCACTTTTACATGGTTTAAACTACTTCAAGAATTAGGGACAGACAGGGTAAATACATCCTAACCCTGATTTCCAAGGTCAAATAGAATTTACCTAAATATGCAACAAGAAAGGGGGAATGTTTGAAGATTTACTTTTACAAACTAAGTTTTTTTTAGGCTTTAATAAAAAAAACTTGCTTCCCCCCCCCCCCCCCCCTTTCACTCCATGTCTTAGCAAAAAAATAATTTGTTGATAAATATATGTAGGAGATACTTTTTATTATTATTTACTTCGTGGCATGTATAATTATACACATACATACCATATGTGTCTACGTAGGTGGGTGTATGTATAAGAATAGATTGTAAATATTGAAATTTTACTTGCTTTCAAGTATATAACAAATATAATGGTTCAAGCCTAAAAACACACAACCTCTCAAAAATTGTAGGAAACCATAATTTTTGTGTGTGACTGAATTCAAGTTTGCTACATGGCGGCTTTTCTGAAAATGTACAAGATTGCCATTTTCAAATAATATTTTAATTTCTAGACTAAAAACTCATTTTTTAAAGGTTTATCTCCAAACATTTGAAATATTAAAAAAAGTCTTTTACTGTGCAGGTTTTTTTTTTTAATTTGCATGTATTGTTTAAGCAAAGTGGGTCCTGGAGATGAAATCTTACTTGAATTTTTAATTATTAGTTAAAGTTTTTTAAGAGGACGCTTGCTTAAAATTTTTTACTCTTAACATGAGGACATTAAAAAAGAACACAATAGTCTTTTTGTTTTAGTGCCGCCTTTTTTTTTCTCACAAGCAAACATTCCATTGCCTAAAGACCTTTTATACACACTTTTAATGAATTTTGATGGATTTTTACTGTTGTACGTCAGATGTGTTTGAAAATCATTAGCATATTCATTAAGCCTTTCTAAAGACAATGTACTTTTATAAAAAAACTCATTTTAAAAAAATGTTGCATAAAAAATAAAGATTGTAAATATACTTAAGAATAATAAAATAATCAAATAAAGATTTTAAAAAAGTAATAAACAACGAATAAATATCAAATATAATATAAATATGAGAAAAATCACAACAATTTTGGTAAGTTCAAATCCCATCATGTGAAAACATTTTAATTCCCAAAACAAACAAGATGAGTCATGTGACACCTTTAACCAATCATATGCCACCCTGTTAAACTTGCTTGCAAAAACGCGGTATCCGCATATACTTCGCTGTTCAAAATGTGTGGTGAATGTTGATTATCAAACCTGGTACAAAACAGATTACTCAAGAGTATACACTATACAAGGGATTTAAAGGCAAACTCTGAGATTTCGATGAATACGAGTTGTGATAACCATTAGTTTCTTATGACAGTCTTTACCACCACACCTTAAAATACAAATTCAGATAAATGTGATGTGTCATATTGTAGCTAAGGTCCATGTTAAAGTTCTTTCCGAATTTGAATTTGTGAATCATATGCAAATCAGAAGGTGAATTAAAAAATTATTTGCTTTAGTGTGTGTGTGTGTGAGGGGGGGGGGGGCTCAATTTGTATTTTTATGCTCTTTATCATGCCTAAATTTAGAAAGCAATTTTAATGTTAAATTATAGAAAAACAGTGAAAATAAACAAAAAGATAGACAAGCAACTACTAAAGGGAATTGTTTATACATTACTTAATTTTCCCTCATACAATATAATATATTAATTAATATTAATACAAAAATTAAATGATAATCAATAAGAAGTAAGTAATTAGGAACTAAATGTAATAAAATATTTTTTCAAATATTCAATTTTTATTAATGACCCTCACATTAGATGTGTACGCCTCCCGGTAATGTGTCAAGTGGAGAGATTGACATCAGAGTAGGCACACAACACAACCTTATAGCAATATCATACTCAGAATCAAGAATTTAGGTCACTACAGATTTTTAGTACTAGTCCCATGTACAGAATATCTTAGTGGAAGAATTTTTTTTGTCCAGTATAAAATGCTTATGGGATTGCTAAACTGACGACAGAACGTGCAGTTAATCAGGATTACATTTTCATGATATTTTTTTTAAATAAAGAATCTGCTTAAACCATAAACATCTGTGATATAGTACTCATACTATTCCTCAGTTAAAAACAAAGACACTCTAGTAACAAATGTCTATTTTGTTACAGGCAATAGTGAACTTCACACACAGTAAAAAATTAAGTCTTGTTTGGAAAGTAAACACTGTGAGGCTGTATTTAGCTTTGCAAACTTTTCATTAAAAAAAACTAATATTGTTTTTAAAGAGCTGAAGAAAGATCTGAAATGAAAGAACTTTAAAAAAAAAAACACCTAGAACATTGCAAATTTATGGTTTTGACTTCGGACGGAGGATATTATAATCAAATGTAAAAATAAAGGTTTAAGAAAATTGGAGTTTTAGATGTCCTTAAAATTAAAAACCAAAAGGTTTTTAAAAGTCACACACCTGTCAAAAACCTGTGGACATTCATTAAGTATTTTATGAGTATCTTGCCATATATCTATTAACATAGAGATGACAGTTGCCAAGGGAGTATCCATTAATCACGTGAATGATGCAATTTTGACGATTACCCTCCTTCCCGCTCCCCTTGGTGAGATATCGTGAAATTTGGCTATCCCCGCCCAACCTAATCTCAGATGAGATTTTTCAAAATTTGTATCTTTATTTGATTTCTTTTTTGGTGAATTTTAAATAGTTTTTAAAGCTCAAACATTTTGAAATATGATTCGGAAAGGCAAATATTTTGCCAAATTTAATTCGAGAAACATCTTTTACTGGAATTTAACTATATTTTCTTATATTTTTACGTTGATTTTTATTTGCGTAAAAAAATTATGTGATACTTGACAAGACCCCCCCCCCTTATATTTAGTGATATACGGCTCACCCCCTCACCCCTTAAACGCATCCCGTAATTGATGGTTGCCCCCTAACTCTAAGTATAGTGGGATTTGCTGTTTTAAAATATTCCAAGATTAAAAGCTTACCATAATATGCGGCAGAAATTTTTGGTGGTACATAAATATCAGATTCCTTTTTCTTTTCTTGTGTTTCTTCCTCATCCTAAAACAAACATATTTAAGAATAAAAAATTTTTTTAAAAACTGTTTAATGTAATCTTAAGGCCAAACTAATTTGTAGCATAGATTAACTGGAAATTGAAAAAGCATCATGTTGCAACTTAAGCTATCTCCAACTAACAGAAGTGCAAACTCTCTGGATTTAATCTAGTAATACCAGATTTTTAACTATTTCTGGATTTCAGAGTGTACCAATTGAAAAGTTTTTGTAGGGGGTAATATTAAACGTTTGCTTGTTTCTGGAAATCCTAGTTAAAGATCCAGTATTGATAGGTTTAAATTGGGATAGTTGGCAGTACTGTGCTAAAAGTGGTTTTATGAAGCGCACCTTGTTGAACTTGTAAGATTTATAAAGCTCCTCAAAATGTGATTAAGAAGTTATCACACATTACCAATTTTGATGGGGAGTGGTTTTTTTTATGGAAGTTGTGAAGATTGACTAGGATAGAAGGTGGCAGGGTTTTATAGAGTTGCAAAGCCAAAATCCTTCTTGTATGATAGTGGCCAAGCACACAGACCTGAATATATATGTCTACCAACCAACCATGATAGTAGCTTTAGTATTAACCCTCTGAAGAATAAACAAGTTGACTGAAGTGTAACTTTTTCACTGCATGAGATTCAAATTAAAATTTTTAACTGAAAATTTAATTTCTTAAATTTTTTTTTAAAAATTATATTTCTGCAGATGGTTATATATGGTGCTTATATTCTATGCTTTGAACTTTAAAATTTAATAAAATTATTAAATTAAAAAAAAATTGTATGTGTTGCTGGAAACCTTGGCAGCCAGGTGACTGGTTTATACGCCTGTATCCGTTAGCTTACAGGGAGATAACATTAACCCTCTATCTCCCACACAATACAATGTCTTGTAGAGTTAAGTAAAACTTCCTAAGACCCCATTATTAAAATAAATTCTTTTAATCATTCAGATGCATTTATAACTGACCTTACTATCGCAAACGAGCTGATAAATTGCATAAACATACTAGCTTCATTTTATAGCTCATAAATGTTAATAATACAACTGCATTTATTCAAGTGCAGTTATCTATAAATTATTTTATCAAATAGCCAGAAATCAAACATCGTGTATTTAAATCTTACAAATCCGAGTCATAAAAATGAAACTTTCTTTCAAAATAAAATGTGTAGGAAAATATTTCTCTAATATCTAACTTACTTCTACGTTTAAACTATCTGGGTTAGCTTTATATCGCAGAGGATCAGTTGAATCTATAAATAATGTAAACAATTAAAAAAATAATGTGCATTACTTGAGAAAAGTTGTACATAAATGATTTAATTTTAAAGCAAATATAAAATGTATGCAAAATGTTTGTTTATAAATGATGAGGAATTAATATTTGATACAGGAAAGGGTCATAAAAAACATATTTTGCACTATCATACAGGCACAATTTTTATTTATGCCATCTTACAAAGAACCTTATTTCATGGAGCAAAAACTTATGAAGTCTTGAAATGCGCTAAGGTTTGCAAATGTAAGAATAGTTAAGTTATTGCTTATTTTGTAAGTTGAACTGTAAGAATTTCTGGACTTAGTCAGAATGGGTAATTTTAATTTATATAAGTACTTTTAATAAGTAGTAATAATATATATTTGGCAAATTTTTAAAAAAAGTCATTGTTATTTGGTTTGCAGAAGTTTACACTGAATTTTTCTTTAACCAAATATAATACAAACTAGAATACAAGGCGTCGAGTTATGGTTGACTGATCTGCAATGACCTAAAATTACATCGTAAAAATAAAGAGACACAACTACTGCGATTTTGCCATGCACTAATAAATATTAGAAGACGTTGAAGTTTGGTTGAATGACTCGTCGTTATAAAAGAGACATCGCTGTGGTGATACTGAAAACTGGTAAGTACTTCATGGCGTTATCGTAAGACGTCTTGACAAAAACTCATTTACTATCTTATTGGAGCACAAATAGAAATATAATACCATTGGATTTGAAAAATTCCTGTTTTTCCTATCAAAAACACTGGCTTCCATCAATATTTAAATGTTTTTTCGAGGCTAGTGGACTGATTTTTTTCTAAATTAACACTGGCAGCCAGTGCCCAGGCTGATGGATAGTTTTATAAACAATCAAAGATGATGCATCAACTATTGGCATAGCCTTAAAAATAGATTTTAAAAAATTTACCTATGCTGCCATTTACGACTGCAGACTGCATTTTATCAATTTGGTATTTTAGTTTTTCATCAATGGGTCTCATTTTTTCTAATACCTAAATGAAAAAAAGCAAAATTCATAAAGTGTAAAGAAAACAAATAATATAAAACAAGGTGGACAGAAATAATATAAAACAAGGTCAAGGTCTTGACCTGACAGCAGCTTTTGATACTGTTTGGAGAAATAAGCTAATCCAAATTGCACATGACATTGGAATACAAGGCAACACCCTAATCTGATATCTGACGTCCTTAGAAATACAGATTTCAAAGTAAGGTTTAATGGTGTGTACTCAAGGGTCAAAAGGACCTGGGGCGGAGTCCCTCAGGGATCTGTTCTAAGTCCCTTGCTATTTCTGATGTATGTGAACAATATCCATCCATACCTTCACAAGGACACAAAGGTAGCATGCTACGCTGACGACATTGCCATCTGGCACTCAAGCCCAAACCTCGAGCAATCTGAAAAGTCCCTGAATCAATCCCTGAAGGGAATCTCAAGATGGGCAGCATCTCTTAAGCTAAAGATTAACCCACAGAAAACTTCCTACAGCGTCTTCTCTAGGGATAGAAAACATAAACACCTCTTCTCACTGAACCTATCCCTGAATGATCAACCTCTTACGAAGACACAAAACCCTGTCTATTTAGGGGTCACCCTTGATCCTGAATTACGTTTCACAGATCATATAAAAAAAAACACCAACAAATCCCTTTCAAGACTAAGAATTCTGAAAAGTCTATGTGGTAGTGGATGGGGCTCCAGCCCCAAAACCCTTAAAACCACCTACACCACCCTAATCAGACCCATAATAGAATACGCCTCTCCAATCTGGTCACACACCAAAGAATCAACTTTGAAGAACCTGGACAAAATACAAGCAAGAGCAGCAAAAATCATCATTGGCGCTGTTTCTTCGACAAATAATGAAAAGTCACAACAAGAATGTGGCCTTGAGCTTTTGGAGAACAGAAAAAAACTAAACGTAATTAAATTTACAAATAAGGCAAGAACGTAACGAAGAACATATAAGCAACAGAACTTATCGACAATGGAAAAGTGATGCTAGACTTAAAAGGTCGTCCACCCAGCTGTTTGATCAAGAGATTAGATCAGACTGGCCTTGAACACAACGCCTATAACATTTGACAGGAGCCCGTCCTACCATCCATACTCCCTCCAAACGCCAAAATTGTTACAGATCTCCTGGAACAATGCTCCAAAAAAGATCCTGCAAACACTATCAAAGCAAAAGGGATAAAGACGATTGAGTCGTATACAGGAGAAGGCTTGGTCTACGCTTTCACTGATGGATCATCGGACGAGACCTTGACTGACGGTGGAGCCGGCATCAATTTCATCTTTGCAAATGGCACCATTAAAAAACATAAATTTGGTGCGGGAAAAATAGCTTCCAACTTCACCTGTGAGCTCCTGAGGCAATACAAAAGGCAATAGAGCTATACCTTGACCTTCTAGATGAGGAAAAAGATGAGGGATTACTAATTTTAAGCGATTGCAAAGCTGACTTGCAAGCTATCAAAAAGAAACAGTCAAAGATGATCGCGGCTATACATGATGGAATGTTTCAACTTTCAAATTTGAACAAGAAATGCATTTTGCAGTGGATTCCAGCAAACGTTGGTATCGACGGAAACGAGTCTGCTGATATCCTGGCAAAAGAAGCAAGAAAACTGAACAATGATGTTCTTCCCCAAACCACTCTTAATGACATCAACTCAGTGACCAAAGCAAAATTTAACAGCAGAAGTGTTAAAATTAAACACCAAATCTGCGAATTACACAACAATAGGTTAACTGCGACCATCCTAACTAGATTAAGGACAGGCCACTTCAAAGGGATGGAAATCCAAAAAGATGGAACTAGAAAATACTCCAGCTGCAGAAACTGCCAACTGGATCTAAAACATCTTTTCTCTTGTCCAGCCACCCTGACAAAATTGCAGCAAATCACCAACTCGCCCTACGAAGACCTTTATAAGGACCACTGCCTGCAGATCGCTGAAGCAGTCTATGAGACCTTTGGTCCCATATAATCTTTATCTACACACACATGGACACGACATCATCAAAACAAGGTGGAGGTTTTCAAACATTCGAAACTCAGTTTTTTTTTGTTTTTACTGAATAAACATTTTTATAATTGTTCAAAAATTCACTGAAATTTAAATATGAAAAATAAATTCTAATAACTTACTATTCGAAGTTGAACTAATCTATCAATAGCAGAACAATTTTCAATCTTTTTTCCAGTCAGCTTTTGCAAAATAATATATGTAAGGTTCATGACATAGTTTAAAAGAGCATGATTTTTAAGATCCAAGAAACTTAAACCCTGAAAGAAATAAAGTTATCCATTAGAAATCTATCAATAAAATTTCAAAGGAGTACTTCATTTTACAATTGTACTGATGGTACTTAAAAATAATGTTGCCTTAACCTATCAACGGCCACTTTGTAAATCCCATAAACACCTTCATTTCCAAATAAAAACGTTAATCTTAATTTTTTATAAAAATTAGTTTCTCCTGTAGCTTAATTTGTCCAAGGAATTGTTAAGAAGTATGGGCTTCATTTTTCTTAGGTTAAGTTAGTTTGAATTATCGTCACACAAGGGCTATTGGCGACGGAAGTCGTAATTTAGAACCACACTCAAGTGACGAGCCGACAAAGGTTCTTTTTCTCATATTTTGTACAATAAACTTAAGCAGAAACTCATTACGCATGTTACATTATTTTAAACCATATTTTGAAATCTTACAAGTCTGCTCCCAGTTATCACGAACAATTTGTGAAACATCGAACAACCGAAGATTACAATTAGTAAAATGAGAAAAATCAAATTTTCATTTAATTATTTCTTTATAAATTTTAAATATTACTTATTCTTTGAAAAACTTTTTTAATTACTTTCAACAGTTACAATATAGCAAAACAGTTACTTTATCGGTTTCCAGTTCATTATTCTGAAACTTTTCTAAAATATTTTGAACTGTTTGTGAGACGTTTGTAGCAAGCGTAGGTACTTCTTTTACAAGTTTCAAAGCCTCTTGTACATCTTCTAGATTAAGATCACTTGGCTATAAAAAAAGAATTATGAATTAGTTTTAGAAAAAGAGGGAGAATAAAAGTTTGTAGAGACACAAGTTGAAGTTTTAGTTCCAGGCAGCAAAATTACAAATTAACTAACACATTAAATTCTTAGCTGAATATTAAAGTGCTTACATTAACATCCATTTCAAGTCTTTTTTCTTAAGTTAAACAATGGTAATTAGTGAAGCATATGTTTTAACGAGCTTCAAAATTGAAAACGTGATGAAAACTGCATGTATGCCTGAAAATAAAATATCATATGATGATTGATTAGCAACTTCGGAAGTCTGTAAATTGTCTTAACACATACAAACAATTTCTAAATGATTAATTGTAAAAAAATAACTTGCTTTTTGAATGATAATCAATAGAAAATCATTGCAAATTCAGTGATTTTAAAATCTGGAATCGATAACAGTTTTAATTTCGCCCAGTTCCGTTGAATGCCTCAGTTCCCGTCTTCGTCACTTAGCCCGAGTTTTAAATTACGGAACGTGTATTGGCTGTTTGAACTAACAAAAAAAAAACTTAAGGATTTTGTAAAAGGCCGCCAGCGAAGCACGAAGCAGTAAACCAGACCACCACAAACCAACCAACCAACAGCGATTACTGAGTACAAAATATTTTACGTTATTAAAAGAAACTGTAAATTATTTAAATAATGGCTAGTTTATCTTCAAATAGACTTGTGAATAAAAGACATAAGTGGTGCTTTTCATTTACTACCAGGTATTTAACATGTGTTTTAATTATAATCAAAAACAGTTTACATCTCTGCAGAGTATTCATCCAATTATGTTTTGATAAATACGAGCTTCCTAATTACACATATTTCTGATTTAACCTTTTAAAATAGGGTGTTTTTTTATTTCTCTATAAAAGTTGTGTGTTCTATACATGGAAATTAGAGGATGAACATTTGATATGAAAATACAAAAAATGTATGGATAACTTATTCGAAAAGGGATGAATCGACTAACAAACGAGTTAGTTTTGCTTTACAATGGAAAAGCGAAGCCCTGGCCATAGTTTCAAAGATCATATATTAAAAATAAAATTCTTAATTTTGGTCATGCCTGACATAAGGGATTAATGAAATATTTTTTGCTTTTCCTAGCATTGTATTATTTAAAAATAATAAAAGTTTTGGTCCATTATAATTTAGGTAGAATTTTTTTAAGGGCAATATTGTTTTGTTCAAATTCTTTAGGCATTTTTTTTTAAATATTCAACGGGTATATTAGATTGCAATAGTTAATCATTTTAACAGTAAATTTTTTTTAAACACCTATCAAAGTATTTAACTTAACATTGGATTAAAATGCGTGTTAGACTATGTTGTAGAAGTAAATGTTAGCAGGAATTTGAACCCTGAATTGGACACATTTCACTAAAGTTTTTATCCTTAAGTTCTGTATACCTTTGAGGGCCGAATTTTTTTAATGGATCAAATAAACTACTTAAGTTAAAAGGTTGCAAAATAAACAAAAAACTAAAATAAATTTTTTTAATGGTTTTTTTTAAGGATTTGGCCAAAACATTGCCCTTTGATCAATAAGCAATAACTAAAACACTTACTGAGATATTTAAATTCTGTAAATTAGAAACTAGAAACAAATAAATGTGTCAGGTCATGAACCACTCTTAGATATGTGTCATAATATTTACATGCTCCATTAGCATTTAAAGTCAAAAATTCAAGTGCATCTGATTACAATACAGTCGA
Source organism: Oedothorax gibbosus (assembly GCA_019343175.1). Taxonomy (NCBI): domain Eukaryota; kingdom Metazoa; phylum Arthropoda; class Arachnida; order Araneae; family Linyphiidae; genus Oedothorax; species Oedothorax gibbosus. The sequence goes on along the minus strand of JAFNEN010000896.1, from coordinate 24,268 downwards.
AACGGGCTATAATGAACCCTCGCTTGTAGTGAACCTTTTTAGTGGTCCCTTCTGAACTCCTATTTTACTAATATTATTTTATATGGATATAGTGAACTGCTTAGAAAATAAGAGTTCGCTTGTAATGAACCGAAATTTTCCTTCCTTACAATTTTTTTCTTTCATATCTTTATATTTTAAGTAAGTGCAAGTAAGAAAACAATTTTTTGTGTCAAATTTCACTCAAACTGGACATGTTTTATAGTAAACAAGCAATAACATATCTCTTATACTTCTCTGCGTTCCAGGAACCAACCTTTCTTACCCCCACCCCCCACATACTTCCTGTTTTAAATAGCCCCCAACTACCTATTCTTTTCAATCACCCCTTGAAAACTGGGCATAAGCGGAACTGTTCAATTGCACGTTATTTAACCTGTACTTCTCAGTCACTTTCTTATTTCATTATGAAAGATTTTAAACACATTTTGAATCAAAGAAGACATCTTGAAATCTTATCGAATTCTGTAAAGAGAAAAGCCTTCTCCATTGAAGGTGGAGCCAGTCAATCGAAGATACATAAATATTTGTCCTTTATAGAAGTACACAGTTTCCAACATATGGAAAAATCAGAATTCGATTATTTTATTGTTTTTTGATAGTTTCGAAAATTAACCAATTAATAATTTTTAATTTGATTTATTCAATTAACTCAAGATGTGCCAAAACATTTTTATAATTTTTTTAAAGCCTTATATTGTATAAAGTAGGGATGCACCGAATATTCGGTTATTATTCGGCCACTTTAGCCGAATAGCTTAACTATTCGGTCGAATAGTCAGCCGAATAGTGAAATTAAAAAATTTCCAAATTTCTTTAAGTTATCTTTTAAAACGTCGAAAAATTCCCAAACAGTACTTGTTTTCTTTTATAATAGACTCAAATTCTTAAGTTTTAGTTATTTATAATGTTAAATCAAGCTTTACTCAAGTTACAATATTAAATAAACATGTATCTTTAAGTTAACAGTTACAATGAGTGGGCTTTAAAAAAAAAAAATTACTATATGTATATATCACAATTGTAATTTTTTCACTAAAAGATAAAAAAAATTCATTTTAATTGTATAATAATATTGTAAGCCATGGTTTTATTATATTTTTCTGATTTAATTCTACACCGGATCCACCTGCTTCTGTTTTTGTTTTCATATTTCTGCTTTCGTGTTGTGATTTTACCAATGGGGAACTTGCATGTATTTTTTTTATTCTTTTAAAATAATCTCCATGCGATTCTAAGAACATCGACATAAATTTTACCTCAATCCGACCATTAGTTTATTTTTAATTAATTTTCAAAGTTTGCGATTTGCCCCGCCCCTTGAAAACGCTGCCTCTGGCCTTCCCTCCCCGCGTGACGTCAGTAGACCCAACTGAGAAAGCCAGAGATCGGCGGCCGCTGTGTTTTGCGAATGTCACTCTTCCTAATGCTTTTCTTATCGCGTCGAATCCATTAAAGTTATGTAAATTCTGGAAAATATTAGTGCATACGAATGTTGCAAAGTAACTTGTTGTATTAGTTCCACGAAAAATCCTTTAGAAAAGCAGTTTTTTTAATGTTCCTGGAGTTGTAAAAGAAATGCTATTTTTATTCTTAATGGTAACAGACTTATGTTATAAAATAAATTTCTATGCAATTATATTATGTAATTGTATGCATTTGTACTTATAATTTAACTATATAATATAAATGTAGATTAAAATTAAATTTAATTGATTGAAATACCTGTATTTAAGATTGGGAAATATTTCTCATTATTACAGGGATTCGACATAATAATGTACACACCTTGCAATTTTTAAATTAAATCACATATTTTATAAGTTACTTAGATATAAGTAAAATGCTTTTTTAACGACTTGTAACGCGTGTTACGACAAACATGTTCGAGCAGATATATTGTCTCTTATGTAATTATGTGGAACGCAGAATTCAAGTTTTGTACATTATTCTCGTAACAAGTTCATCCAATCCCTGTAACTATGAAAAATATTTCTCATTCTTAATGCAGTTATTTTCATAATTTAAATTTAGTTTTAATTTGTATTTGAATTCAAAGAAGCAATTTAGTTTATAAACATGAGTATGTTATATGGTACAATTAAAAATAAAAATACCTGCTTCCTTTTTGAACATTGTTGAACCTAACTGTCAACACGTATTTTTTTTACATCTTTAGGAAAACTACAACACGTAGGTGTGTAACAGTAACTATCACCTAGAACCTCTGTCACACACGCGCGAGTTATAAAACTTGGAAACAAATTCGTAAAACACAGCATTTACTTCTAATTTATACTTTAGTTTCCAAAATTGCCGATCTTCATTAACCTTTTGTAAATTTAATCAAATTAAAAATGGCCAGATAATTTATCCAACTCCCACTCTCTCTAAAACTTTTTTTAATACAGTATATGTACATAATCATTTCTAGCCTACGTGGACCTTCAACAGTGCCAGTTACACCTTTAATTATCTATATTTTCTTTTTAAATGTCCATTAATTTTTTGGTTTTTCAAATTTAAAATATAATTTTAAATGGAATTTTTGTGATGAAATTTTGTTTAATTTCATTATTGATTTAATTCGTTTAGTTTCTGCACTACAAATTAAGTAACTTAAATTATCTAATAAGTTAAATGCTCAATAAAAACATTATGTAATTAATTGATTTTTTCCCTATTTATCGCACTTAATTTTTATTTTAAAAATAAAACATTAATTGTTTATTAAATGATACAACCATTAGTTATGTAAAACAAAAACTAATTAATGTCCATAATTAGTAATAATAAATTAGCAAAAAAAAAAACTATTAACATTGGAATAACTCTATTTACATTGAAAAATATTTTTTTCAATTAAAAACAGTTTTAATTAAAAATAATTTAAATTAAAGTAATATTAATTAAAATATATAAATAAAATTTACGACAACTGCCCCAACCCCAAAATTTCTTTTCTAGTCGCGCCCTAGGTGACGAAAGGACATATAGCATTTTTAAAAGCTTCCACTTTTAACTTTATAAACGTTCTGTGGGAGCTGAAATATATTTTCTGGTGTAATTTTTTCGTGGTACTATAACAACAAGTTACTTTGCAACATTCATATGCACTAATATTTTCCAGAATTTACATAACTTTAATGGATTCGACGCGATAAGAAAAGCATTAGGAAGAGTGACATTCGCAAAACACAGCGGCCGCCGATCTCTGGCTTTCCCAGTTGGGTCTACTGACGTCACGCGGGGAGGGAAGGCCAGAGGCAGCGTTTTCAAGGGGCGGGGCTAAGCGCAAACTTTGAAAATTAATTAAAAATAAACTAACGGTTGGATTGAGGTAAAATTTATGTCGATGTTCTTAGAATCGCATGAAGTTTCATTTACAAATGGTATTTCGCTATTTCCCGACACATGCAAGTTCCCCATTTACACTTTCTAAAAGGCTTGTTTTAATAACAAACAAGTACTACTTTATTCTGTGTTACTTCAATTATAAATTTAATAGCTATATTGTATTAAAATTATTGTGTGATTGTGTACTTAACTTATATGTTTATGTTTAATTGAAATTGATGAATAATAAATACAACTTACTTAGATCCGACAAAAAATAAAAATTTGTTAGGTAGGCCGAATATTCGGTATTCGGCCGAATATTCGGTATTCGGCCGAATATTCGGCTTAGACTTTGGCCGAATATTCGGTATTCGGCCAAATTTGGTATTCTGTGCATCCCTAGTATAAAGTTTTATCCCAGCAAAATTTGATATATATAGGGAACCATGATGAACCAATTGTTGGTTTCGTAGGGGTTCACTATAGCAGGGTTCGACTGTAGCTGTATTTCAATTTCAAATACAGACAAAATCAAATGATTACTTCAAGAAATGACTTTGACCATAGTCTCTAAAACTTTCATTTACTTTCTTAGTTCATGTAAAAAAAATTAAAGATGTTATGGAGAAAATGTGTTTGCTATAAAGTAAAAACATAAATATTTTGTTTTGAGATAAACATCAAAATGTAACTAAGATAGAATGTTTTTTAAAAAAAACTTCCTTAACTCCTAATTACATTTAACTCTTTTAATATATAGATAACCAGAAATATATTATCCCGACCATATTTAATGTTTTATTTGCAATTAATCTATATTTTTTAAAGTAGTTAAACTAGTAGTCTGGTCAATTCTAACTAAAACAGCCATAACTTTTCTATTTATACTATAAACAAAATTTCTGCTGAGTGTCTGGGAACTAAACAATCTCTGTTCTAAGATTGAACAGCTAAGCAGGACATGTAGGGTTACCCAGGGTGATCATTGGAATCGGAAAATCTGGGTAATTATTAGACAGTACTCTAAAACCATAATGCATCAGAATTTATTGGATTTATTACGTCTAAAAACCAAAATTTGTTAATTGCATATCCAGCAATGCTTTGATTAATTATTGAGACGAGATTAGTACATTTTCTCAAAAAAATATATTAATAACCCACAGCCATAGAAAAAAAGGTTTAAATTTAATTCAATAGATGCAAAATTGTGTATAATTTTGTTTTCCTTTACATGATCTTGAATTTTTTAATGCCCAGTCTTAGGTATGTTTATGAAGGTGGTTTGTGCTGAAGAACACCAATGTAGGATGAATAGTAACATTATATGACATGCATGTTTAGTTTTGGGGTAATTATTGGACAAAGCGGGGTAATTGTTGGACATACTATGGGGCAGGGCTAGAAAAATATCAAAATTTTTACATGCCCTGTCAGGCATGTTAGTCTTGGAAATACATGCCCGAATAAAAGTTTTAGCTGCCCAAGTGCAGGGCCGAGCGAAAGGGGGGGGGGGGGGTCAAGAGGGAGGCTGGCCCAGGAGATCCGATACATAAAAATTTATTTATGTATTAGAAAAACCAAAATTATTTCATGTTCTTGGCTCTTCTGCTCGGACATAACACTGTCACTGCGGGCTATAAAAAACTGTAGTATATCCATTTTAAAGCGAAACGAAAGTCGAAAAACACAATTGTGAATATGAAAAAATTCGAGTACGGCGCTATTTGTTTGCACGCGTGATTATAAACGGCATGCCACTCGCATATTCACAATCACATCGGGATTGGACGACGCGTATCTCGCGTGACATGGAGGAAACAGTGACGACTTCCAGAAATTATGCATGCGCCTTGCCGTGTTTCGATGGTACATGCGGCGTGAGGGATATGTTGGGGATTTTTCAATAAAACGCAAAATGTTTATTTATGGAAAGGTATTTTTGATGAAATATTTACATGCCCCGGGCACTTCGGGCTATATAATTTTCGAGCCCTGCTATGGGGTAATTATTGGACAGCTTGATTATTGGTCTGTATATCATTTCTTTTATTTTCTCAGGTAGTGTGCTTAATTGATATCGAATTACAGCAAATCAAACCTAATTAAACCAAAAAGGGAAAGAAATTAGAAATTTCTTCGTGGGAAAAAAGACTTCTGAGAGTGAAGACATGGCTAAAATTGAATTATAAGACTCGGCAGATTTTAGTGAGTCTGATTATGTTAGCAATGTCCTGGCACAATATGGAAGCATACACTGTGAAGTGTTCGGCAATTGAAACATCACATTCAGAGAGTGCATGAACATGTTGAAGAAGGTATATATGCAGTGTTCTACGATACAAGTTGCTAGTATCAATAGTACACACCATGTTGTCCACAGTTACTCCTTGTAGCTAGTCTAAATAATGTGCAGAACAGGTTGACAACTACTATCCAATATTTACCCCGTTGTGTCCAAATATTACCCCAATTGCCTTTTAATTTTTGGACGTAATTTTTTTTTTTTGTGAACTTCTACAGAGGAAATAGTAAATTTCAACAATGGTACCCAAAAGATATATCAAAAAGTCATTGCGAAAAAGTTGCTGGTTAGAAAATTACATAAATGTGGGAGCTATGGTAAAAGTTTGATTTTTGTCCAATAATTACCCTGTGTCACCCTATACCTATCATCCCAGAGTATATGGTCTTGAAAACACACATTGGCACCATAGACCTGGTCCAAAAGCTGTTGATGTACTGAAAAGAAAAGGATATATTATATCGCACCGTGCGCAGAAAAGGGACATATCGGGGAAAATGCTAGTTTTTCAGAAAAATCGTCTGAAGTTTATTTTTTAGATTGCATTGCATTATAGAAAAAATAAGGATTCGCTTACTGTATTCCAACTATTCTACCAATTGATTTAATATTTTCTTTAATCGCTAGATATTTAAATTTTGAATATTATAGCATTTATAACTTGAAAAGTAGTATTTGCCCAATAGGCGAGCTGAGCGTCAATCCGAGTTACCCAGTCCTCCTGGCTACAGTGCATCCCTAGGACAAGTTCATGCTGAAGCTGGTAGGGAAACTGATGCCAATTTGATTGTAAAGGTTTGTACAAATTCTATCTTACTATTCTTAATGGACCTCTCGGTGCATGTAGAGAAACAGCTTCTTTGAAAGATTGAAGTATTCCGAAAAATACATATAGGTATGGGTTATATTTATAGATAATGGATGTGCTTCTGGATAATACTATTACGAAATTTCCGGGTTCTCGTAAATCTCAATACGGTTCACAAGAACAATTCTGTTTATTCAGCCGATGACTCTCTCACTTACAAGTTAACCGTTGCAACTTTTTAGAACAGAGCAATATCTCAAAAACAAATACACATCAGAGCTACGTTCACGCTCTTCGGCTGTTGCCATTAATGAAACTAAAAAAATATAATAAGTTATTTACAATATTTACACAAAAATCCTAACATTGCCCCCCTCTCCGAAGACGTCCCGGGCAGTGCAATCCCCAGAATATAGGGAACAAAGTTCTGCTATTCATGAGTGCTGTTGTAAGGCACCAACTTATCACAATGCACTACTTTAGGTTTGCAAGGCTTCTTCTGAATCCTATATACAACGTCGTTCAGTTGTTTAACCTAGGAGGGTCCTTCCCAGGAGGTCTGCAGCTTTGGAGAAAGACCTTTACGACGCTTTGGATTCCAAAACTAACCTTGTTGCCTATCTTGAATGCTGGTTCGTGTGACTTGGCGTCATATCTAATCTTCATGCGTGAGGTGTTGATGTTGATCCTCTCTCTGGCGAACATCCTCCAACCGAGCCTTGAGATCTTCAAGATATTCCACAGGCAAGGTCTGGCGGTCGCCCAAATAGGAGGTCGCATGGGAGTCTTAGTTCTCGGCCCATTAGCATCTGGGATGGTGATAGTCCGGTGGTCTCATGAACTGCGCTCCTGTAGGCATGAAGAAATAGAGGCAGCTTCTGGTCCCAATCATTCTGATTGCGATGATTGAACAGCGATAGATGGTTCAAAATCGTTCTGTTCAGTCTTTCGACCATTCCATCTGACTGTGGATGCAGGGGAGTTGTACGAGTTTTCGTTACCCCGAGCAGGTCCATGAGTCCTGTAAAAACAGCGGAGGTGAAGTTCGTATCTTGATCAGAGTGCAGCAAGAGTGGCACTCCGAACCGGCAGATCCAATCCTGCAGCAGGGCAGGGCCTCGGCAACGGTAGGGGCTTCTTGGTTTGGAATGACATAAGCTTCAGGCCACTTCGTTAAAATAATCCATGACGACTAAGATGTACTTGTTGTCTGCGGAAGGGTCCCAGGACGTCTATGGCTATTCTTTCGAAGGAAGCTCCCACGTTGTAACGTTGTAGCCTCCCACGGTTGCGGGTGTTTGGGCCCTTCCTTGCGGTACAGGTGCTTCAGGTTCCGCACCACTTATCAACGTCCGACTTTAATTTGTCCCGATAGAAGCGCTCCCTAACTTTATGAGTGGTCTTCATAACGCTGAAGTGTCCCCCGGATGGGCTACTGTGTAGTGCAGTTCTTCTAGGACGTTTTTGACTCAGGACCGCGGAACAACTAATTGTAATCTGGATGATTTTCTGTCGTCCCACTTGCGGTAAAACACTCCGTTATGGAGCTCTAGAGAGTCCCACAGTGCCCAATACCTCTTGGTGACGGGACCATAAGATACCATATCCTGCAAACTTGGCCTGCCTTCAGCCTTCTCCAAAGATTCTAGAATTGGTCTTCCAATTGGCTTTCTCGCATACCTGCGTTATTCCAAGGGTCAGGATCCGGTGACCAACTGATATTTACAAGCCGGACCATAGGTTCGTATCCGCACTTTGACTCCGCATTTGTACAGTGCTTGCAGGTTACTGGACAGGGTCTATGGGAAAGAGAATCCGCATTGCCATGAGAAGAACCTTTTTGATACTCGATCTAATGTCATATTCCTGAAGCCTCAGGTTCCACCTGGCAATTTGCCCCTCTGGGAACTTGAAATTTAATAACCATGTTAAGGACGCATGATCCTTTCTTACGAGGAAGCGTCTCCCATACAAATAATGGTGGAAATGTTCGACGGCTTTGACAATCGCTAGGAGCTCTTTTCTGGTGACGCAGTAGTTCCTCTCTGGTTTTGACTCTTGCTGAAATGCGCAATAACATGTTCTTCTTCGTCGACTTCCTGGGATAAGACGGCCCTGATACCTTCTTTACTGGCATCCGTATCTAGAATAAATTTCTTGTCGGGCTCTGGATGTGCCAAAATAAGAGCAGATGTCAAGACACCCTTCAAATTCTCAAACGCCTCATCACACTCGGAAGTCCACGTGAACTTTTGTTTCTCAGTGTGCCGATGGAGAGCCCTAGCAATCATCTTGTCATCAAAAACCTTTAACGAACCGACGGTAGTAAGTCGAGATCCCCAAAAAACTTCGAAGTTCGTGGACATCCTTCGGACGAGGCCAGTTTTTAACAGATTCAGTTTTATCCGGATCTGTTTGCACTCTAGCGGAAGAGACTATGTGCCTGAGGTACTTTACTTCGCGACGGAAGATGTAGCATTTTGAGATGCTTAGTTTCAAGCCTGCATATCTCAATTTGGTGAGTACTTTTCTAATGTTTAAAAGATGATCCTTAAACTCCTTCCCGACAATAACTATGTCGTCCAAATATACGAGGCAGACTTCATAAGACAATCCTCGCAACACAGTCTCCATCAGCCGCTCGAAGGTTGCCGGGGCATTGCAAAGTCCAAAAGGCATTACTTTAAATTGCCACAGTCCTTGTCCCGTTGTGAAGGCCGTCTTTTCTTTATCATCTGGGTGTATTTTAACTTGCCAGTATCCACTCTTCAAGTCCAGGGTGGTGAGCCAATGGTTTCCTACTAAAGTATCCAGTGTTTCATCGATACGGGGAAGTGGATAACTGTCCTTCTTTGTGACATCATTCAAGCGGCGGTAGTCGACGCAGAATCTTGTGGTGCCGTCTTTCTTTCGTACCAAAACTATAGGTGACGCCCAAGGACTAGATGATGGTTCGATGATATCGTTAGTCTGCATCTCCTGTACAAGTTCGTCCACTTCGTCTTGTTTCGCAAAAGGAAGCCTCCTCGGTCTTTGTTTGATTGGAGGATGGTCACCAGTGTCAATTTTATGTTTTGTGAGCTGTGTTCTACCAATGTCCTTCGCGGAGGTAGAGAAGACGTCCTTGAATTCTTCAATCGGTTTGCATCTGTTTGAGCATCTGTTTGATTTGCATCCAATTCTGTGCCCTTAAGGAGTTCGCATGCCAAACTCTCGGTAGGAGTGACCACGCTTGCCTTCTCGCTCAATACTCGTCACAGGAGCACATGTTGCAATTTCTTGCCCTTTACGAATGAACCTCTCTGTCATTTAAGTTTACCACCCTAACTGGTACTGTCTTCTGAGAGAGATCCACCAGTGTTGCTCCGACCAAGACTCCCTTTGGCAAAGTGGTAGCTATTGAGTGATCAGTCACTCCTACCCTGAAGTCGCTTTCAGATTGTAGGTTACCCTTCACAAACAACTCTGCTCTGGATGGAATGATTATATCTTCTCAAGCCACGATTTGGTGGGAATGTGGCTCACCTTTATTTAGTCCAAATAATGACACCTCCTCTTTAGACGCATGGAGCTCACCTTTCTTCAAATTGAGGGTGAAGTCATACTTCCGTAAAAAGTCCAATCCAAGAAAGCATGGGTCAGTGATGTCCGCTACAAAAGCAGCATGTTGGTAGGATTTAAATCCAAAGGAAATGGAAACATTTAATTTGCCATAATAGGAATTCTTTTCACCGGTCACAGTTTGTAAAGTAAGAGAGGACGGAGTGTAGAAAGGTTGCCCTTGTAATTGCTTGGCCACATCTGAATGGCGATCGTCACGTTCGCACCAGTGTCGATGATCATTTGGCAAGGGTATCCATTGACCTCACCTTCCACGAATATCCCGTGATCGCCTCCCTGCACTGCCGAAATATGATAGACATTCCATGGGCATTCCTTCCTCTCCAAACGGCAACCTCCGCCCCGCGAGATGGCCGCTTACACGTTTAACTGCTGTGGGGAGCTGTTCCTCTCCCCATTAATCGGCATCGGTTTCGCAAATGGCCCTCTTCTTGACAATTCCAGCATCTCATCTTTCTCTGTTTCCCTGATGACAATCGTAGTATCCGTTCCAACATTTTCTCGAGCCTGCTAAGGTGATCAGAGATATTCGACTCAGGTTCCGTAAGCTCCACCTGCCTGACCATTCGACGTTCCACCCGATTAGCCTCTTGCGCTGCCTGGATCCTCAAGGCATGCGTTATAACGGACCTTAAATTCTTGCATTCTGAAACTCTAAGAGCGCTCTTAATATCACAGTTTCTCAGAGCATCGATGAAATTTTGCACCGCTATTTGCTCCTTGGTGTTCGCTGGGCAGTCTTTGAACGATAAGAGTACCAGTCGTTCAATATCCGACGCAAGCTCTTGAAGGGTCTCGTCTGGCTTCTGTTGGCAGGCTTTGAGCTGCATCATATGGAAATCTTTGCGATGTTGTTCACCAAAGCGCAACTCCAAAGCCTAAAGTAGATCTTGGTATTTAGCACACACATTCAATCCCTCAGGAACTGTTTCCAGAATTTTCGCTGCCTCTCCTCGGAGGGCAGCTGTAAGATGTACAACCCTGCTGCCGTCATTCCACTGGCTGTATTTGGCTCAAACTGTTGTTTGAAAACTCCCCAGGGAGACTCCATCGTAGGTGGCCCACCACTATGTGGCTAATGGCGAAGATACATCCTTGTCACTGCTGAGGAGAACTTGATTCTGTTTGTTGTGGAACGGAAGTTCCATTGAAGATTTACCATGCTCCTCTTCCAGCATTTTCAAACGCATTTCTAGGCGGTCTATTTCCCCCTTTACGTTTACAACTTCTTCTTTTACTTGCTGTTAAAATTCTTGTTTATAGTTCTCGATCTCCGTGATGACCTCTTCCCTTAATGTGTTATGGGCTTCCAACGTCTGTGCTTTTAACTCATTTTTCAATTTCTCTTGACCTTCTTGCAGCTCTCCTTGTGGATCTTTGACTTCCACTAATTGTTCTTTCATCCCTTCCTGTCTGCTTTTAACTTCCTCCTGTCCGGCTGCGATTTTGGCTTCCAATGCCTCCTGGGCGGCTCTCGTAGCAGCTGTCATGGTTTCTTGATACGCAGCCAATTCCGACATTAAATCAGCCTTCGTGGTTTCTTGACCAGCTTTGATTTGCAACGCCATATCCGAAAACATCTTCCGCATTTCTTCCTCCATTGCTCTTGTAAATATTGGCATTCGCTTGTGAAGAAGATCCCACTTCTGACACCAGTTGTTACGAAATTTCCGGGTTCTCTTAAAGCACAATACGGTTCACAAGAACAATCCTTTTTATTCAGCATTTACAATATTTACACAACAATCGTAACAATACATTAGTTAGAATGAGGTTTATCTAACAAATGAATTTTCTTGATAAATTGAATGATGAATTTTGTCATAAAATTCTTGTTTTCAATGTTATTATATTAAAGATTGTGATGAGTTCTATTAAAAGACTTCACTTTTATTTTCTCAGAAGTGAAATGATTTTTTCCATTTTAATATGCTAGTTTCCGTTTTCATTGGCTCAATGCAATGGAGAATTAGAAGCAGTAATTGTTGTACTTGGACAACTTTTCACACAGCAACGCTCTTTTAACCCTCAAAGGTATACAAACGTATGGACCGGTCACCTGGCTGTCAGGTTTTCTAGCAACACATATTTTTTTTAATTTATAAATTTGATAATTTTATTAAATTTTAAAATTTAAATGGAGGAACCATTTATAACCATCTACTACAGAAATATAATTTTTAGAAAATAAAAAGAAATTAAATTTTTAGTTAAACATTTTATTTTAAATCTCATGCAGTGATGCAGTGAAAATAAGTTGACACTTTAGCCAATTTGCTTATCACTCAGAGGGTTAAAAGCAGTTGTGTTTCCTTTCTGACTCAACATCTGCTCTACTACAGGTGCAGAATATGCCCGATCCGGTGATCCTAGATCGGGGAAATATTGTGGAAATGAACAATCTATCTATAATAATAAAAGAAAGAGTCTGTCTGTGTGTGTGTGTTTTCGGATCGTAAAAGACCTACTTATACTGCCCTCAGAAATTCGAAATTTTTAAGATAGATTCCCTTTAATACCAACGCACCTGAGGCTTAGATTGTTCATATTTGTTCCATTTTTAGAGAAAATTCGAATTTTCTGAAAAAAATACACCACTTTCGCTCAATCCGATCATTTTCTCTTCCGATGCATGGGCTGAAAAAATAATAAACTTTTAACGAACATTTAAAATTCAAAATGTTTATTTTATTCTTTTGCCATTACTTTCAGAAACTATTCATTATTTGAAAAATAATTGACATGTTTCAAGTGACGTAATTCGGCAGTCTTCATTCACGGATTTTATTGTGGGTTTATTTGATGATTTTTCATTGATTTTTCTGTTGACTGCATGTATGCTATTTAAGCAATAAATGTATAGTTAAGCTATTACTGAACCATGATGGTTAATAAAGGCCATCACACTAGAGCTATTAGTGTTTTGTCTTATTTTTTCGCCAAATACGTTGCCAAAGTTCGCCAATTATTAACTAAAATTCGCCAAATAGGCAATTTCTTTATAAATAATTAATAAGCTGGTCGGTTGTTCGAAGGTCAATGTGTTAGAGCTGTATATGGGTGTGGTAGCTATATTATTTCTCGCCAAATTCTCAAAACGCGCCAATGAGCTAAAAGGTTTTATGTATTTATGAGAATTGTGATGACATTTATGATGCATTTTATAGCGTATTTTCATTTGAATTTTAAGGCAATGAAACGGGATTTTATAATTTATAACGAGCGAAACAATAATAATTTATGATCTATAACAGGTTATATGTACACATATTTGGAATCTATTTGATATTTTTTTATTCCGTGCGAAGAACGGTATAAATTTGCTAGTAATATATAAAAGAAAGTCGTGTTAGTTACACTATTTATAACTCAAGAACGGCTGAACTGAATTGGTTGAAAATCGGTGGGAGTACTTAGAACCAGGAATAGGCTATAGGTACTTTTATTCGAACCCAACGGGTGTAGGAGTGCAATACGTGAGATGATTTCCCTATAGGAATAGCATTGTAAGATTAGAATTTATACTTTTTAATTCAATTCAAACAAATTTCAGGGCGTTCAGTTTGAACGAAAATTAAGAAAAGAAAAAAAGAGCATGTGGGTTTAATTTTCTGGATTGTTATTTGAATATCAGTATTTTATTTTATTTGTTGATTTTAAATCTTTTGATTTTTTTTTATCGTGGATCAGATTTTCTCAACTAGATTTTAATTATGTTTCCGAATTTAATTTAATTGATGTATACAAATCGTAAAAAAATGAAGATATGGAGGAATATAGGTTAACCTAAAGAATCGTGGACGGATTTGGCGAATTTTCAAAAAGTCCAAATGATAACAAACCCCGTCACTTGCCGAGATGGTAGCCATCTCGAAATGACCAAAAAATGGCCGACTTAAAACAACGGAAAAATTCATTACATTGCAGACTAGATTTTTTTAAAAAGTGGAACTTTAAAATGCCGAAGAATTGATTTTAAAAAAGTAAATAATTATTCAAAATCATTAAGCATCTAATTAATAAAATTATAGTATAAGAAAACTTCAGAATAAATTATATGCATTTAAGATTTAAATAGATTAACATTTAAAAATTGTCATGCAATTGCTAATTTCGCCAAGTTGCCATCGGGTTACACATTTGGCGTAAAATGCCGGCCACGATTCTTTAGGTTACCAGAATGTATTCGGCATAAATATGAATTTGTACTTATAAACTTTTCCAACCATACAGAAGATGAATGTCTGTTTTGCTTTCTGATGTTAAGATGTCGTAATGTCGATTGAATTTGGCATTGCGCTTTGCGAAGTGAAATTTTACGTAGAGTAGCTATTTCCATCCATTGTATGGTTAGGATTAGTTTGAATTATCGTCGTATTAAAGCTACACACGATGCTATTAGAAACGGGAGTCGTATTTAGAACACAGTCAAGTTACGAGCCGACACGTGAGTAGGTACCCAATGCAACTTTTAAGGGCGACATCGTACGCAGCGTTGGGAATTTGGAGGATATTTAAAGTGCCCTTCCTCTACACGGGGTAATATTCGTCGGACATGTTTTGGCTGCACGAGCCGTTTATAGGTCGGCAGTTATTTTGGCGATGCTCGGACCTGAACCTGGGACCTATCGCATGCAAGACGAAAGTCTTTACCGACTGGGTCCCCCAACCCTATCGAGTTTTATGAAATATGAAGTGGAATGTTTACCACATTTTGTCAGTTTCGTTTTGCGCTAATCGTGAAGTAGAAACAGGCCATTATATCATATAGCTGTTCTGGCAATTTGAACAGGTGCCTATGGGAAAGCCCTCAAACTCCTGGAAGGGCCTGAATAAAAACAAATCCTCATATCAGAATATGAGGAGATTATAATATCCTGATGGAGTGGATCACAGTGGAGGGATCACAATTGGTATAAAATGTTTACATAAAAACTACTAATTAGGGTTATTAAGGGTACACCCGTGCAACGCCGGGTTTATAAAGCTAGTGAAATATAAAATTGCCTGACCGGACCACCAATAGCCCTCGTGTAGCTCTAGTGCGACGATAATTCAAAACCTAACCTAACCCAACCTGATCGGTGTCTGATCGACCACCACTCGTTTTCTGTTTTGTGTGACCAGTCATTATATTGTAAACATAGAACAACAAAGGTGTGTGTATGCAAAATTTTCCATACCTATACAGAATTTATCTAAGCTTATAACATATGTCAAATTTTGGGGAAATTTTCAGATGGATTGGAGTAAAATCATTTTCTGTACCATTGTGCCCTACAAACTCTGTCAGAAAAACAAAAGGCCTTGTTTTTGGCTATTTAAATCACTTCTAAGGTCAATTAGAAAAAAAAGTGAACAGCCATTGGGTGCCATCCCAATGTGGTGTCTAAAAGAATGTAAGGGCAGATCTTTTGGCAAAGAAAGGATGCAATGTAATCCCCAAAATTAACAGAAATTTGAGTTCCGGGGTGTTCGTGGGTGTTAGAATTTTACGATTTTCAATTAATAAAAAAATGTGTTCATTGTAATTAGATTTTTTTTTAGAAGAAATGCCTCTAGAGTAAAAAATATTTATAATATGTATAAGTTACTACTGTTAAACTTGGTTACAACAACAAATGTTCGGTCAACAATAAATGTTCGGTCTCTTGACTTGCCCATAGACCTTAATGTTATTATAACTTGCTTTTTACGACAGTTTTTAATTAACTCCTCGCTTATACAACGTTAAAAATATGCATTTTTATGATACCTAAAAAGCCTTTTGTAGAGATTTTTTTTTAATTTAAAAATGAATGAAACAGGAAAAATTTTGAAATTTATTTTCCGTCTAAGCAAATTATTGACCAGAAAAGAAGAAATTAAGCTATTACTAATTGCACATGGGGTTAAAATTTATTCAATAGATGTAACCTTATAACTTTAATTTATAATGTGAGTACATATATGTATTCGACATGATTTACTGCACATAATATTCAACCTTGTTACTCGTTTATAATGTCATAAACATCGCGGTCCCTTGAATGACGCTGTAACCGGGTTATACTACTGTATAATGTTTTGTACAAAAAATCTTTTGCTAATTTATTCTTTGAACACTGTTTTATAACATTAAAAAATCTTAACTATTTCCTTCTGTCCAGAAGTGTAGTTAGTCAGGGGGAATGATTTAGTAGAAACTCTAGAATATATAGTGCTAAAATCCAATTCTAATCTGTGCTGTACAAATGGGATGATAAACTCTTATAGATTCATCTATGTTGAGTAATATGTATTCATTGAAAGATTTTTTTTCCTTTTACAGAGTAATACCATCATATTTGTTTTATTGTAAATGTTATGCTTTATTTTTTTAATAATTTTTATTATTGCTTTCAAGAAATCCTGGGACATAGCTTTGGCACCATTAAAACAAGTTCCAATGAATCTTTTCATTATGTACATGGCTGGAAATTCTATTTCCATATTTCCGATTATGATGATTGGAATGTTATTAGTTCGTCTTGTTAAAGCTTTTCTAACCATACAGTCAAGTAAGTGTTACCTAAATGTTATAAAAAATGTTCCTCAAACGTGTGTTCGTTTTTGTTAGCTTACAAATTTCCTGTTGAAATTGTAGATTGAAATTAAGAAATTTCTAATTATTATTGTTTGTAAATATAGTTGTAGAGAAAAAATGCCTAATTATTATAATTTGTAAATATAGTTGTCGAGAAAAAAATTCTTTGCAATGTAATTATGTATGTCTCAGAGTTGAAAACTTATGTACATGTAACAACTTTATTCAAATTAATAGATATAACAATAAATCTATTTTAATCTAATCACGGTTAAATTAAGCATTAAACTCTTACGAGTTGCTCTGAATGCAGAAATAAACATGTGACACATAACTACATTTTAATATGTGAAAAATAGTTTGTTTCACCTTCAGAATCTTAAATTTAGTTACTATGATATATTCCTTTAATAAACTAGGGGTGTGTAACACTATACGACTTTCAATTACTGCTCAATAAATCAATACACACATTTATAGGAAATTATATACCTTATAAAGTAATTTCAATAACTTTAAAACCTAAAAAATCCTATGGCAGCCACCTCTGCCCATGCACAATTTTCTCGAAAACCTAACATGATGTCCGACAGGTACTAGGAACTTGTCTAACAAATTTGAAGCTTGTAGCTCTTTTTGTTCAAACTAGAGAGTGGTATCAGACAGGAGGACCAATGTTCAAAAACTACTTTTTTGAGAATTTTTTTGGCATTTTTTGACGCTGAATCAGGGTAACTTGGGCCTAAGATGTAAGTATTTCTTTATGGAACTTTACACTTTCAAAAATATATGTAAAAGTGTATTCTTAACTATTTTTGAAAAAGTCCTCTTATGATTATCCATTTTTGATATGATTTTTTAAAAAAAAATTTAAGATAAAATCCTAGAAAAGTACTACATTCAAAATCGCTAATGACGAAATGTAAATATTTTCAAATTCCTAATTACGAATATGTATTATTGTTTTCCTTTTATAATAAATTGTTTGATTTTTATAAAGATATTTGTTAATAATTCTTGCTTCTAAAAATAAGTCTATTTTGCCTTAAGGAAATTGAAGTTTTAATTTTTTTCTTTAAAGCAGCGATCAATAGTGTTATTCATAGTGTAATGTCATTTCGTGTGGTACTGCAATGTAAATGTTAAGCTATAAACCATTTTTAATAACTTTGTCATTAGTATGTTTATTACATTTTAATATTACTTAGTAATTCTGTAACACAGCTCTTAAGTATGGTAAAATGTATGGTTCTTCTGTATTTCATGCTTGAGCCAAAGTTACCCGCGCAGATTCTAACCGTGTCCTAATTTTTTAAACTAACGCCATTTATTTTTTAAAATATGAAATTTGACAAAAATGCTTGTAAATTATTTCTAAAGGTTCAATACTTAAATTGCATGGTTATTTCTTAGTGTTTAAATAGTTTGTGTAGCTTAATTTTGTCTTCTCTTGTAAAAAAAACCTAGGATTTTGGGCCCAAGTTACCCGCATAGATGGTAATTGAAAGTAAAAAGTAAAAGATTATACAAGAGCCTGTCTGTCACCCACAGATAGCTTCTGTGACGCATCCAATCTCAGTTATCCTAGAGACTGATGTACATCTTAAATTTTATTAGGGCTAGGGAGTCCAGTCGGTTAAAGTGTTTGGTTAGGTTTTTCCACTATTTCTCAAAATAATAATAATAATGTTTTTCATTAGAAAAAGAAATACTGAATGATAAGGGCCTTTCGGACCGCCGCAAATTTGCAATTTTTGAGTTGCTATTTTTATGTTAGGATTACCAGAGTTTGTTGATTGTATGATCGCCTGGTGTATAACATCTATTGCCTTAATGTTAACATATGGAAATATTTCACATTGTAATGTGAAGCCATTTCCTTATAGCATGCGTTGTCCGTATGCTTTTGCAATCTGTCATTCAAAAGATTTTTCATCGCTTTGTAGTTTGTATGTTATTTGTCATTATTGTTTAATAGATGTTCTTTTTTTGAAAGTTATATGTTATGTCCGCTATTCACTCTGCAAACTTAACACTAAATTTTGTGATTTAATAATAACTCGAGCATGAATCATTCAGGCATAAGAAAACAAAATTTGAAAATTATCTCTAAGTATTACAGAAAATGAAAGCTAAAACTAAACAAACGGTTGCATAAATGAATCAATAACTATAACTACACTAGTATAATGTCCATTAGGCCATTAAGTGTAATGCATTTTATAACTAACGGCACTTCTCTATTTTCAGCATTCAAATTGATCGAAGGAGGACAAGCATTTCTGCAAAAACTTGTTTATCTTTTTGGTAATATTGTTTGTTTAGCTTTAGCCCTCTATAAATGTTCATCAATGGGTCTTCTTCCTACATATGCATCAGATTGGCTTGATTTCGTTCAGCCACAAGAGGTATTCTGCCTTTAATTCTTTTTAATTGGCGTTATTTTTATAAATACAGTTTAAACTCTCTTATTAAAACACAAGTCAAACTAATATTACTCAAATAGACCAGAATCGAAGTTAGGACGTCACATTGAATAATGGTCAGCCACAATCTTTTTTTCTTAGTCAGACTTTAAATGTTCAACAAATATTTAAATGCTACTCATATTTACGTAAAATTCATAAGTTTTTAGTATTACAAAACTAATAATATTTTTCTTTTTTAATATGAACTATCGCATTGGTCTAAAAATAATTTTTATTTCTGCTATTTAATTCAATTATTTTTGTAATTATTTGCAGATTTAGAACAAATTAAGCCTTAGGTTACTTTCTTTATCATAACACAACCCACACTGCTTCCAATATTTGTACCTATTTAATTGTTTTTTTTTTAATGTATAACATTCCCGGTAAACCTTATTTTGCCTCCAAAGCCAATAGTCAGCGACTTTTCATGTGCCTTCCTACATATGCATGAAAAAATTATGTTTTACCTACCTTGTTATAATTAGGTAATAATTATTTTTTAAATACAGTAAATGAGGATTTTTGGAGTAAATGTAGTTTTCAGTAGTAGAACTCCCAAAAATGAATTTCCACTTATAGTACTTTATTTAAAGAAATGTTCCTATTCAAACAGGGTCACTCCATACCAAGCTTAATAAGATCAGTAAAACATTTTTTCCAAAAGTTTAGAAAGGTAAAAAATGCTTATTATTTTTTAATTGTAGGCACACAAAAAAATTCCCTGAAATATGGATTCGTACCCTTTAAAATGAAAATGCAATGTCACATTCTATTCCTTAATTGCAACCATATTTTTTGTAGTTGTAAGAATGCAAGTAACTTAGTATTAATAAGGTAATTCATCAGATGTATTAATCTAAAGTAATGTTCCCAAATAATAAAGGAAGTTCCAAAGGAACTCAAATAGCTTACTTTTCTGTTACTTAAATACTTACTGAACTTCTTATAGAAAAATCAAATTGGTTTGAAACAGTTACTGTTATCTAAAATCACTTCTATACAAGACTTATACATATTAGAAAAAAAAATTGCCAAACACAGCTTCCAGTTAAATCCTTAATTTAAACTTCTAAACAAATTAAACTTCAACAGCGATTTAAATGACGAAAGAATATTTTCAATGCTCATTTAATGGGAAATTCGCCAACAAGCAGACATTAGACGGATGTCCTTTCGGAGGTACAGACAGACTAAAAGTATGAAAAGAAAGTTGGGTCTCTGAGGTCATGCCTTTCTAGCAAAAAATATTTAATTTCAAGTCATTTAAATTGCTGTTGCCACATGAACAATGGCATGGGAAACTTGATTTACTTAAAAATAATATTTGGAGAAAATTTATTTTTGTCATAAATCAGTTTTGTATGACTTCATTTAATGTAGCACAATTCGATTCTTTGATAGTTCGTTATTTGTTTACGAAAATAGTGTCTAGGCATTACATTTTTCGCATAGCTATCTGATTAGTTTTAATTTTCACTTCTTATTTTTAGTGCTGTTTGGAGTAGTTAATGTGTTGTTATTAATAAAAATTTAATAACTCTTCGAACTGCAAATAAATTAAGCTGTTAATAAATAATATTAATTTAATTTGCAAATGAAAATTAATGAAAATAGTTGATTTTGGCTTTTGAAAGTTTAAATTATAACTTGATGCTGTGTTTGGCTTTTTCTTCTTCTATTGTCTATAAATCTTCTGTAGAAGCTGTTTCAGTTGACAGTTACAAGCGTACTTGTTTTCCAATAAAAATTTAAGTACGTATATTAAGTTACAGGAAAGTAGGTTAGATTAATCCTTTTAGAACTTCTTTTTTATTTTAAAAAACTGACCAAATTTTTCATTTACATTTAAAAATGTTATTAATGAATAATGATAATTTAATACTATTTATTCCTTTTGGCGAGGTTTTTTCATCATAAATTGTTTTTGAAATAGCATTTAAAAATCAATTTGTCTAGTTATGTTTTGAAAATGATAGATAACTTCAATGTTGTATGTTGACATGAAATGTTTTACTTCGTTTTAAGTGTGAGCTATATTACATATTTATTCTTTGAAATACAAATACATTTAACAAATGATAAGTAATAATTATTGAATTTTTGATGAAAAATAGTTTAATTTTGACGTTTAAAAGTTTAATATAGAACTGAATGCTGTTTGCCACTTTTTTTAGATGCATAAATTTTGTGTGAAAGCAGTTCTAAGTAGTAGTTTCTGTTACAAACTTGATTTGTTTTTTCAGAGAATGGAGTATGGTGGTGGAGGCATAATTTTGTGATTTTTTTACTTGCCAAATGAAGCAATTGTATTCATTGAACACCATTGTGTAAGAATTTTTGTATCATAAGTTACAACAATTGATTAGAAAAGAATTTTATTTAATGATTTGTCAATAAAAATACACATGCGTACGATTTGTTTGTCATTTTTTAAAAATAGTTTTAAAACTTCCTCTTTTAGTTTCGAATAAACAAATCCAATCCAATTTAGATACAAAGCAAAATCAAAAATGTTTGAATTATTTATATGCCATTTATTGAAAAAAATCAATCAATGCCATCTGTAAAATCGGAAATCAACTTAAGAAAAGGTCAATTTAAAAAAATCGACTTCTTTCAGGGATGCCAGTCTTCCGCTTTTTAGCGGAATTCCGATTTTTTGTTTTTATTCTCACCTAAAAATTCAGCTTTTTGTTTTCCTTCTCCCAAAACAATTTCCGCTTTTCCATAATTTTCCCCTTTTTTTTATTTTCTCGAAAAAATCGGTTTTATATATTTTGGGTTCTAAAAACATACTGCTTTTGTCCCCTAAACTCAGCTTGTCATCGGGCGTTGATCGCATTCCTGCGCCATTTCCCCCTTTTGCAATTAGCGTAGCCATCGTCAGCTACTGTACAGATGGTCGAAACCAAAGTTCGATGTAAGCGGTATCGCATCGCAATTTTGCGATGCAAATTCACTGAAACAGCGATACAAATAGTCAAGCGATTCGCTACAACTGCGATGCCTTTTTTGAACGATTGTTTTCTTGTTTTTCCATCCGTACCACTTTTACTTTGCCCGCAATTAGGTGAAACTAAACTAAAATTTCAATAAACTACAGTTGAAATAACAGATTTTTTTTTATGGAAGAGAAAAATTTCAATCAAAATGGAAGATGAATTAAGATTTGATTACACTAAGATGTCTTCAAATCACGGCCAGCCATTCACGGCCGTCCAATCTCCCATTAGGAGTCCAATAATGCTTCCTGATTTACTTATTTTGCTGCCTAGTAATTTTTCATGAAATCTACCGATGACGTCACATTGCATCAAAATGATTGACAGTTGTCGGGCTCTGCGTGATCGAAAGAGTATCTCGTTACTTTTGTAGCTTGGGTTGAGGGTTAAGGCCAAGTCGGACAACCACAATATTTTTTTTGATCAAGTGTCTGACAACGTCCGTTTGTTGTGATCTCAAGAACAGCGGGGAATGTTAAAATACTTTTTGTTTAATTGAACCTCTTCTTTTCTACTTCGGCCTATACTAGGGTTTCTGATTTTAGACATTTTTTTTTTTTAAAGTGTCGGCTTTCAGGGGTGAAACTTGTCAAGGGGTACCCCGGAATTCCGTTTTTTTTTTTAATATTCTTTTTCGGAACTCCGTGTTTTATTTTAGAGTAAAAAATTGTTTAAACGTTTAAAAAATAATTTCGTGACTTTTAAATCACTTAAGCATCCAAATTTTCAATTGATTGCTTTAAATTATGACGCCCGTCGCCAATAGCCCGCGTGTAGCTCTAGAGCTACGATATTTCAACTCCACCTTTCTCGGTCCATATCAATGAAAACTAAACTTAAATTTCAATGAAAAACAAGCTTAAATAATAAATTTTATGCAATAAAGATGAAAAATTTAATTAAAATTTCAAGATTAATTAAGATTCGATTACACTTTGATCTCTTCAAATATCGGCTAACCCAACTTCCAGTGCAATCCAACAATGCTGATTCACTTATTTTGCTGCCTAGTAATTTTCAAGAAATCCACCGATGACGTCGCACGCCTCGTAATGATTGACAGTTCTGCATTATCGGAAGAGTGTCTTATCACTTTGTAGCTCCGGTTCAGGTTAAGTTGGATCAACCAGAATATTTGTGCGATGGGTTCTAATCAAGGGTTCGTGAGACGTGGCCTTGTGATGGCAAGAAAAATTTGAATGAAAAAGAAAATTATGTTTGAAGCTTTTATTGGAAATTTTTTTTCTACTGTGCTGGGGTTTCGGATTTTTTACAGGTTTTAATTTCTACATTTTTGTTGAAATTGAAATGAGGGACGGCTGAATGAAATTGAAATGAGGGAAAAGAATTGAGGGTCGGCTTATAACGCTTTATCTATTCCGATTTTATGATTTTAGCAATTTCTATTTCTTTAATATTTCTGGAAAAGTACCTGGATTTTTTGCTTCTTAATAATTTTATGAACCATGTGAAACTTAAAAAAGAAAAAAAACGTCGTAAAATTGCGATATACAGGGAGTCATCAAGAATTTTTTAAACTTTTTTTCCCTGTTGACACTATAATTAACTGTATGCAGTTATTTGATGATTTGTATTGTCCTGGTTTTTTTTAAATTATTTTTCTAAATTTTTTTTTAATTCTTTTTTTAAAAAAATCCTATGTATTCTTAATTTCTCATTTTACCCCAATCCTCGCTATCTTCAAATTTTTATTTTGTCACTTATAAATTATTTATAAAAGAAATTGCCTATTTGGCGAATTTTAGTTAATAATTTGGCGAGTTTGGCAACGTATTTGGCGAAAAAATGAAGACATAAAACACTAAACGCTCTAGTGCGATTGCCTTTATTAACCATCATAGTTCAGTAATAGCTTAACTATACATTTATTGCTTAAATATGCATACATGCAGTCAACAAAAAAATCAATGAAAAAATCATCAAATAAACCCACAATAAAATCCGTGAATGAAGACTGGCGGAATTACGTCACTTGAAACATGTCAATTATTTTTCAAATAATGAATTTAGTTTCTGAAGGTAATGGCAAAAGAATAAAATAAACATTTTGAATTTTAAATGTTAATGTAAATTTGAGCGAATGTGGTGTATTTTTTT